>CM054136.1:52771895-52799395 GCA_028751875.1 Rapana venosa
TTCTTTCTTTCTTTCTTTCTTTCTTTCCTTTCCTTTCTGTCTATTTATCTCGTGTCCTCTCAGTATATGTAAAAAAAACCAATTCTTCATCCTTAGGTATATGCTAGAATTTCCCTTTTCTTTCTTTCTTTCTTTCTTTCTTACGTTTCTGTCTATTTATCTAGTGTCCTCTCAGTAAGGGGACGGGATAGCTCAGTGGTCGGAGCACTCGCTTTCCCCCAGCCAAGTTAAGCAGCGTCGAGCGTGGTTACCAGTTGGATGGGTGACCGTTTGCGCGCCTTGGCTTCAGTACAGTTCCCCCAGTTCACCCAGCTGTAAATGGGTACCTGCCCTCTTTAGGGTCAGGGAAGGTAAAGCAGCGAGGGAGAGGAGATGGGCGCCGCCCTCAATACGCTGGCCCTAGAGAAGTGAGGTCTCTGACGCCTCGCTCCCCTACGACTTTATAGGTTATGGGACTCCTTTACCTCCTTTTTTACCTCTCAGTATATGTAAAAAAAAAAAATTCTTCATCCTAAGGTATATGCTAGAATTTCCCTTTTCTTTCTTTCTTTCTCTTTCCTTCTTTCTTTCTTTCTCTCATTCATTCATTCATTCATTCATTCATTCATTCATTCATTCATTCTCCCCTCCTGTCTTTCTTTGCTTCGCTTTTGCGAGCACGCAGACGTCCAGAAGAAAAGAACATATAACACAGCGATAACAGCGACAATAACAAAGAAGAGAACCTGCTAAATGTTTACAACCCAGCATTGTCACCAAACAATGCAATGGTGGTATCAGGTTGACGTGCGTGCGAGACAAGGAGATTAACTGTGCAATTAAAAGAACGCATATGTAATAGAAAGCAGAACACACACACACACACACACACACACACACACACAAAACCCCAAACCAAACACACCACACACACACACACACACACACGTCCTTTGGATGAGACTATAAACCGAGGTCCCGTGTGCGTAATTAAAAGAACGCATATGTAATAGAAAGCAGAACACACACACACACACACACACACACACACAAAACCCCAAACCAAACACACACAGACACACAGACACACACACACACACACACACGTCCTTTGGATGAGACTATAAACCGAGGTCCCGTGTGCGTAATTAAAAGAACGCATATGTAATAGAAAGCAGAACACACACACACAAAACCCCAAACCACACACACACACACACAAACACACACACACACACGCACGCACGCACGCACGCACGCGCACACACACACACACACACACACCACACACACACGTGTCCTTTGGATGAGACTATAAACCGAGGTCCCGTGTGTGAACGTACGCAGCAGAACACCTTGCGCACACGTTAAAACCCGTTCCGCCTTTCGGAAGAGTAGGCCATTGAGTGCCGGTGGGAACGGATGACAACATTTAGAAAACTGCAGGGACTGCAAGTATAACAACCCCCCCCCCCCCCCCCGAACATGAGTGCTTATTCCATTATCCTCGAAATAAAAGAATGAAAGAATAAATAAGAGACACACACACACACACACGCACACGCACACGCACACACACACACACCGCGCGCGCGCGCGAGACCCCCACACATACTCGCATGCTCACATGCAAACAAGCGCGCGTGCGCGCGCGCGCACACACCACACACACACACACACACATCACATACACACACAACACACACATAATACATACACCACAAACGCACCATTGCTCTCACCGACCACAAATACACGCACACACTCACACACACTACAAACACACATCACATAATCACAATTTCTCATAATATTTACACACACGCGCCGCCCCGCAGAGCACACACACACACACTCACACCTCACACACTCACAAACGCACACTATTTCACTCATAACCACACTCTACTTACTCATTCACACACACACACACACACACACACACACACACACACACACGCACGCACAACACACAGCACTCATATAATTATGCATACACATACACGCACGCACGTATACATACAACACACACTCACACACATGCACGCACACACACACACACACTTAACTGTCTAATATCACTTTTTGGTGGAAGGAGGTTAAACTGAAGAACTAACACACACACACACACGCGCACGCACGCACGCACACACGCACGCACACACACACACACACACACACACGAATTATTTGAATTGTATGGTCTCATATTTTTCTGGGTTTTTTGTTTTATTCTAATTCCACATATGCATATGTTATTGGTTTTTTTGTTTGATTTGTATAGTTTACCATAGATTAGGTGTTTTTTTTATTCTATGTCTGCATATACATTATCTTTTTTTTTTCTCGCTTTTTTTCTTTCTTTAGATAGATGGCTTGATGAAAAAAAGCAAATGCACTGCTTATTCAATGTACCATCTGAAAATAAAAGTTTGACTTTGACTTTGACTTTGACTTTGACACACACAAACAAAGCAACAACAGCAATAACAGCAGTGACAACAACGAAAAGGAAGAAGATTGTCACAGTCAGGCTACCTTATTTATTCATGAATAATATCAAGTGCTGCTTGCCTTGAACAGTGCAGTTGTCGTTGGGTCAATACCAAAAAGGGGCTAGGTCAACTCGCTGAAAGGAACGCACGTACTGTTTGTTCCCTTGAGTAGGTACACGCGTACCTATACAGTTCGCTTTAATCTCTTAGGATGCTAGGCGTTCTGTTATTTGTGTTGTTTGTTTTTAAACTGTCTTTTTTTTCTTTTCTTTCTCGAGTTGATCATTCATCTCTGGTTTGATCATTTTGTTATTGTTGTTGTTGTTAGTTAGTTAGAGACAGAAAGAAACAGTGTGTGTGTGTGTGTGTGTGTGTGTGTGTGTGTGTGTGTGTGAGAGAGAGAGAGAGAGAGAGAGAGAGAGAGAGAGAGAGAGAGAGAGAGAGGGGGTCAAAGTCAAAGTTGTATTTTTCAGATGGTACATTGAATAAGCAGTGCAATTAATGGTTTTGCCATTAAGCCATCCACCTTTTAAAAACCCCCACATACATATGCATGTATAAGAATAAAAATAATAAACTAAACAAAATAAGCCATGCTGGCCATTTCTTGCGATCTCTCCACTGGCTGCCTGTGCCACAGAGGGTAAACTATAAAGATCAGTACCCTCTGTAACAAATGCCTCCACAAAACAGCACCTTCCTACCTCTGTGAATGTCTTCACCCGTACACTCCTTCTCGTTCCCTCCGCTCTGCTGCAGATAGATACCTTTGTGCTTAATAAGAATACCTAGATTCAGCCAGTTCACCGTTAGCCGGCCGTCGCTCCTTCTCTGTTTGTGATCCATCGATCTGGTCCAGAATCTGTGTGATCAGATATCTCTGTCTCTGTCTCTCTGCCTGTGTCTGTCTCTCTGTCTGTGTCTTTCTGTCTGTCTGTCTGTCTGTCTCTCTGTCTGTCTGTCTGTCTGTCTGTCTCTCTCTCTCTCTCTCTCTCTCTCTCTCTCTCTCCTCTCTCTCTCTCTCTCTCTCTCTCTCTCTCTCTCTCTTGTTATTTGTAACGACTATGTGCACCATTTTACAATGTGTAGACGTTTATTTTTATGACTTTATAAGATTGGTTGTTGTTTTTTCTTGGGTTTGTTGTTGTTGTTTTTTCTTTCTTTTTTTTCTTTTTGTTGTTTGTTTTCCTTTTTCTTTTGTTTGGTTTGTGGGTTGTTGTTTTTTTTGTGTTTTTTTTCGGGAGTGGGGGAGGGGGGGGGGGTGTTTGGGGGGGGGGGGGGAGGTGTTTTTAGGGTTTTCTTTCATTTGCTTGTTTGCTTGTTGTTATTGTTCTTGTTTTGTGTGTTTTTTTAACAGGGTTATTCACCTTTGTTTCTACTGTGTGAGAGTATTTATAAGTATTGGGTCATAATTAAGATGTATCCCTTCGGGGCGAGGACTGGATGTAAAAAAAGCGCACGAGTGCTTATTCATTATCCTCGAAATAAAAGAATTTGTCATTGTCATTGTCATTGTGTGTGTGTGTGTGTGTGTGTGTGTGTGTGTGTGTGTGGTATGTTGTGCTTTCTAATACCTATGCCTTCTTTTAATTACACAGTTAACTAACCTCCTTGTCTTCCACCAAGTCAACCTGATACCACTAATGTTTGGGGACCTCCCTCTCTCCTTTCGCCAAATATGACGTTTTTTAATCCGGCCTCACGATATTTATTCCAACCCTAAGATTCTCCCCTCTTGTTTCATCTCATTTTTCAGTCCATGCCCTCAACGGCCCAAACCCCACCACCCTGCCGGAGTGTACAACCTTTATGTGTGTGCGTGTGCGTGTGCATGCGTGCGTGCGTGTGTGTTTGTATACATTTGAATTTGTTAAACTATTAATTGTAACTGGCTGCATGTGAATGAGTAGGATGAAGGAAAGCGCTTTGATTTTGGTTGTTGTTTTTTTGCAAGATATAGCGCTATATAAATTCCATGTGTTATTGTTGTTGTTGTTAATATTATTATTATTATTATTATTATTTAATTATCATCATCATTATCAAACAAAAAGAAAAAATATTTTGAAAATACACTAAAAAAACAACAACAAACCACCACCACCAACAACCCCCCCACCCCCAACACCACACACACACACACACTTACGCACACACAATCAACAACAACAAACACACAAAAACAACAACAGCTAAACCAAATAAACAAAAACAAAGAAGAAACAAACAAAAGACAAAAAAAAGACACCCCTTCCAAAAAAAAGACAAGAAAAACAAACCACAAAAAAAGACCGGCACACACAACTAATGTATCATTTTCTTTTAAATCATTCAAACACTTACACACACACATACATACATGCCCACACCCACACTCCCTCCACCATATAATTATACTCACATTACATACAAAAGAAAAAAAAATCAGAAAATGGATTCAAAGCACACACAAAAATAAAACAATGTCCATCAATTTTCTTTCCTCTTCCCGGGGTCCTACAAATACATGTATGTGTGTGCTTTTTAATTTGAAACAAAAATACAGAAATCCTTCCATCCAAAACATACATTCAGGCAATAATTATAAAATCGCCCAACCAACTGAACATCAGCGACAATTTAAGTGATACAATACAAGGGAAAAGAAGAAAAAAAAGCTACCAAAAAAAGAGAAACAAACCAACATTGTTTTATATAAGTAAGTAACACACATATACCTCCCTTCACCCCTGACAAACAAACAATAAGTGTGTGTGTGTGTGTGTGTGAACTCCTCCCCCCTCTCTGTCTGTCTGTCTGTCTGTCTCTCTCTCTCGTCACTTCACACACACTCACACACAAAACTCAAACAGGAAATGGGTGGTTCTACTCTTGTATCAATGTGCTCTCCCCAGTCTTCAGCCTGAAATTTGATGCAGAGAATTCTGCCGTGACTGACAATACAATAATACTGAACAATACAATACACTATAGTACAGAACAGTATATGGTACAGAACAGTATGATACAATACAGTACAACACAAAGCAATACAAAACCATTCAAGACAATACAACATAGAGCAATACAACACAATAAATTACACTACGCTACACTACTATACATTTCAAGACAAGACAGAGCAGGACAATGCAACGCAATAATAACATTAATCAAAATTAGCAATCACAATGTTAGAGAGTGGGTCACACCCCTTAAAAACATATCAGTATCACCTATGTGCTTTTAGAACAGTCAAGGACAAGACGTAAAAAAAAAAACCCCACCCAACCAAATGATACTATTTATAGCATTTGACTAACAGTCATAGCTTGAACCTCTGAACTGGACCTCATAGGTGTGTGGGTGGGTTGGCACCAAGCAAAATGAATACATGGATAACAGATAAATATATGAATGAATACATACATCAGTTTTATTTTTCTGGCAAAATTCAAAGCCACTCTCAAAGTAAATCAAACAGACATGAAGACAGGAATCGTAAACAACAACAACAAACAACAAAGCCCAAACAAACTAAAACACACACACAAAACAGGAAATGGGTGGTGCTACTCTTGTATGGATGTGCTTTCCCCGGGAGTCTTCATCCCGAATTTCACCCAGAGAAGTCTGCCCTGACTGACAGTAACAATACAATACAATACAGTACAATATAGAACAATACGATACTATTCAACACAATACAATACTATACAATACTATACAACACAAAAACGTATGATACAATACAGTACAACCCAAAGCAATACAAAACCATTCTATACAACATAATGCAATACAATAAATTACACTACACTACACTTCACTACACTACACTACACTAATTCAAAGCAGGACAATGCACCAATAAATCAAAATTAGCAATCACAATGTTAGAGAGTGGGCCACACCCACCTTAAAAACATACTGGTGTCATTCTACATGCTTTTAGAACAGTCACATGACAAGACGTTAAAAAAAAAACATGGACAAAATTATACTATTTATAGCATTTGACTAACAACCATAGGGCTTGGACTTCTGAAGCTTTCCAAACACATCTGATCTGACGCTAAGGAAGTGATAATAAAATGGGGTCAGCGTAGCAGGCTAGAGACTAGGACTGGACCATATTTATTTTATTTATTTTGTTCTTTTATATCGAGGACAATGGAATAAGCACTTATTGCTTTTTTACATCCAGTCCCTGTGTGTATGCGGCTTTGTAGATTCTGTCATCTGTTCCCACCGGCACACAATGGCCTACTCTGCGTTCGCACACTGCCTCCGTTTATAGTCTCATCCAAAGGATGACAGAGGGAGAGGGGGAGACAGAGGGAGAGGGAGATAGACAGAGGGAGAGGGGGAGACAGGGAGACAGAGAAAAAAAACAGCGAGAGAAAGAGAGAGAGAGAGAGAAAGTGTGTGTGTGTGAGAGAGAGAGAGAACCACACTCAGACACACTTATGCAAACATCCCCCTCACCCCTTCAAGCTACCCCCCAACCACACACACACACCTGCCAACTCTTTCCACACACACACACACACACACACACTTATGCAAACACCCCTCCCCCTTCCAAGACGTTTCTTTATCCATCCTTACACACATACACATGCCGTGCACATGCACACAGACATGCACACACACATATACACATGCATGCACACACACACACACACACACATACACACACACACACACGGACACACACACACACTTAGGCAAACACCTCCCTTCCCCTTCCAAAACTTTCCCTCCCTGTCATTCTACACATGCACACACACAAGCACTGCGCACCTATGCGCGTGCACACACACACACCACACACACACCACACACACACAGAACACAACTATGCAAACACCTCCTCTGCTTCCAAGCCTCCCCTCCCCCATCCCTTTACACCACCACACACACACACACATGCACACACACACACATACACACCCATGCACGCACACACACAGACCTTTTCCCTTCTAACCCCCCTTCCTTTCACACACACACACACACACACAGGCACACACCACTTATGCAAACACCTCCCTCCCCCTTCCAAGCCCCCCCCCTCCCCCATACTTTTACACACACACACCACACACACACTTATGCAAACACCTCCTTCCATATCCCAAGCCCTACCTCCCCCCTCCCCCATTTCTTTACACACACACACACACATACACACAGAGATTGTCACTGGCAACAGAAAATACACAACAATGAAAACCCAAGTGTTTCGCAACTCATTTGGTCAGGCAGCAGTGGCCTGCTCTTAAAAAATGTATGTATAAGCCTAGTAGATCTATCTACCAGCACCACAGTGCCTCGTCCATTGAAAAGACAATGATATGGGTGTATGGACACACACATATATATGTAAGGGGTCGTGAGGAGAAGGACAAAGGGGGTCGTGGCCTGTTAATCTCTCAGAGAGTTTATGCTTACACTATAAAGGTTTTGTATCCTGACTATAGGGTTTTGTTTTTTTTCCAAGAATTGGCAGAGTTGAAGTGATTGGTTGTAATGATTAATTGATAGTCATTATGGAATGAAGATATTATCATAATTCATAGGAATAATTTTTTACATCCAAAAATGTGTGTATTAAAATGTGTGTGTGTGTAAGTGTGGTGTGAGTGTTTTGTTTTGTTTTGTTTAATGGCCATTCACTAGTTGATGCTAAGGACACCCCCCATTCAAACCAATACCTCTCTTTCTCTCTCTGGACATTTAGAGGACCTAGATTTGGGGCTTGCAGCTACTATTTTTTTTAATGTAAAGCCACCTTACAACACACACACCCGTACACACACAAGTAAAAAATTCAACTGGAAAGAACACACCATTACTTAAGAGCACTTCACTGGAGTGTGCAGGCTACTCTTTTGAGACAACACACCTTAGGCGACATCCTGCCTGGTACATAATTATCCTAGATGATTAATTTTCTGGGAGGTCATGTGCCTGATTCATGATTTGCCCAGAAAAATACTAAAGTAATTAAATGTTTTACTCAAAGTCCTGACATTAACTGCAATTCTTATGCAATCTGTGTTTATTATTTCGAGCTGTGTATAATTTAATACAATAATGAATGTGGCCGCGGGGGTGAGTGGTGTTTTTTTTTTCAAGATGTATCTTGAATGAATGATACAATTTGATCACTTATTGAACTCTGCATTGAGATCTGCACGCACGCGCGCATGCGCACATGCACACACACACATTTCTATTTACACAATGAGATTGTTGTTGTCTGTGAATAAACCTAAGATAAGCTTATATACCATTAAGTTGTCAATATTCAGGAGGCACTACAGACAGTTTTCTAATGAATTTATTCCTTTGCTGATTTATTCTGTATAATTTTTTTTGTGTCTTCCTGAGAGGGAGAACTACTAATAGCTGCCTACAGATTTATATATAAAAAATTCTCCTTGGTCATAAAAGCATAGGATTAGGAGACAGGCAGGCAGGATGGGTGGGGGGGGGGGGGGGGGGGGGGGGGGGGGGGGGGGGGGGGAATTTACAAATCAAGGTCCAGACTTTACACAACAGGTTTAGCATGCCACGTTATAGTGGAATATTGACCAAGCGCAGTTCAAACAAATCCCCCCACCCAAAGTGTAGCTCTTAGAGGGTGACCTCGTGAACCTCGAGTGATTTATGTAAAGGTTGGGGTCCGACAAAGAGAGAGAGAGAGAGAGAGAGAGAGAGAGAGATCCTGTTAAGCTTGAACGGCCATTACCAAGGGGACAGTGGGGAGTACGCATAAAACACGTTATCAAACACGAACAATCAAGGACAGCCCAGAAGAAACAAGATGGTCCGTCTGGAATCCATCTCATGGAGTCACTTCACTAGCAGGCACAGGCCTCTGAGAACACGGACAATGTGTCAGGAGAAATTCACTAGTGACCTGTTCAATCACAGAAAGTCTAAAACCCGCTCAAAGTTTATTGTCTTGTTACACGAGGAATCCATTACCATTGGAGTCAGTCACATTATGTCATATAAAAAAATCACCTCCTTTGTGTACAACTGTGGCCCTGCTAGTTAGGTTTTGTATAACCAGATCTCGAAGCATTAATCTAGCATTATCCACTTTTTGGCGAACTTTTCTGCATACACTTCACACAGTATCTGTAAATGCTATGAGTGAGAGAATGAATTATCTTAATTCTTCAAGGGTTACATATAAGCATTCACATACTCTTTTTTTTCAACCGGCCCTTGCCCTGATTAGGGGCTACCAAAAAATCAACAAACCAAACAACAAAACCAAAACAAACGAAGAAACCAAACAAGCCCCCCCCCCCCCCCCCCTCCCCCCAAAAAAAAAAAATATTTTAAAAAATCGACCTAATATTTAGAAAATAGTGGCGGGAGAAAGGGGGGAAAGCACAAGTAACCATTTACAACTTATCCATCATACAAAAGAAGCCCAACCTATGATCTAAAGAAAAGGTATTTGTGTATATTCGACAACAGACACAATCCTCAGCTAATTCTAACATTACTGTTGGGATGGATAAATATGAACATAGCCAAGTAAACTAGATAGAGAGAAACAGAGAGGAGATACTAGGAAGCGAGAGAGAATGAATGAATGAATGAATGAATGAATCTTTATTTTTCAAGGGTACCAGAATAAGCATGCGCATACTTTCTTTTCAACCGGCCCTTGCCCTGATTAGGGACTATCAAGAAAACAAAGGTAAAAATCTTACTACAACAACAACATGATTTAAAAAAAAATTAATATTACATAATCCCTAACTGACTAGAGCACTAATTTCAAGAGAAACATAGATTTTGTTTTTGAGAAAAAGAGAGAGAGAGAGAGAGAGAGAGAGAGAGAGAGAGAGAGTCAATACAGTATTTTATCAGGACAACACTTCTGTTATTACACAATGGACATACCAGATTCTAATCATTTACGTTGCGTGTGTGTGTGTGTGTGTGTGTGTGTGTGTGTGTGTGTGAAAGAGAGACAGACAGAGAGAGATGTTTATCTAGCACCATTCATTTACCATAATACCACAGTATTTGCTCGTAGCCTGATGGTAATGGACATTCCCCACCAGAGGCCTCTGTACTGTGGTGGTGTCAATGAGGATCCTGTGTAGTCATAATATTATGAACGTGGCGCTGAGGGTGGTGGTGGCGGTGATGGTGGTGGTGATGATGGGTATGTGTGTGTTTGTGTGTGGACGCATGCGTGCGTGCATGCCTGCATATGTGCGCTCGTTCGCTCACTAAAGTTTGACTTTTTTTTTTCACATAACATACATATCATTGTTATATGGATCAAACGAGAAGAGAATTTCGAAACAAAAAAGGGGGGAAGGAAGGGGGGAGGCAGGGAGAGAGGAAGGGGGTGTGGGGTGGGGTGGGGTGGAGGAGGGTGACAATGCAACTGTTGAAGAATGCACAAAATTGGCACGTGACGCTGACTGATTTACATTGATCTGGTTTGTGGACAACCTGGTAGGTTTGTCACGTGTGACAGCGTCATTTGAGAGAGAGAGAGAGAGAGAGAGAGAGAGAGAGGTGGGTGTGGGTGATATTCCTGGTGTCCAAAAACTGTTTACAAGGGCAAGGACCTGTGCTTACATCCACATTCCTATTTCTGTCTGTCTGTCTATCTGTCTGTATGTTTGTCTATCTAGCTAGCTATCTGTCTGTCTGTTTAGCTAGCTAGCTAGCTAGCTATCTGTCTGTCTATCTATCTATCCATCTATATCTCTATCTATCATCTATCTGTCTGTCAATCTATCTATCCATCTATATATCTATCTATCCATCTATCATCTTTCTATCTATCTAGCTTGCTATCTATCTATCTTTCTTTCTTTCTCAATTTTTGTTTTTTTACAGTAAGTAGTTAGCATTCTATTCCTTCTCTTTTCACACTAGTGCAAGTACATATACAATGCTTTTTGTGATTTTTTTTGGCATTTCCATTTTTTGGGCACTGAAATATAATGGTCTATAATTATTCACACAATAGAATAGACTTTTTAAAAAATCAAAAAGTGCCCTTGTTTAAGTGACCCCCCCCCCCCCCCACACACACACACACACAAATACAAAATACATCAACAAATAAAGGGAAACAAATCACATTGAAAACAACAGCAAAAGCACTCCAGAACATCATTCCCAAAAGAAAATATATATACACATACATATACACACACAAATACATACACATATACACACATATGTACACACATATATAACAATACACACAAAGTAAAAAGTATGTCTTTATCGAGCCATAAGCCCATAGGAGACGGATCTTATACCGATTTCTGTACGTTAAGCGAACTGATGGATTTTCACACCCCTTGACAGAAGGAACGCTAGTCTGTCGCACCATATATACACACAAACACACACACAACACACAACAACAATACACACACCACATATAATAATATTAATACCTTACCTTAACCATACCTTCCATTACCTTAATTCTCATCTGTGCCAGAGCACCAAGGCTTGAACCATCATTCATCCACTGGTTCCGGTCACCTGCAGCTGTGCGTCCCGTGCGCGTTCCACGTGCTCCAGCCGCGCCGATTCCGCTCTAACTTTCTAACTACTTCTAGTTCTAAACCATATCGTCCGCCAATGTTGTTTTTTTTGGTTGGGCTTCCCCTTTTCCCTTCCTATCTCCCTATCAGTGTCCATCCGAGGGCAACAGCACAGTCGTCACTATACTACTTATAAACTGACTCCGTCCTTCTTAGGACATGTCCGATCCATTCCATCTGTTCGTCTTCTAATCTCCTGGCTGATTTTTTTCTTTCTGCTCCTGCTATTATTCCAAGACTGTCTTGTTGGCAAATGTGTTTCTTCCATCGATCTTGAAGATCCTCCTCAGAACATTGGTTTTAGTAAAAAGTCTAGTTTCTCGTCTTCTCCTTACGTTAATTTCCCAGTCTCACATAGCGCCGTGAGTAGAGGGCCCAACATAAGCCTGACAAACAAGGCTCTTATGAGAAAAGGGATGCTTTGGTATTTCTGCATGCCGATAGTCTACCATTTGTTGCCAGAATAGTTGGATAATCGTTTCCACATATTCATCTGCGCACGTGGCCAAGATGGCTACTCTCTACTCTACTTCTGTGACTCTGCTGTTCCACCTCCCGATCTTTTGTGACGTTTGGCTTCAGAGATAGGTGAAGTTCTCACACCTCATCAACTTCCTGATCTCCAACCCTCGAGACCTTCGATGTTCCTGCTGTTTACTTTCATGGCTTTGCACTTCTGGTCCATAATCAGCTTGAGTCCAAAAACGAACCTTTGCTTGCGTTGTCCTCCTTTCTTTAGTTTTGTGTTAGTAGATGATTTGACATGGATGATGAAAGGAAGGCGATGTCGTCTGCAAAGTCAAGGTCTTCTAACATTTTTATTCCATGTGCAGTCCCATCTATTATCATCCATTTCTCCTCAACCATGCACTGCCAACTGTTCTTCTCATCACACCAGTCATATCAACGAGAAGGAAGAGGAATCCCTGACAGCGAAGCATGCCCCTGGTGGTTCACCCCGGAATCACTGGGAACCAGTCTGTTGTTTCGTTGATCAACAAGTGTACGGGGAGCCTGAAAGTCCTAGTCCTTCCCGTACATTTCTTGGACCATCTGGATGAGGTTTCTGTGGGGATTCCATATTGACGGCATGATGAATCTTAGCAGAGACGTCTCGAGTCGTGGTGGTATGGTGAGTGACACACACGGCCTTTTCAAAGGGAGCGGATTGAAGTGTTTGATACAAGTGTCGGGCGTGTTCCGGCTGACTTGTTCCAGGAGATGTTCTGAGAATATTAAATATTTGCCGACAGTTCCCCTCCCCCCTTTCGAAATCCAGCTTGTTCTTTTCTGAGAGATTCGTCTAACTCCTATCTTGTATTCCTGTTTATGAGGATCTTGCGAGCACCTTACTGCCAAGGGTAGTAGTGTAATCCCACGCCAGTTTCCAAACTCCCTGAAATTTCCTTTCCTTGAATCTTGCATAGAGTCCTTTCGTCCAATGTGTTGGTACTGTCTTCCTTTTCAGACGACATAGGTCAAATATCCGGTTTCAGTTCCTTGCCGGTCTTTTCAATGTCTGCTTTTAAGCATCTCTGCTGTGACTGTCTGGCTCCAGGTGCTTTTTCCGTCTCCTTAGGGTCTTCAGTGCTTTTCTGATTCATGGATGGTTGGTTCTTCTGCTGAATGTCTAGTTCTTCCACTTCCCCCTGGTCATCTTGATGGTGGTTCATATCGGTGCGTCCCCTGATGAGAACTGTCTGGAATGTTCTCTCCAGTCTCCTCAGATCTGCCTCTTGATTCTTTACGCTCCCCGTTCTTAGTCTTCACTTCTGCTAACGGTCTAGTGCCTTGTGTTGTGAGCTGTTACACAAATGCTGTACAGTTCAATTCGTCTCCCATCTCCTTGCTGCGTTCTGCGCCTCTCTGCTTTTTCTCTGACATCCCATATCCTCTTGTCCATCGCTCGTACGCTTCTTTTCATTCACCTCCTTTGTCTTTTTCCTTGTATGTTTCCTTCATTCTATTCTTGTATTCTCACCGAGATGTGTACTGTTGATTCCTTATGTTGATGACGCTTCGTCACATCGATCAGCTTCCACTGTTCTCACTGATCCATGACCTTGCTCTTCCCCTTTCTGTAGCCAAGGACCCTTCTGCGATTTGATGTAGGCGTTTCATCTGATGTTCCCCACAACCATCTCCTACCCTCTTCATTTCGTTCTGTTCTCTTCGAGTTTGGTCTTCACTGCGTTGCAGAATTTCCCTTTCTTATATCTTCGTCCTTTCAGTCCGTTCAACGTCCTGTCTTGTCCATGTTGATGTTGCTTTCTGCTTGAGTTTGAGTCGTAACTCTTGATCCTCCATCATCACCAGTAGTGATCGCTGTGGCATCTGCTTCCCCTCTGTACTCGCAGTCTTGTACTGATGATCTCCACTAAGTCCCTCTGATCAATAGGTGTCAATTGGTTTTTTTTCACTCTTTCCGTCCGCTGATGTCCGATGTGCTTTGTGAATGTCTTTAGTGTGGGAATAGAGTTCCTGTGATAACTATCCAATCAGCTGGCTACACTCGCATAGTTTTCTGTCCATTGTCGTTCGTCTCCCAAGTCTCCATGAGTACCCATTGTCCATTCGTATCCAGTGTTGTCTATTTCTCCCACTTTTGGTTTTAGGTCCCCATGATGGATGATGATGCGATGTTGTTGCAACCCGCCACTGTTTTCCAGAGTTGTTTGAGTGAACTCACCTTTTCCCCTGGTCTTCCCTCCTTCGTTGTGCGGTGCTTACACTTGTTAACGTCATCCGTCTGTAATTGAGTAGAAACTGCTATAATGACCACTTGTTGACTGGCGTCCATTCATGAGAGACTTCATTGCGTCCTGGCTCACCATGATGGCGACTCCTCCTCGTGTAGTTGATCGTCTCCACTGTATAACACTGTCTTCCTGATGCCAGCTTAATTTTTCCAGCTCCTGTCCATCTGACTCTCGCTGTTCTTCCGAGAATGCTTTCCCAATTGATATTCCACTCATCACCTCTCAGCGGATCTTGTGCTGCTGCTGCCTCCTCTGTACATTGTCCTATACGTTCAATGTCCAATGTTTAAGGTTATTTTTTGGGGCTGCAAAGGATCATGGTCGGACGGTGAGTCTTCCCGAGGGCTTCACCCATCGGTCGTCATGATGCCAGTGACGGCGATCCCCGCTCCCCCCAGGGCATGGTTTGAAGTTATGTTCATAGTTTCTTGTAACTTTTTATTTTTACGGGAGAGGTAGTTGGCCTTCTGCCCAACCCCCATAACTTGGAGGGCCAGTGGTTTTTCTGTCAGGGTGGCCTTTCCCTTAGACTGCGTTGGTCCACGGGCATCTCCCATCCGCCACCGGGAGACGCCGGCGCCTCTACGCCGTGCAGTCCCAGCGCGAGGTATATATATATATATAGTATTATAATAATATATATATATATATATATACTAATATAAATATAAATATATATATAATAAATAATATATAACTATAAATATATACCTCGCGCTGTGGGACTGCACGTGCGTCTATATACTATATACATACAGTACATACATACACACATATAAACAAACATATATACATATCATACATAAACCACATATTACAAACAACACAGAGAACAGCAGCAGCTTCTCTGTCATACAATGCCCACGACCGCAATTCCCTGGGGAAAAAGTGGACTCCTACGTGTGAAAAGTCAACATATCACCTGAGGGCCATATAGGTCAGTAGTCTTCCTCTCTCCCCCCTCTTCCTCCCTCCTCCTCTTCCTCACTTCCTTTTTTACATTTCAAAATCTCAGTTTTCCATGGCACACAATATATTAAAATGCACTGCCACATTTTCACTCACCATATTGAGCATCATTGTATTGAAACAATGGATTACATATTCCCACTGTGCAAAAGCATTGAGGTTTTGAAATTATGCCCTTTGCAGCTTTAACTGTATTTTAGATGTCTTCAAATAGAAGGACCTGATAGACAATGCCACCTTTCTTGAAAACAAGCAAATTTGCAAGTTTACTACGGAGCAATGTACTGTTTTCTGTAATCATTATTTCATTTTTTACATTCTGCCTAAAAGAGCATGCAAAGAAAGAGTGGCATCTCTCATTTAGTTTTCACAGAATTTAACACTTAAACATGAAACACTGTTGCACAAAGTAAACATATAATCCAGTGCACTTTCATCAGAACTGTAGTAGTAGTATCATTAACTAATATGACCATCTTTTCTTGTTAGACTCAAATTGTATCCACTATTACAAAGATCTGATCAAGTTCGGCAAATCAGCTACCAAGAAATCTCTGATATATAAGTTCACATACCAAAAGAGGTGGTTTCTATTGTTTCTCTTGTTTCTCTGCAAAATATACATTTATCATTTTCAGCTACACACATCTTTTGCAGGCGATGGTTAGTTGCAACTATCCTGTGAATGATCTATCTGAAACCATTCAGTGTTTATTTCTTAATTTTCTGTACCAAATAGAATGTTTTTTTTGCCAAATTAACTTCATCTAAGATCTCTTTAGTCCATTTTTTACAGCAGTTTGGCTGGTAATCTTCAGCCGGTCAAGATATTGTAATACACATTTGTCCCTTTTAAACACAAAGCAAGGTGTTGGAGGGATTTAGGAACATCTCAAATTCAGTATCCCTGCAAAGTTATATTCGACTTGTAACAAGACCTTAATATGCACGTAAGCAACCTAAAAATTTCAGAAAATTGTTTTAACTTTGTAAACAATCTCTGAACTGTTTTGATATTCATAACTGTTCCATCTGATTTACCAGTCAACTACAGGTATATACCTTTTTCCATCCACTTTTATACAATAATAGTCTCCCTCAACTTTAAATCTATCATATATAAAAAATTGTTTTCTGCCAGAAGTTCACAGCAAATATTTAATTCTACTTTACATCCAAACTCCTTATATGCTTCAAGAGCATTTTCCAAAAGCATTTACTTTTAGTTTGTTCACTGGGAGACTGGAACCATATTTTACTTTTAAATCCTCTGACTATTGGCAAACTTCTTGAATGAGATATTTCCATTTTATATTACCAATAAAAGTTTTCTAATCCACATTGAGTTTAAGGCGTTGATTAAATGACGAATTGAGGGGAATAAACCCAAGGCCCCCCTTTACGAATTCTTTAATAGTTATTTTTCTTGATACCTATCTTGCTTGTGATCCAAATAACTTAAAACATTGCTTCTGAAAGTATGTCGATATGGTTGTTAGGAGGAATTGAAGCAATACCAAAGGGAGCACCAGTTTTGATAGAATACGTGATTTTAACACTGGGTGGCTACCCTCCCTAGGGGCGTAATATTTTCTCTTAATCCCAAACATGAAATAAAAGCTTTTGTTTCTAAGAATTTCTCAGTGTAATTCAATTCGATACATTGACCAGATCAGCTGGAACCATACTCCCAAATCTTAAACTGTATTGGGGTTCCTATCTATTTCAAGTGAGACATGTATTATCAAAGTTGACAACTTGTAGATCCAATCCCACTTTGCCTTTGTTTTTTCAATATTCTGAAGATCCTGAGACTTTCCAAACTGCTCATTATGTGTTCATTGTGTTTTTTCGAAGGACTCTTTTCACCTTTATTATCAGTTTGTGTATCGTCTGCAAACATGAAATAGTCATGGTACTGCTGCATCCTTACTAGAGTAATACCTTAATTTTAATTTTTCTCTTAACAATAAGCCAGTATCCTCACACTGAAAGAATCAACAAGTACGGTGATACAGGATTCACCCTGACTGCAGCCTCTTAAGATGCTGAACCAGAGAATGAACACTGTCCATTTACCACCATAAACTAACTAGCTTGAATATCATAATGAAAGGTTCTCACCCAGCGACATATGTCTTTTTTCCAAATCCAAACAGCTTCAAAACCTTATGTAAAAAAGTCCAATCCATGGAGTCGAACGCCCTTTTCAAAATCTTATTGATATTAACATACCAGTGCAACAGTTTATGCTTTCGATAATCAAAAAGTTCATAAATAAGTCTGATGTTGTCCCACCAATAAAGTCTATCTTTGAAGAAATCCAGTTTGGTCTTCGTGTATTAATTTTAGGAAGGAATAGATTTTAATCTGTTACTATACATGAAGAACCTATTTTGTACACGACATTCCGTAAAAGATATGGTCGCCAGTTTTACATAAGATTACTTGGTTTAACCACTCTTAGGGATACCAAACAAACATACCCTGTTTCTGTGTGCTTGACAACTCACCGTCTACTACATGATTTGTTTAGAGATCTGACTAAAATGGATCCTAAAATTTTCCAAAAATTTTAAAGAATTCTGCTGTAAAACCGTCAGTACCGAGACTTTTGGCCATTTTTTCATGTGCTTTAAGGCAAACTCCCAACTTCTTGCAAGGTAAAATCCCCCCACAAGAGATGTTTGTTCAAGTTTGGTAGCTTGGAAAAACTTTTAATCAGACATTTATCTCACAATCTCTACCCTCTTTATATTTGATGACAGACTTTCATAAAACCCTTTATTTCTGCCATTATATCCCATGATTCATTTAAGATTTCTCCCTTGTTAGAAGTGAGATGGGAAATATACTTGTTTATATAATGCCTTTTTTCCAAATTACAGAAATATTTGGATATCTTTTCTCCATTGTCCACCCATCTGGCTTTTGATCTTAGTAGAACTCCCTCCATCTTTTTTTGTCGTAGTTGCTTCTGCTCTTCATTTAAGATTTGTAGTTTGTGTAAATCCTTTTCTGTTTTCTGTTCATTTTTGTCAATTAAACTTATTTTACGCTCTATTTTTTCCTCATCTTTGTTCGAAGTCTTTTTCTTCCATGATGCGTAAGATTTAGTCTGTGATCTTATTTTCATGAGCAAGTAATCCAAAAATATGTTATCAGCTATTGTAAGTTCTGTTTCAGAATATGGAAAGTTTTTAATTTCTGCCTTATCATAATGAGGTGCTGCGTATTCTTTAATAGTGTCTTCAATAACCTCATTAATTTTCTGTACGAATTGGTCATCTCTAAGGAGTGAGCTGTTAAACTTCCAGTATGTTTTGCGAATGTTTTTCTTTACTAAATTTTAATCTTAAAGTGACCATGGAATGATCAGACCGATATCCGTATTGAATGTCAGGATCATCTCTAAAGTTTTGACTTTGTCTTTGACTAGAGAGAGAGAGAGGGAGAGAGAGAGAGAGAGAGAGAGAGAGAGAGGAGAGAGAGAGAGAGGAGAGAGAGAGAGAGAGAGAGAGAGAGAGAGAGAGAGAGAGAAAAGAGAGAGAGAGAGAGAGAGAGAGAGAGACAGACAGACAGACAGACAGACAGACAGACAGAGACAGACAGAGACAGAGACAGACAGAGACAGACAGACAGACAGAAAACAGACAAGAGGGTATGTTTAGTTCATGTGTAGTTAATTTTTGTAATATGATCCTCTGTTATATCGCTGTCATAACCATCCCCCATTACTTTAACAGAGCAGAGAAGATGACATTAATACCTACCTTGAGTATTGTTGGCCGTAATTTAATAGCCATGGCAAACCATCATTGCGCTGTTCACCAGTAATCTTACAGCACAACCATTTGCACCTTTAAAAAATATCTCCACGTCAGTAAATCAAGCACCCGCAACCCATTTTCTGTACAATATAAAAAATGCCCAATCACCACCATAAAAGCGAAATGGCTTAGGCATCGAGACACTTGCAAATCATGCGCAAAGGCGCTTGCTTATTCATTCATCCACATGTTGTTAAATAAGCCTTTTTTTTTTTTAAAGAGCCTCACTTCACTCAAGATGACAGCTTTTTTCATTTTATTGATGTATTCAGAGTACTATATGCCTACATTAAGATACTGTTATGGTTTTCGAGTTATTATATCTTGAAATTAACTTTATGCCTGACAAGCTCTTATTTTATTTTATTTTATCTTATTTATACCACTTTAAGTCATGGCAGATTTCTTTAGGAAGGAAGGTGGCAGGATGGTTAAGATGTTTGCCTGCCAACAAGTAAACCGTGAGGTTCTGGGTTCGATTCCCAGCCTCGCCCTTTCTTCCCAGTTTGACCCAAAAAAATCGAACTGAATGTCAATGTCCTTCTGATGAGACTATAAACCGAGGCCCCATGTACGAACGCATGCAGAACATCTTGCCCACACGTTAAATCCTGTTCCGCTTTTCGAAAGAATAGGCCATTGAGTGCCGGTGGGAACAGATGACAAAATTTGCAAAACCGCATACACACGGGGACTGGATGTAAAAAAGCACATGAGTGCTTATTCCATCATCCTCGATAAAAAAAAAAAAGAGCGCTTTGATTTGCTACTTTACAAGATTCAGCGCTATATAAATTCCATACATTATTATTATTATTATTATTATTACTATTATTATGGCAGATATCTTTGCCCAGGGCGTGAGGACTGTGTTTGCCAATGTATGTAACCTAAGGGGACGGGATAGGATAGCTTAGTGGTCAGAGCACTCGCTTTCCCCAGCCAAGTTAAGCAGCGTCCAGCGTGGTTACCACTTGGATGGGAGTGACCGTTTGCTCGCTTTGGCTTCGGTACACTCCCCCAGTTCACCCAGCTGTAAATGGCTACCTGCCCTCTTTAGGGTCAGGGAAGGTAAAGCAGCGAGGGAGAGGAGGGGCGCTGCCCTCAATATGCCGGCCCCTTGAGAAGTTGAGATCTCTGATGCCTCTCCCCTACGACCACATAGGTTATGAGACACCTTTACCTTTTTGCCTTATTAATGTATGTGGGTTGTCTTTCTGGCTGCAGAAGATTATGCATAGTAATGATGATATACTGTATTGTCTTGTATTGCATTGCACTGTATTGTCTTGTATTGCATTGCACTGTATTGTATTGTATTGCATTGCACTGTATTGTATTGCATTGTAAACCACTATTAGTCACGGAAGATTTCTATGCGTGAAATTCGAGCTGCTCTCCCCTGAAAGAGCGCGACACACAAAAAAGAGCAGCGCCACCTGTCATTTTTTGGTTTTGTTTTTCTGTCTGCATGTGTATTTGTTTCCCTATCAGTGTGTCTTTCTTTTTCTACAAAACTTTGCCTGGGACAACTCTTATTGCCGTGGGTTCTTTTACGTGCGTTTTTCGCTTTCTATGCAGGCGCGTTACCTCTAGACCACCGATCCACCTATACAGTTACTTTGAACAGAATCAGAAGTGGTTTAGTTGTTTTTTCTTATATATTTATTTCTTATTTAAGACAATAATAGTGCTAACGTTATTTGGCAATCCCCTTGCAAACCCGCTGATGGGTGCGTGCGCGCACGCGCGCGCGCGCGTGTGTGTGTGTGTGTGTGTGTGTGTGTGTGTGCGTGCGTGCGTGTTTGTGTGTGTACGTATACGTGCTCACGCAAACACAGGCATGTAATTATCTTATGTGCTCTTCAGTAGTCTCGTAACTGATATATTATGTTTTTGAAAAAATAACATTTTAAATTCATTTTGGACATAATAATTACAATATACACATAATAACATAATAGAGTATAAGATTATGCAACCAAACACCCCAAAACATTATTTCATATAAACTGCATTAGATCTTTTCACTCACACACACATACACGCGCGCGCGCGCGCGCACGCGCGCACACACACACACACACACTATACTTATATAACTGACATAATATCATTATGATCAGACCAAAACCCCTTTGCCTGATAAAAGATGTATGACCTGACAGGTCACACCATCATTATATACGATCTGTTCTACAACAGCCATGTTTCAGTCCTCCCCCTCCCCCTCCCCCTTCCCCATCCCCCCACTCCACCTTCCACACCCACCCCCACCACACAGACACACACACACACACACCACACACACACACACACACACACACACAGAGAATCGTAAATCCATGAAACCACCCCAGCCATAACACTTTCCCCATCACCAGAGCCGGCACAGTGCTAACATGTCATTTTCCCCCCTGCTGCTTTGACAATCATCATCTGCTATAGCTGCAGTCAGGCCAGGATGACACTACAGTGTCAGCCACAGCTTTTGCCCAGTGGTTGTGGCATACCCTGAACAACATGGACCATACAATAATAAATGAATAACAACAACAGACATCGAAAGAAGGATACAGGCAACGGAGATGAGGTACATCCGCAAACTCCTTTGGTATCTCATACAGACATCGCATCACTACTGAGGAAGTGAAAAACAATTAAAAACGCCATCGGACCATAATTATGAAGAGCTTCTGACTTCAGTGGGAAAAAAACAACAACGCAAACTAAAGTTGTACTGGCACATCTGGACTGGCCAATGATAGGTATCAATCTGCCTGTCAGTATTGTAATTGCCCTTCATGGGATGATTAACGTGTTTTTGATTTGACTTGACTTGACTTGACAAGACTGCCCTACAGGGAACAGTACATGGAGGGAGATTAAAAGGCAGACAGATAAAATGATGGGAAAATAACATCAGAGGGTGGACTGGCCTTGAGTAGAACGATTTGCTGCTACGGAAAGCAGAGGACAGCGGGGAGTGGAGGAAGCTGGTTGCAACATCTTCGTCGGTGCCTCCACTGTCCATGGGACTACGGGATAGGTGAAGGTGAAGGAAGGAAGGCATGCCCTGACACTATGTGGATCGGTGGTCTAGAGGTAACTCACCTGCCTAGAAAGCGAAAAGTCCGGCTCGGAAGTGTGCGGTGGTTTGATTCCCCGTTTGGGCCTGAAACTTCCCCCCACCCCACTCCCTATCCATTAGACCATGAGTGGTTATCTTGGTGCTAGTCTTTCGGATGAGGTCCTGTGTGTTACACATAATTAGTTACCGGAAGTAAAAGAACCGACCCAACAAGAGAGTTATCCCTGACAAAGTTCTGTAGGAGAAGAATAACTGACAGGGAAACAAATACAGTTGCAGACAGGAAAAAGAAAAAAAAATGGGTAGCACTTCTCTTGTTGCGACACGCTCTTCCCCTGGGAAGAGCAGCCTAAATTTCATGCAGAAAATCTGCCGTGACTTAAAGTGGTAAAATTAAGTATAACATAAAAATAACCCACGCCAAAAGTTTTGTCACTTATTGATGTTAGCAAAGTGGTAAAGCTCACATTAAAATGTTGATATTATGTTATAAAATGTTATGTTGTAAAAAATATTATGTTATGTTGAAATTGTACTTCATCCTTAACATGCTCTTAGCACAACAAATCTTGCTCTCTCCTTTTAAAGGAGATATTAAAAAAAAAACCCAACTCATATACAGTCGAATTATGGCTGTTAAGTGTAGCGAGGTATTTGAAAACAGCCATACATGCAAGTTTTATATTCAGTGTGTACTTTCAGTCTTACAGTAATTCCCAGGTGGGATGAGTGAGACAGACAGTGCATATTCTAGGTGACCACCAGGGTGTTAAGTTGGGGAATGTGCAACAACAACAGCAACAATATAACCTATCACCCTTGTGTCATGATTGGCATACCCTACACACTATTAAACCATTCATGTTGTAGATTGGCATACTTGGCCAATTATACGTCGTTGCTTGGCATACTCTGACACTAATGTAACCGTAACACTCGTATAATTGATTGGCATATTCTGTCATTCCACGTTGTTGCAGAGTGGCATACTCTGTCAATCCTACGTCGTTGATTGGCATACCCTGACACTAATGTTTTTGAATGGCATACTCTGAGACTCACATATTTGACTGGCTTGTTCTGATGCATACGTGTTTGATTGGCATACTCTGTCAGACACTAATGTACGTGATTGACATACTCTGGCACTCCGTTTTCGTTGATTGGCACATTTTGACACGGATATCTTCGTTGAGTGGCATACTCTGACACTCAAACGTAGTTGATTGGCATATTCTGACACCCATGGGGTTGAATGGAATACGTTGACACTCACATATCGTTCATTGGCACACTTTGACACACATTATGTCGTTCATTGGCATGCTCTGATACTTACCATCATGTCGTTAAAATCTGCCTGACCAATACTGTAGTATACCTACAATACTTCACAGAGACCAGAGTAGGGCAGCCTATGATCATGGCGAGGTGATTTACCACACCCACACACGCAGATTTCCCTTTCTGTGTGTCCCTTAAGGTCTCACAGAGACGCCCAGGTGTGATATGCGAGAAAGAGAGAGAGAGAGAGAGAGAGAGAGAGAGAGAGAGAGAGAGAGAGAATGTTCTGGGTGACCTTCTCGCCCACCCCCCCAACCCCTCACCCCCTACCAAGGGTGTTAAACTGGGGAATGCCTAGCAACAACAGTGAACAATTCAATGCACGACCACTGTAAAGAATAGTCAAAGCAAAGGTGGGATTGTCCACAGGCAGCTTCACTGACTTTTCTTGCTGCCTGGGGGTCTGATAGCCACTGGAGAAGAATTCTACTTTGCTATGCAAAAAAATGCTGCTGCTGCTACGACTGCTACTGCTGCTACTACTACTGCTGCTGCTACTGCTGCTGCTGCTGCTGCTACTACTACTACTACTGCTGCTGCTGCTGCTGCTGCTGCTGCTGCTGCTACTGCTGCTGCTGCTGCTGCTACTACTGCTGCTTCTGCTGCTGCTTCTGCTGCTACTGCTGCTGCTGCTTTCATTTCATTTCATTTCCTGTTGTTTATAGCCACCACCCACCACGTAGAAGACCATATCAGGGCTGTCACTTTATTTAGTTTCTCCGCATCTCCAATAACATTCGCCTCAAGTTCAAAATCAACACCATCTAATCCCTTCAAACATCCAACACTGTCAAGCTGGTTTAAAAAAAACCCTCTAGAAAATGACAAAGTATCTCAATCATTTCCTTTCACAAGGCTAGCAAAACCAGGCCATGTTTGAAGAAGCCAGCCACTCTTGATTTATGACCTCCAGGTAAGAACAAAAATAAACGTCAAAAAAAAAAAAAGAATGCTTCAATGACAACAGACAAGAAAAGAAAGGTCACAAACTGGGCAAAGAACACTGCAGAATGGACATTCTATGCCCATCCCAGTGTTTACAATACCACTACCGAAAGCAAAACAACACAGGGAAAATGCCTCACGGTAAGATGTACTTCAGGAAAACTAAGAGAATGGACTAGGAAGGCAGAGAAAAAGTAAGAGAGATGTCAGAAAGGTAAAGGGAAAAAACAGTAACAAAGAGAGTGATAGAAAAGGGCAAATTTCTAGTACAGACTTTCCAGAAGGTGGGGATTGCAGTCTGTACTGGAAAAAAGACCCCCCCACCAGGGATGGGGGGGGGGGGGGGGGGGAGGAGTGGGGGGGGGGGGGGGGAGGGGAGGTTGCAGCTGTTTAAATTTTTTTTTTCATCAGAGGACTTGTTCACCATTGAATCTTCGGAGAATATGCCAAGATTTGCTTGGGCAATAAAGAAAGAGCACTGAACTGGGGAAAGGCAAAAAAAAAAAAAAATACATAAAAGGAGATTAGTTCTCAAAACTTAAAATCAACCGTCACCATCACCGCTGTAGTTGTGGGTAGGATCAAAAGCTCCTACACTGTATACATAAAAGGAGATAGTTATCTCAAAACTTTAAATCAACCGTCACCATCACCGCTGTAGTTGTGGGTAGGATCAAAAGCTCCTACACTGTATACATAAAAGGAGATAGTTATCTCAAAACTTTAAATCAACCGTCACCATCACCGCTGTAGTTGTGGGTAGGATAAAGAGCTCCTACACTGCCACCAGGGATTTGCCATCTCTCTCTCTGACACTGAGTTCTGCTATCTCAGATGGATTTACGACAGGTTGGTAACAAAAATGGGGGTGGAGAATTGCTTCTGCATTGTAGACCCCCCAAGTCCTGCTCTCACCTTCATGTGATGTCATCTGGGTACTGCTACCAGGAGAGGGCTAAGATAAGAAGGAAATGGGGGGGGGGGGGGGGGGGGGGGTCTCTTTTGCCTCAAAACGCCACACGGTTAGGGGTGGGGGTTGGGGGGGGGGGGGGAGGGGAAGGGAAGATAACAGAAAGGAAGAGAAAGATAATGATCAACGCAAGGATATGTGTTGAGGTAGCGGTGTGTAGAGCATGAAGCTTAGAATAAGGCAAGCGGAAGATATAGCGCCAATGTGCGTGATTTTGTCCAGTGAATAGGGAGCCTTGACCTGAATGCTGGCGTCAAGTTCATGGGCGCTTGCTCTCATTATCTTTGGGAAAAGGGGGAGATAAGGCATTTTCACACTCACACACACACGGGCATGCGCACGCACAGAGAGAGAGAGAGAGAGAGAGAGAGAGAGAGAGAGAGAGATTCAGGTTTTAATTATCAAGAGAAAATGTTACACAAAACAGAATATTCTACACATGCTGAAGAGGGAGAAAAAAACCCACCCAAACATACAAAAAAACCCAAATTCAAGATTAACCAAACAGTAACAGCTGTTTCCATTAGCGACAGGACACACGGTGTTGCTAAGCATGACAAGGAGCAAAAACAACCCTCATTCCCCTATAACAGTACCGAGTGCCCTAAATGCCAATGTAACCTGATGGGGGGTACTGTGTCCTTAAATGCTTCTCTTGTCCCTAACTGGTACAAGATGTTCAACGACGCAAACCCACTCCATACCAAACCAAAAACTGCAAAGCGCATTGCCTTCATATCTTACCAACACAAATGTAAATGTGATCCAAAATATTGGCAATAAAAATATATATCAGGTAAAGAAAAACACAATCGAGACTCTCTCTCTCTCTCTCTCTCTCTCTCTCTCTCTCTCTCTCTCTCTCTCTCTCTCTATATATATATATATATATATATATATATATATATATAAAACATACATATATATATATACTCCCAAACCTTATGGGTGGAAAACCAGTCGAATTTTGACCTGATTCGCACCTTCGCAGAAATAACGGACATTGTAGATTTGGAATGATTTGTGTTACGATTTTGAGGTCGGGAGTGACACATTCTAAGCTGAATGCACAGATTAAAAAAAATTTTTTTTTAAATACAATACGTAGCATCCTACCCAAAGTTTTCAGACCGGGAGAAAGCAGTTCTTATCTCTGTCGAGGTTGACCCCTTTACGACAACAATCACTTAACGACACGACATATGCAGGGGACAATGATTCAGCATTGTGGAGAGAGAGAGAGAGAGAGAGAGAGAGAGAGTCAAATAGACAAGCACAGCATGTAAGGTTTACGTGTTATTCATCATGATTTCTTGTCCTGCATTGGTGAAAGCATAAGTATATGTGTTGGGTTTTATATTGTTTTGTTTGGCTTCTCATTTAGCGCATAATCAAGACGCCCCAGTTGCTCAGAAACAAGTACATGTAATGAGAGAGAAAATGCCAATGCATTAAACTTTGAAGCAAACTGATGAGTCAAGTTACACACACACACACACACACACACACACACACACACACA
>CM054136.1:52804395-52859395 GCA_028751875.1 Rapana venosa
CATCCTAAAAGAAAAACCCAACGCTCTTTGCGAAAGACTCAAAGCTCGTTATTTTGCACAAATATGGTAGGTTTTAATTTTTTTTCAGCAAACATTGCACCCCTTCAGTTCTTTGTCGTTTGCTTACTTCATAGCCATGATATAGGCCGACATGCTGGGGGTCAACACTGTAGGAAAACATACCCATCCTCATTAAATTTTGATGATCATTTCCATCTTTCTCATGACTACCTGATATTGCTGTATCTCCTCAATCCCCCAATCAAATACACAGTGCATGTTTTCATTCTTTAAAAAAAAAATCTGTACAAATCAGCAGAAAAGATGTTGAGTTGAGAATGATATAAAAGTACCAGTGGATATATATCCGAAATAAATTTCCTGACCAGCATGGTATAGAAGATACCTGGAAGCTAAATCTGGAGTGTGGCCTTTGTAGAGTTTCAGTCATTGAATCAATCGGATCGGCAGGAACTTTAATACACCCCCCCCCCCCAACTCCCCCCAACCGCCAACCAACATTAATACTTGTCATAAAGTCAGCAAGACACTGTGAAAGAAGTGTGCTTGGTCATCCATCCACATGACATTAACACTCTTTTTATTACTATTATTATTGTAAAGACTGCTGGCCAAAAAGGATTCATCCCAGCACATAATATATATATATAATATATATATATATATATATATATATATATATATATATATATATATATATATATATCAAGCTGATGGTTATAGAGACGGACAAAAAGTCTCCTCTCCTTATTGCAATATGACTTTTTAGGTACAAACAATGCAGATGGGTGTTTTTCTTTTAAGTTTCAGTTTGATTTCTTTTAGTTTTTGCCGTTTTCTGTGTGTGTGTGTGTGTGTGTGTGTGTAGTCTTCAAGTAGTAGTCTTCAGTTTTACATCCTTCCACATAAAGCGATACCAGTGGTGTGTGTGTGTGCGTGTGTGTAGGCTACGTGTGTTTATTTAAAAAAAATCTATTTCTTCTTTTATTTCGAGGATAATGGAATAAGCGCTCATGTCCTTTTTTTACATCCAGTCCCCGTGTGTATGCAGTATATCCATCGTCTATCAAGAGCCACAACCATACATCTCCATACATTTTCATATAATTGTGTGTGTGCGCGACATATTATATATATATATATATATGTATATATATCTACTTATCTACTCATATTATTTCTCTCTCTCTCTTCTATATATATATATATAAATATAAAATAATATATATATCACAAACGGGAAGGGGGGGGGGGGGGGGGGGGGGGAGGAGGATTGTCTAGCGTTTTAAAGCGTTGAGCTTGCGATCTTCTTCTGCGTGTTTTTACATCAAAGTTGTCTGTCTGCTAGACTGGTCGCTGTCAATATGCTGCCCCCGGGGTCATCCTCCACTGCCTTCACAGCTGTTGGGAGACAGGCTCTCCTCCTCTACGGGATAGCCTAGTGGTTAGAACATTGCGCTCGCAATCTGACGACCCGGGTTCGATTCCCGTTCAATGGGAATATTTTCCCCTGGAGTTAACATCAGTGCAGACTCCACTCTCCCCAAAAGTCCTTCGGATGAGACTATAATAAACCGAGGTCCCGTGTGCGAACGCACGCAGAACATCTTGCGCACACGTTAAACCCTGTTCCGCTTTTTGTAAGAGTAGGCCATTGTGTGCCGGTGGGAACAGATAGCAGAAGGGGAATATTTTCCCTGGAGTTAACATCAGTGCAGACTCCACTCTCCCCCAAAAGTCCTTCAAATGAGACTATAATAAACCGAGGTCCCGTGTGCGAACGCACGCAGAACATCTTGCGCACACGTTAAATCCTGTTCCGCTTTTCGTAAGAGTAGGCCATTGTGTGCCGCCGGGAACAGATGACAGAATTTACAAACCGCATACACACGGGGGACTGGATGTAAAAAAAGCAATAAGTACTTATTCCATTATCCTCGATATAAAAGAAATAAATAAGTTTTTTAAAATACCCTTGGGACATACATACCCTCATGGCACTTTAACCCATACCTGGGCCACACACACACACGGGTGGACCTGACCTGCATTCCACGCGTTAATTAAGGGGGGCCGAGTCTGGTTGACCCAGAAGGCAGAACGTAGACAAGAAGCAGCAGGTGAGAGGAAGAACAAGGAACAAGGTAGAAACAAAGAGAGCGATAGAAAAGAGGGGAATTCCTCATACATAATTCCTAGAAGATGGGGATGCTGTTGATACTGACAGGTTCCCCCTTCCCCTCCATCCCCCCCCCCCCCCCCAAGCATTACCTACAGTGGTCAGAGCTCGCGATCTGATGGCCTGGGTTTCAGCCACCACCAAGGCACCTCCTTAAGGAGACTTTTCCCCTGGAGCTGACATCAGTACACTGACTCAACTCACCCTGACAGTCCTTCGGATGAGGCCTTTACCGAAGGTCCCGTGTGCGAACGCACGTAGAACATCTTGCGCACGCGTTTACATCAGTTGTGCCGTTTGGAAGAGTAGGTCCTTGCGCACCGGTAAGAACGGATGGTAAACTTTAAAAAAACAAAAAAAAACAAAAGCGCATGCATACTGGTATCGTGTTTTTAAGCATTATCTTTGAAGTCAGAATGTGGCTACCTTAATTTATTAATGGTGGATACAAAGAGGTCACATAACGGGGGGGGGGGGGGGGGGGGGGAATCACAATTGGTGAACCTCAGAGCTGTAGCCTAGGAACGAATGCATAATTATGAACATCACAACAATTAATGATAAGAAATGCAAGAATCGAAAGGAAAAGTACAGATTTAATCATTCTCTTTATCTAGTTATCACAAAGGGATGAGATTGTAAGATGGTAATGACTTTGAGGGGACGGGATAGCTCAGTGGTCGGAGCACTCGCTTTCCCCCAGCCAAGTTAAGCAGCGTCCAGCGTGGTTACCAGTTGGATGGGTGACCGTTTGCGCGCCTTGGCTTCAGTACAGTTCCCCCAGTTCACCCAGCTGTAAATGGGTACCTGCCCTCTTTAGGGTCAGGGAAGGTAAAGCAGCGAGGGAGAGGAGATGGGCGCCGCCCTCAATATGCTGGCCCTAGAGAAGTGAGGTCTCTGACGCCTCGCTCCCCTACGACCTTATAGGTTATGGGACTCCTTTACCTTTTTTACTTAATGACTTTGAGACTAAAACAAATTCTCCCTCTTCCTTCCTCCTATCCTCAACCCCCCCTCCACCCCATGCACCCCCCCCCCCCCCCCCTCCTCCTCCTTTCGTCCTTCTTTCATTATCATCATCAGATCCAGCCACACATATAATGTATATAATATGTGAGTCAGTATACTCCTGTATGACAGTATTTTGTGTGGCAAGGGTTAAGACTTTGTGGGGGGTTTTTCTTCACTTCTGAACAACTGAAATCTGGCTTTTGGAAACAACTGAACAGCCAAACAGCAACCAGCCCCTAACAAAGCTGTGTAAACTGTCGTGTTTTCCAGTGCAGGAGGACGAGGTAAGGTGCCATGATGATTGATGTGTAAAACTTTTCTTGCACTCTGTTCTCCGCCAACCTGTTTCACTCGGGTCTCTGCAGAGCCGACCACTGAGCTAGCTATCCCGTCCCCTTAGGTTACATACATTGGCAAACACAGTCCTCACGCCCTGGGTTAGGTTACATACATACTAGTAAAAGGTAAAGGAGTCCCATAACCTATAAGGTCGTAGGGGAGCGAGGCGTCAGAGACCTCACTTCTCTAGGGCCAGCATATTGAGGACGGCGCCCATCTCCTCTCCCTCGCTGCTTTACCTTCCCTGACCCTAAAGAGGGAAGGTATCCATTTACAGCTGGGTGAACTGGGGGAACTGTACTGAAGCCAAGGCGCCCAAACGGTCACCCATCCAAGTGGTAACCACGCTCCACGCTGCTTAACTTAGCTGGGGGAAAGCGAGTGCTCCGACCACTGAGCTATCCCGTCCCCCTACATACATACTATATATAGGCTTAAAAACACAGCCCTCACTGTCATCATTGACCAGCCTGCTCTCTGTCACGCTGTGTACTACTGCTACTGGAAACATTTTTTTTTTTTGTCCTTTGATTTCTTCTTCTTCATCTGCTGCTTCTTTCTTTCATCCTTTCTTTCTTTCTTTCTCCCTTCCTTCTTCTTGCTCTTGTTCGTCGCAATTCTTCTTCTTCTTAACTTATATGGAATGTTTTATAACGTCTCAAGCAAACTTGAAACCCAACCTCCCCCCCCCCCCCCCCACCCCACCCCCTTCCCTCGCCCCCATCTCTCTCCATCTGTTACCTCCCCCCACCCCTTTGCCCCTAAAGATGAGAGAACTGGGATACAGAACGTAGGTCAAGGCCAAATAACAACCATTCACCCACCCATAGGCCTACATGAGGCATAGTAATCAACTGCACTCGGGTAAGACAATGTTTGGCTTACAGAAGCCTGTGGGGGAGGAACAATGGGGTCTTTCCCTGGACCCTTTAACAACCCCCTCCCCTCCCCCCCTCCCTCACCCACTCTCCACACACACCGTCACTTGCAGTTTCATGCTATAAAACTGTTGGGGTATGCTTGGGCACCGCTTTTCCAGAAGTCGTTATCATTATCATTTTCTTGTAGTAAACCAATGAAGAGGATACCTGCCATTGGTAGATAATAGAGCAGAAAATGTAGGCCTACAGACAAGACAGACACACTCCCAAACAACCAGCACGTAAATGAATGGGCACGCTGCATACAGAAACAGAGAGCAAAATAATAATGTGGTGAGTGGAATTTGAGTAGAAAGATTACTAAGTAGGTAGGCTGACATACTCAAAATCAGGCAACTAGACAAAAAAAAGACACACTCTCTCTCTCCTCTCTCTGTTTTGTTGATAGTCCCTAATCAGGGCAAGGGCGGATGGGAAAAAAAAACCATGCTCAGGCTTATTGTTACCCTTGAAAAAGAAAGATTCATTCATTCTCTCTCTCTCTCTCTCTCTCTCTCGATCCAGGCCCCTTTCCCCGCTCGCACCCCTGGTAGGAATGTCCCTCCCTGTGATCATTTTACCCAACTAATGCTATAGTATACTGCGACCCCACCCCTGTCCCTTCTCCCCCCCCCCCCTCCACCCACACACACACATACTTGTGCCCACTTTGTAGTATTCCTGGTGTTTTTTTAAAGGACCACTTTTCCTGTTGATGTTAGTTGTTATGGAGGAAAGAGCTTTAGGTAGTGCTAGCTTATGCAAGGTAGACATAGGTACATGATGGGATGATAATTACATTCTCTATCAACTTAAAGCATTTTTGCTTAGCTCAATAGTTGTAATGGGTTTGCACGAGTGTGTGTGTGTGTGCACAGGTGGCATGTGCACACACACTGGCGTGTGCGCACACACACATACACAGACACAGAGCTGTTGAGAGAGAGAGAGAGAGGAGAGAGAATGTGTATGTGTGTGTTAGCAAGCAAGAGGCATGGGTGTAATTATGGAAATTTGAGTTTTAAAAAAACACCCACCCACACGCCAAATAATTCCCTCTCCTACAAAAGAACTCTTCCTAAAGTTATCTAAAGTAGCCTAGCCTAGTCCCCTTTAAAACACACACACACACACACACACAAACCGACTTAACCCTAGGAACTACTGCTTCGAACTATTCTGCCTGCTTTCAGTTATCTGATTTACAACCTGGCTAACCACAAAGGCCATGTCACAGCAGGTTTGCCTTGTTTCAGTACAGGGCTCCAACATAACCCTGAGCAGTATGTGATGAAAGACACACACACACTCACACACACATTTATTGTTGACAATGGGGGCCAGAGGTTCAACGGATAACATGTTCCTTCTTACACAGCACACTGGGGTGGGTTCAATCTTAAGTGAGACAGCTTATATATACATATATTTTATTTTATTCTTTTATATTGAGGATAATGGAATAAGCACTTTTGTGCTTTTTTACATCCAGTCCCCGTGAGTATGAGGTTTGTTAAAATCTGTCATCTGTTCCCACAGGCACACAATGGCCTACTCTTAGGAAAAGTGGAACAGGTTTTAACGTGTGCGCAAGATGTTCTTCCTGCATTTATCTGAAGCTCTCTCTCTCTCTCTCTCCCTATATATATATATAATTATATGTCTGTATGAATATATCATTATGAAGCACTGCCCATTGGTTTTTTGTTTGTTTATTGTTGTTGTTTTTTTTAAAGATATAAAACTCACATTTTAATGTGTATAGATGATGATAGAACTGTAGTATTGAGTTTTTCTTTTCAATCATTTAGTTTACCTCTGAAACTGTCTTCAATTGTGTGATTGACCATAGTTTTAACACTAGCAATACACCTTGTGTTTTGGCTTATTTGCCTGGGTTTTTTGTTTGTTTGGTTTTTAACAAATGTTTTTTAAACCAGGATTGTGAGCATTCTTGCTACAAGATATGAAAGCACAGGTTTACCTCGGTTTTGAGCAAATTTCACATTAGTGAATAGGTTACAGACTGAGCAGCTTGTCTTTTTTCCCTTTAAGCAGGGAATTATCAAAACAATAAAATAAATAAATAAAAAGGTTAGAGAAATACTGAATGATCCTACTGTAAATTGGAGGTCTAACACTGTGTAGAATCTTTCAAAGGCATTGGAGTTACACTATACTATGGTAGACCTGCTGGTTTGCCCTGAATACATGTTCACCCTGTAATAAACTGGTATATTCTAACAGACAGGTCTCATATACATATCAGAGGTGTGTGTGTAATTGTGAGTGTTTATTTATTTATTCTTTTGTTTCGAGGACAGTGCAATAAGCACTCATATGCTTTTTTTTTTACATCCAATCCCCATTGTATGCAGTTTTGCAAAATTTGGCATCCATTTCCTCTGACACGCAATGGCCTACTTTTCCAAAAAGCAGAATGGGTTTTAACATGTGCACAAGATGTTCTGCGTGCATGTGTGTGTGCACGCACGTGTGTTTGTAGGGAAGGGGAAGCAGGCTTAATGAGATGCATGCACAACATGGTACTAAAACTGGGAAAAAGGTGTATACATAGATGATGTATACAGGTTTGTTTTGTGTACCAGCGCAGACATAAGAAAAAAGTATCTATGGTATAACTTTACCATGGTGATATACTTGAGGGTAATAAAAGTATATCAAATCAAATAATCTTTATTGTTTTTGTTGTATTGAATGTTGATGCAGCTGATACTAAAGATAGTGACCCCATTGCCCCCCCCCCCCCCTCTCGCTCTCTTACTATATAGAAAGAAGGTGGCAGGATGGTTCAGACGTTCGCCAGCCAACAAGTAAACCATGAGGTTGTGGGTTTGATTCCCAGCCTTACCCTTTCTTCCCAGTTTGACAAAAAAATTGAACTGAATGTCAAAGTTCTTCGGATGAGACTATAAACTGAGGCCCCGTGTGCGAACACATGAAGAACATCTTTGGCACATGTTAAATCCTGTTCCGCTTTTTGAAAGAGTAGGCCATTGCGTGCCGGTGGAAACAGATGACAAAATTTACAAAACCGCATACTACACACGTGGGGGGGGGGGGGAAGCACACGAGTGCTTATTCCAATGTGAGATTTTGCACATGTGACTTTTTACCCACCATTAGCTGATTTCCATCTTTGGAAACTGTGTCCAAACACAACACCTGTGTGCTTGCATTTAAAAAAAAAAAATTTAGTTATCCGTGCCTACTGGCATGAAATAGCCTACTCATCTGAAAGGCAGAATGGGTTTTTAACATCTGCGCAAGATGTTCTGTATGAGTTAACACACAGGACCTTGGGTTAATGTCTCAACCAAAAGACTATTATTGGGGGAGTGGAGTCAGTGGTGATGTCAACTCCCTAAAACGAGCACCTCTGTGGAGAATCGATCCCAGGCCGTCAGGTCAAAAGCGCAATGCTCTAACCGGTGGGCTATCCCACTCCCCCAAACTGTATCTAAACTATGCTGTAAAAGCACCACACAGCTTACAGCTGTTGTCCGACACAAACCACGTACCAGTAGCTGAATTCCATCCAGTTCTTTATGATTTTACACAAGGACACATGAACATAACTAACGACTAAAACCTGTCACTAACAGCTGCAGCATAATGTACGGCACTGCCCTTTGAACAAGTAAATGGTGCTGATTGTGGAAACTTTGAAATGTGTGACCATGATTAACATTTCTGTCTCCTGTAGAATCCGACATGATAATTATCAGATGTTAAGGTAATGTCAAATATGACCTTATTCATTTGTTGTGCAAAAAATGAGAGGAGGATAAGGCACTACATTTAAAACAATTTTTATTTGATCAACAAGAGATAACTTTTATTTTTCCCCATGTCAAGACAAAGGTGCATGTATACATGTATGTATGAATGTAAGTATGTATGAATGTACGTATGTATGTATGTATGAATGAATATATGTATGAACGTTTGTAAGTATGTATGAATGAATTTATGTATGTATGAATGTATGTGTGTGTATGTATGGATGTATGTATGGATGTATGTATGGATGTATGAATGGGGTGTGTGTGTGAATGTGTGTGTTCGCATCAATATATGAGTGTTATTGAAAATCATGTGGATCTGTATGTATGTATGAATGAAAGTATTATGTATGCATGTATGAATGGGGGGTGTGTGTGTGAGTGAATGTGTATGTGATCGCTTCAATATATGAGTGTTATTGAAAATCATGTGCATCCGATTGAATGTGTACTGTTGTATGTGTATCAAACATGTACCTCTAGATGCAAACTGTGAGTTTACTATACGTTAATCTGATGACAAAAAGGAATGGACACAGATTTACTAAGACAGATAAACTTGATACAAATAAAATATTGAATAAAGACCAACAATTTCTCTTTTTTTTCTTCTTTTGTTTATTTCATTTGTTTCACCTGCTACAAGAGAAAAGCAGACAAACACATGTTCAAACTGGGAACAAATAATCAAACAATTGCAATATAAATATCACCTAAACCCTTCTTACAAGAAAACAGAGCCAGAATCTCGCAGGAACTTCTGTTATATCATAACAATAATTATATCAGAAAATACAAAACCAAGAAATGTCAGGAACTTCTGAAATATAACAACACATCAGAAAAGACAAGACTCAGAATTTCAAAAAAAATTGCTTTGATATAACAAACAACACACATTTCAAAGCTTTGATATAACAAACAACACACATTTCAAAGCAACCACAATATGAACATTCATAACAAACACATCAGTGTGAACCATTAAAATGAAATCTTGAAATCTGAAGATCATAGGACCTGCTGTAAGTAACTAATAAGAAAACGCCAGAACTGTCTATATCAATGATAGAGTACACTAGAAACACCAAAATTGTCTCTCTCAATAACATACACTAGTCCTATGCTAGCGACACAAAGTCTGATTGTATGAATTTGCCTTCAGCAAGAATGGGAACAAAAAAACAACAACATGTTTTAAGAATCCCAAACCATCAAAGGAAACCTGGATACAGAGATGCGTATGAAGTTGCCTGGTCTGTTAAAGGGACAGAATTTAGCACCTGGTTAAAATATGTTACACACTATAATAATAACGCGTGGCCAGTTAAGGTTATGCAGAGCATGACTCAGACTGACAAAGCCTGCATGTGAAAACCCACCTGAAAACTGTTTTGTCTTGTTTTGTTTCGTTTTGTTTAGCATGTGTATGATTATAATCTTCACTCTATTATGATTTATAAAGGGTTTTTTTTTTTTTTTTTTCTTTTCTTTCTGGATAGCTTGGTAGTAAAAAAAGTTGTGTTTGTTTATTCTATGTACTTTGATCATGGGCAGTCAAAAAAGAGACTACCTTCTCTATCATAGAATAAACAGAAATGATAAAATGTACAATACTGCTTTCTCTAAACACCATCAGAATACACACTGAACTGACCCAAACATTCAGTTGGGATGAGTGTAGATGAATCAACAACCCAAATCTGATGCATGAAACAAAGAAATATAGAAAACTCAAATGTGACAACCTTCTTTGGAAAACAGACTGGAGCACACTGTTTGAAAAGAACTTTTGTAGGATAGTAATGAGAGAGAAAAGAAATGTACAAATCAGAATGAAATGAGAAGAGAGAGAGAGAGAGGAGAGGAGAGAGAGAGAGAGAGAGAGAGAGAGAGAGAGAGAGAGAGAGAGAGAGAGAGAGAGAGAACAGATATTCTATGGCACTGGGATATAGGAGTGTATTATCTGTCATCCACAGCCATTTCTCAGATCTGAAGTCACAACAGTATCTTGGCTCACAGGATCTCACAACTCCTCCCCATATCCTTTTCAGTAGAACTAGAAGTTAAGGAGGCTGCACACAATCAAAATTCTTAGTTCTGCACTTGGCTTCCCCTTAACTCCACGAGAAGTTTGCTCTGAATTTTTCAGGCAGAGTGTTGTGGGAAAGATGAACACGTAAAAAGCCCATCTCTCTCAAAGTGGTTTTGTGCTACAGGTAATTATTCTACTGATAATTATCTTTAAAAAAAAACACAACACCCTCTCCAGTAGGATAAGTTCTGGAGCCATCTGACATGAAATTTGAGAAAATTCACAAATGCTAAGAACGATACAGATGAAAAAAAACTGCATTCATTAATTTGCAAAATCTTCATTAGTGCCCACATGCTCCAAGGGACTACGAGATAGGTGAAGAAGGTGAAGAAGAATTCAGTTACTACAGGGAAGATTGTTTTCATCACCTAGTGACTGGTGTGTCTGCAAAATTCGTTACTGAAAAATACAACAGCCAAAGTTCACAGAACTTAACTGATAGAATTAGGCGTGTCAGTGTGACTCCTTGTGTGTGCATGTGCATGTTCAAATTCATTTAACGTCTTTGCAAAAGTTGTGATGCTAGACGGTAAACAAAAAAAAGAAAAAAAAAAGTGTGTGTGGTAGTAAATAATTATGTGTGTGGTAGTGTATCTGTTTGGGTGTATGTGCACTCGCTCCTGTGCGTGTGAATGTGTATGCGTGCAAATGTATACTAATGCATGAATATATGAGTATGCATGCATGTGAACATGTTTATGTGCATATTTGTGTTTGTGAGCAAGTGAGAGAGAGAATATAAATACTAAAAGTGTGTGTGTGTGTGTGTGTGTGTAAGTGTGTGTGTGAGTGAGCATGTGCATGTAAACATATATAAAGGTTACACACACAGACACATGTACATTCGCATGTACATACGTACATAAACGAGCACACATGCTAGCAAACATGGTAAGTTTGCTGACATATTCCAAATAAAATAAAAGCAACAAACATCTTTTAATCCCCCCCACCCCCTATCCCCAATCTGAAAATGTGTAACGCATTCAACAGATGGCATAATCACAAAATTCTTAATTGCAATGTCAAATGAATGAGAATGTTAAAACACAAGTCCAATTCAACACAAACAGCAACAGCTGGGATACAAAAAACAACCAAAAAACCCTCCTCCGCTTTCTTTTTCAAACTTGTCAGGATGTTGTTAAGGCTTCCTGTAATTCCCCATTTTCTTTCATCTCCTGAAAAAAAAAAAAAAAAAATAAAAAAACAGATGTTAACTAGTTTACTGCAGAAGAATGTTAACTTTTTTTATTGGAATTATTAAATAGACATATTTCATGATGAGAACATAAGTCTTATGAAAAACACATGAGACTATGTTTTCCTTGGGATGTGGGTGTAAGGTTGCATGCACACATGCATGCAAAGTGTGTGTGTGTGTGTGTGTGTGTGTGTGTGTGTGTGTGTATGTGTGTGTGTGCTTTATACGCTAAATCAGGCCCGGGAGATATAGACACATGCAGCGCTAGTAGGTAAATTGGTGAGGTAACTTAAACAATACTCTCAACACTGCATCTGTAAAGTAGATGAAGCTCGATTGTGTGGTCCCAGTCTTTCCAATGAGCCCACAGCACACCCACTCTGGGTATGAGCCGGAAAAGGAGTCCGAAAAATTCCTATGACTCTTATGAATTTCAAACCCACAACCTTCCAGTCCATAATCCAAGGCACTAACCACTGCGCCAAGGTGTCTGGTCACATGCATACACATGCACACACACATGCACACACACGCAGACACACAGGGGATGGATAGCCTAGAGGTTAGAACATTGCGCTTGCAATCTGACAACCCGGGTTCGATTCCCGTTCAAGGGGATATTTTCCCCTGGAGTTAACATCAGTGCAGACTCCACTCTCCCCAAAAGTCTTTCGGATGAGATTATAAACCGAAGCCCCGTGTGTGAACGCACGCAGAACATCTTGCGCACACATTAAAATCCTGTTCCGCTTTTCGTAAGAGTAGGCCGTTGTGTGCCGGTGGGAACAGATGACAATTTACAAAACCGCATACACACAGGGACTGAATGTAAAAAAGCACATAAGTGCTTATTCCATTATTCTTGATATAAAAATAAAAAAAAAAATAAAAAAAAAAATACATAAACACAGACAGAGAGTAACACGCATGTTTTGTGAGTAAATACCTTGATAATATCCAGGCCACCAAGAAGCTCTCCATTAACGTAAAGCTGTGGATATGTGGGCCAGTTGGAGAACTTCTTCAGACCTTGTCGTACCTCTTCATCACCCAGAATGTCAAAGGTATCATACTTCACCCTGACAACAAAAAAAAGATATTGAAAGGTTTAAACAAAAATTAAGACAAACCACACCAAAGCAATAAATCTGCCTTGAAAGCATGAAATTAGGGCCGACAGAGGTATCAATGTCTTTTATTATTCTGTCTTCATTTCTTTATTTCATTTTTTTTAAAGAACATTTTTTTCAATTCTTAAGTCAAACCACTTTGTTTGTAAATGCATAACATTGCATCAGTGATAATGCTCATCTTCCAACCTTCCCATACATTATTTTCTTATATTTCTTTTAAAGTTGTTTTTTTTCCATCTGAAATGCCAAGAAAGGATTGGAAACAAATTTCAAGTAGTTACTTAGCACAAAGTTCAACACAAAGCGTACGTCATACAAAAATATAAGATTCAGGACAACCTTTAGCCCTGCAGTGTTTACAACAACTCAGACAAGCTAAGCACTCCTAATCTGAACACACACAACTTGATTAGGTAAGTAAAACGAAAAGCTTACAATGGTCTGCAAAAAATTCATTTACCAGATCAGAACGACCTAGACAGATGCAATGGCTGAGTGATTAAGACTGACTTCAATCCCATGGGTCCATGAAGTCACAGGTTCGAATCTCAGCAGCGTCTGGCAAATTCAGGGTGGGGATTTTTACGATCTTCCAGGTCAACTTCAAATGCAGACCTGCCAGTGCCTTAATTCTCTTTGTGTAGACGCATATAGAAGCTCAAATAATTATACACGTTAAAGATCCCATAACTCATGTCAGCAGTCAGTGGGTTAAGGAAACAGGAACATACCCAGCATGCAACCTGTAAAACGAAATGAGCTGCTCTGAAGTAAAAATGTGTGGACTGAGGAAAGCAGGCAGACCTCCTGTGAAATTACAAACACAGGGAAAGACCAGGCACTACCTCATAAGGAAATGCACAGAGAGACAGACAGACAGACAGACAGACAGACAGAGAGAGAGAGAGAGAGAGAGAGAGGAGAGAGAGAGAGAGAGAGAGAGAGAGAGAGAGAGAGAGAGAGAGAGAGAATGACTGTACTATATTGCAGTATTGGATTTTATGCCTTTTACTTTTAAAATCTCCCCCCCAAAAAAACCCAACAACAACAACAACAAAAAAAGATTCTTTTTTTTGGCCACATCCCTGCAATCCAATCGCAGCAACTCCTATTCTTCTGTTTAATTTCCACCAGATATTTATAAGACTTTTTCTGTTGTATAACTTAAGCTGGCAACAATAAGACACAATCCAATGTAAGGCCACTATGTGACCACCAACCAGTAAAGAAGATCTGCAGTACTCCTGGGTCATATATATACTGCTGGGTCATATATATACTGCTGGGTCAAAATATACTGCTGGGTCACAATATACTGCTGGGTCACAATATACTGCTGGGTCACAATATACTGCTGGGTCACTCTGGCAGTGCCCAGTGTGTTCGGAGTTGACACAGCAGGTCACTGCCTCGTAAGCCCTTGACAGTACAATGACAGCAGAGTCACTGTGACTCAAGTGGGTACTTACTCTTGAGCAAACACCATTACCGCCTCCCAAGAACTTTCAGATCACACAGATTTTGCACAGTCACCAAAAAAATAGACATTTGTCTCAACTACTGAGTATCAATAACAAGTGTCTGATGGTTAAAAAGACAGAATACTTGATGATAGTAAACGTTTTAATGAGAGCAACGGTACTGCTTCTATCACAATTTCTTTTTTTTATTCCTTGAGTAGTGCTCCAAGGTTCACCAAATGGTGAGATTTTTTTGTATGCGACCATTTCCACCCCTCCCCCACTTAGGTAGCCATATTCCAACTTCAGGGATATCACAAAACTGAAGAAAGCGATGTAAATACTGACCCTGTTTCGTTCAATATCTGGATGGTGGTCTTGCTGAAGCCACAGCGTGGTGTGTCCGGGCAGCCCTTCATAAACAGCATGACGGGAGCTTTGCTGATCAGCTTCTTCAGCCTGGAAGCACCATAGTTTACATTACCGGCAAACTCGCGAAACATCCGTCACTTTTTTATCTTTCTTTTGTCACGTTAACTAAAAGGAACAAAAACACATATCAGAAAATCTTATTAATAATAATAATAATAATAAATGGAATTTGTATAGCGCTATATCTTGCAAAGACAAATCAGACCAATAAAAAGTTAGCAAACTTCATGTCACTTTCAAGTCTTAGATCATGAATAGGGAGCGTATAATAGCATATCTTTGCAGAAAATATTCAAATTTGGTTATGAACTTGTTATATCAGACAACAGCAATCGCAGCTGAAACAGCCATTTAGTTGGGGAAAAACCATGTAAAAAAATATCTGTTGAAAAATACTTTCATGTTGGCAGAATGCATGCATGTCCACAACAACTTCCATTGCTATAAACTGGCTATTTCATAAACCTGTCTCTTGAATTATTGCGGAAGAGCATGCATACCGCCACTGTTAAGGCGTTTTTCTACAAAAATTCTTAAGAATGATACTGGCCAAAAGAGCAGCTGTTCTGAGAGAGACTGCTGAAGACTGACAAAGTAATGTATGTGATAATGATGCTAAATGGCACTTTCTTGATGGTCTAAATTTTCATAAAGCTAACAATATCTCTGTACAATAACGACCGATTGTGAAAGACTGTACATAATGTCATTCTCTGTCCACAGTGAAATTATTTTCTCACAAAAATCAAACTTGAAAAAGTCTAAGATGTTTACAAATGGACACAAGCTCAAACATACATCTCACTTGCTCTGTGTGTGTATGTATGTATGTATGTGTGTGTGTGTGTGTGTGCGTGCGTGTGTGTGATTGTTTGGCATTTTTCCTGACGTTTAGAATAAAACTGTCATTAAAATATCAAAACAACAAAGTTCACAATACAAAAAGACGGAACACCATTTTGGAAGGAATACCTGTCTGACTGAAAGAATCATTTAACTGGATCTCTTTAGCACTGAAAAACCAAAAGAGACTTTAGCTCAGGTTTATCCATGTCTCTGAAGGACTCACAAGCCCTCACTTGCAACAGCTATGTAAGAATGGAAATGCCGTAAGACTTTTTTTCATGGGCTTTGACTGAGAATCAACTCTGAGTGTTGACTTAATTTTTCAGCATTGAAAATATCATCCACACAATATTACCCAATCCTAACTAAAACCCCCCAGATCTTGCAGCTTATAGTCCATGCATGACAAGTGGATGATGTTTGGTGCAGCCAGCACTACCTGGTGTCCAGGTCTTCCTGAACTGGCAGAGCCTCCGCCAGCTCCCCCGATTCCGCCATCTCCTTCAGAATGTCCAGGCCTCCCAGCAGCTCTCCGTTGGCATACAGCTGGGGGTAGGTCGGCCAGTTGGAAAAGGTCTTCAGACCTGCAACACAATTCACATGTATCCGCAGAGGAAACACAACTGATGCTGCACATGGAGGAAATTTGGTGCTCGGCCCTTCAGTGCAGAGGTCCCAATGCCTTCCTTATGGAATTAAGGAAGACGAAGAAGACGAAGAAACCAGTGAACCGTTTTCTGCTGAGTTCTATGATTTTATATTTTATATATATATATATATATATATATATATATATATATATATATATATATACACAGACATACATAACTATATATATCAATTGTAATGGTCTCATGGTGGTACTTATTTTCATGTGTCATTCACTTTTCTCTTCATAAATGTTAACATCAACAGGTTTGGCTATGAATAGCATACAGCCATCTTCCTCCCTGCCTGCTCTCTAAATGACTGTATCTCCCTGTAAGGTTGTCAATAGAAGATTATAAAATCCACATTCGCTTTTCTTTTTCTCTAAAAAAAGTTGTGTGCATAACTGATTTCAGAACTGAAAATCTAACATTATCTGGATACAAGCCACAGCAAGCATTCTTCTCTGGCTCAGGATGTTGATTTTAGGCATAAAAATGAGAGGGAAACAAGGTTACCAAACTCCAGTGACAATCAATGCAATTGTTACTGAATAAATTTTCCTCCTTATGTATTACAGACCTTAAGACCAGTTGATATCTGATACATTTTGAATAACTCTAGTCATAAAGAGATTAAATCAAGCAACACGCAGAAACACTTTTTTTTTTGGGGGGGGGGGGGGGGGGGAAGGAGAGTCAGATCTCCTATAAAACCCAAAGGGCTATGCCAAAGAAACTAAACACCAACAAAATATCTATCAAGGTTCTGCTCTTCAGTCATAGTGTTACTCAACTTTGCACAAAAATGCACAGAATAAAGAACAACTAGATACACTTAAATACAACACCATAACAAGCACATAATCAGCATACACATGTGTGACTGACCTTGTCGAACCTCTTCATCTGTGAGAATGTCAAATGTGCTGTACTTCACATTTCTTTCGTTCAGTAGCTGCACCGTTTGTTTGCTGAAACCTGTCACAAAACAAGACTTTCAATGTTTACATCACACAAAGCCTACATGGAGATGAAAATACAAGAAGATGAAAATACAAGGAGATGAAAATACTTTATCAACAATACCCCTCTCAATTATCATAACTCAACAACATGCACTTGTAAAAACTTACATAGCAAAGCATCTTCTTAAAGTTTCAACCCTCTCTACTTTATCAAATGATCACACATTTTACCCTTTACATACCTGTGAGCTAAAGGCTCTCTTATTTCATCATATCTTTGATTCTTTTCAACTATGTACAAATGTTTCATGCAATGAAAAGCCTGGGAGCTCTGACAGAAACATATTAGATCACTGAAAAGTAAGACCAAAATCTTGCATAATTTCAGTAACAGAGAAGAACTGGACAAGCATGTCTCCCCCACCTCCCACCCAATCCTTCTCAAAGTGCTTTTCAGGTCATAAATGCTGTTTCTCTTATTTCAAATGACATTTTTGTGCTAACAATGAAAAAAAATAATGAAACTGTTTATGAGCAGGGATTTTCACCTACCACATCTGGGCTGTTCAGGATTTCCTTTCATGAACAGCATCACTGGGGCAGAGTTGATCAACTGCTTCAGACGACTGTTCAGATCCTGAAAGTAACACATATTCCAGCATCTGCACTTTACATTCATGGTGAAGTTATGCTTGTTTTCTTTGTTGTTAACATCTTAAAACAAAAATTTGACCTCATGCCCTCCCACTGTTTTATTACTCTGACCATCACTTTTAATTTGCTTAAAATTTTTTTTTTTTTTTTTAAAGCAGATGACAGGTCATAAAAATGAATGAGATGGTGTATTTCATTAAACAAATTTCACTTAAACTAATCACTGCCAAACTTTTCACTTGATACAAGACATATAATATACCGTCATCAAATCAACCATCATTTTTACGCAGATGACTCTCAGATTCAAAGCAGCGTTACTCCTGAAAATCTGCCTTCTCTCCTGGCAAATGTGGCCCACTGCTTTGAAGATATTCAAAATTGGATGACACAGAACAAATTACAGCTAAATGCAGATAAAACCGAAGCCATGCTTGTAGGGACCAAACACAAACTCTCTTCCATTACAACAGCTTCAATAGAACTTGGCAATGCATTAGTCCCTCTATCCACTGCTGTGAAGTACCTAGGTGTTGTTATCGACAACACACTCTCTATGCAAAACTTCATCACCCAGACCTGTCAGTCGTGCTACTATCAGTTACGGCGTATTAGTGCAATTCGAAAGTACCTGTCCACCGATGCAACAGCCAAACTTGTCACTTCTCTTATTCTTTCACGTCTGGACTATTGCAATTCTCTTTTGTCTGGTCTGCCAGCATCATCTATCCACTCCCTTCAACATATACAAAACTCCGCAGCTCGACTAGTTCTCAGAAAGAAAAAATCTGAGCACATTACCCCCCTCTTGCGATCTTTCCACTGGCTGCCTGTGCCACAGAGAGTAGAATATAAGATCAGTACCCTCTGTTACAAATGTCTCCACAAAACTGCACCCTCCTACCTCTGTGAATGTCTTAACCTGTACACTCCTTCATGTTCCCTCCGCTCTGCTGCAGATACCTTGTGCCTACGAATACCTAGATTCAACCAATCTACTGTTGGCCGCCGCTCTTTCTCTATTTCAGGTCCATCGACCTGGAATGAGCTCCCTCTCTCTCTTCGCCAGAAGCCTAGCTATGACACTTTTAAATCAAGCCTCAAGACATATTTGTTTCAAACCTAGGATTTCCCCCCTCCTGTCTCATATCATAACTGTCCCACCCTTCACTAGCCCATGTCCTATCACCCTGCTAAAGTGTATGACCTGTGTGTGTGTGTGTGTGTGCTTTTGAAAAGCATTTGACTATTGCAATTCTTATTTCATAGATTTGGTCTGCAGCGTACCATGTTTGTAATATCTGTTTGAACTACTGATTATTTGTCATTGGTTGTATGACTGTGTAAGATTGGGTCGAATGCATGCGCTTTGATTTGTCTTTGCAAGATATAGCGCTATATAAGTTCCTTTTATTATTATTATTATTATATGAATACATGTTTGGAATGGGAATCTCAGTGAATTAGACAACTATATAGATACAAAAACAAACAAAGATTGCACAAACTTAAATATCTTTAAAAACAGTGCTGGTGATTACTTACTTTTTGATACAGGCAATTAAGAAGTATTGCATAATATCATGGTAGCATGGATATTTCGCTAGCCTTTTGCTAGCCTTTTAACAGAACAGCAGCTGACCCAAGATACATATAAAATCCACAAGTGCTCAAAGACTGCATCACAGCAAAACCAAATACAGACCCCAAAAAACATGAAATAAATTCTGAAATCTGGCAATGACCAAAAGATGTATGATCTGCTTCACAAAGAAAGAACACTACCTACATACAAGAAAACAAATATAAACAAGAAACCAAAAATAAATAAGAAAAAATAATATCAAACAATAAGTATGAATATATGAACACAGGAAAAAAAAGAAGATGGAAAAAATATGCTATTTTGTACTATATAAAAAGCAATATCCAGATCATACACACATGGGTCTTTTTGTCTGATATCACGAATAGTAAAAAGATGTTCAACTGAAGACAACAAGAAGAAGAACTTCAATCTCTGCACACACGCATGTGCATGCATGCATGCGCAAGCACGCACACACACACAACTTTCCCCAACAAAGCAATTAAACACAACAAAAAAAGCCAAATGACACATGTATATGACAAAGGGAATAACCGCAACTTAAAACACACAATGTATACAGGTCTACATACCTGGGTTTTGGGAGGGTCTCCTGCCTGTGGAACGGGGCCCTTCAGGGGTACAGCTGAAGCGTGTTTGCCCACTTTCTGTGTTAACTCTGCTGCCTTGGCCCCATCGACTCTGTCCACTTGCTGTTTGGCCTGATATATATACAAGTATTATAAACATGTACATGTATGAAAGTAAGACAGTGTTTATGGCTGCATAAGAAATAGTGTGGAGATGATGCCAAGTGAATGATAATTTTAGCAAAATGACTTGTAAGACAGAGAGAGAGAGAGAAACTCGAAACTCGAATTTTAATTGTCTAAGGCCAACAGCCCCATACAATAGGGGTAGACATAAGATGAATACGAAAGGATGCAAATGAGTACAAATCACGAATAGAAAAGTTTAAGCTACATTTCAAAGACATTACATTAACAATTTTAAATTCATCTGCTTTCGCGCACATACGCAAACTCACATGTACTCTCGCGCACACATACACACACGCGCATGCCCATGCACACACACACACACACACACACACACACACTTTAGATACAGGTTATCAATCATAGAAAGAGAAAACAAGCATATCAAATTCCGTTTACAATGAATCAGGACACAAGCTAATAACATTAATGCTGAGAATCATTCAGTTGTTTCCGGCGTTCTTGGTACATATAATATATAAATCTACTAGAATTAAAGATGACATCATCATTTCGGCTGCTGAATATCTTTGCCAGATGGATATTATATGGTATGCTTTCAGCCACACTGAGATGTTTCTGACGGATATCTTTATATACAGGACAGAGAAACATCACATGCACTTCATCTTCTAACACGTTTTTACAGAAAGGACAGTTTCTTTTCTCATCAATAGACGCATATCTAAATTTATGAAAATTGATTTCCGATACTCCAATTCGAAAACCCGCCAAAGCTACCCTATATGTATTGAAAGTAATTATGTCAATGTACCTTTCTCTCTCCAGACAGCACTTATCTTCACTATATAATCTACGGTCACATTTGCTTTCAAAATAAGAAAACTACTCTTGACAGAACACGTCTTTTAATCTCTTTTTGAATTCCGTAATGAGCGTTTTTTCATTGCCTACACTGCCAAAGGTCCAAACATAGGAGAAACCATTTAGGCACAGCAGATTACGGATATATGTCACCCAATTTGCACGACCCCGATTATGAAGTTCCAACAGCATGTTGTAAGCACATTTAGAATACTTTGAGTCGTGCTGTTTCAGAAGCTTGAACCAATATCTGATGCAGCTTGCTGCCGAGTTTATGTACAGGGGATGTCTTCCTAGTTCGCCATACACTACATTGTTTGGCGCTCTTAATGAGATTTGAGAGAGAGAGAGAGGGAGGGAGAGAGAGGGAGGGAGAGAGATAGAGGAGAGAGAGAGAGAGAGAGAGAGAGAGAGAGAGAGAGAGAGAGAGAGAGAGAGAGAGAGAGAGAGAGAGAGAGCACGAGACAGACAGACAGACAGACAGACAAACACACAGACAGACTGAGACAGATGAGTGAGAATGAGAGACAGAAAGAGGGAGACTGTTCAATTCAATTCATTTTGTTGTTGTTGCAAGGACAACAAATGCGCTCTTTTACATTCTGTCCCCTTCTCTTTGCTATGTCAACTTTAAAAAAAAGGCTCTTGCTTTCTTACGCCTATAGTTGTTCTATACAATTGTTTAGTTGCAAAGAGGAAAAGCAGAATTCAGATTCAATCCGTCATAGTCCTACTGATCTTGGTTTCTGAGAAAATCCCAAGGTTACAAGGTTTACCACTAACATGTATTCAGATCTATACAGACATAAGACACTTGTTTGCTCACTTGCATGCACACATGCTTGCTTGCTTGCTCGCTCGCTTGCTCACTTATTTATACACACACGCACTACAAAAGTTCCAGTTCAGAAAACCTTAAATTTTTTTAACAATCACTAAAAATGAAAAGGGTAAAAAATAAAATAAAAAAAAAAACCCTGTCAAAAGCCATATGTACCTTCAATAAGACGCAAGTGGGCACAGCAACAATATCGTGCTTTTGGGACACTTCTGCCAAATCTTCTGCAGCTACCTGAAACAGTATCACTATCAAATGTAATCAACAAACCAACGAACCAACTGACCATCCAACCAACCAATTCACCAACCAATCATTCACTCCATCAATATTTCATTATCTCAGATTGACAAAAGGAGAAATTTTAAAAATCAGATGCAATCACATGAATTCATGAAGACATTATCAAAACCTAGTAAGTCTTGAAACCCTGATATTTTAAAATCACTGCAACTAGTGCTAGTAGATTATGATATGACAATATTAGGAAGGAATATGTTTACAGAGACATTATTTATTTATTTATATTTTATTCTTTTATTTCAAGGATAATGGAATAAGCACTTATGTGCTTTTTTTTTTTTTTACATCTACTCCCCGTGTTTATGCAGACAGATGCTCCGCCACTCATTTTTACATTGAGCAAACTCACAGTCATACTTACACGAGCAAAGACGACATTGGCATACTGCATGTCACCTGCCAGTTCCTTCATCACGTCATCCATCTGAGCACACTGTGGGGCCCAGTCAGCCCAGAAATGGACCACCACCAAATGTCTGAAACAGGATCATAACTTTCTAGGATCAAGCAGTGAAATATGCACAACCACACACGTACACAGTGGCACATGCACACACGCACACATATACACATGCGCACACACACTCTCCAGCTAATATCACTTATACAATTTACAGTGAACAGATGTTAAATACAAGAACGAAGAAACATACACTCACATGCATGCACACAAACCCATGCACGCACACACACAAACAACAAACCCAATACAACAACAGTAACAACAAATTGAACCTTACGACTACTTTCTAAAAGTCTTAACACAGAGCTACTGTCTATCTTGTATCTACAATTCTAGTTGAAAGAAACTGTAAGGAGAGCACATCAACACAATGAGAAAGTCTTCAGAGATGAAACTCCATTCTAGCAAGTGATTCAGTCATGAACTTCATTTATTTATTTATTCTTTTCTTTCGGTAATAAGCACTCATGTGCCTCTTTTACATCCAGTCTCCCTGTGTATGCAGTTTTGAAAATTTTGTTATCCGTTCCCAGTGGCACACAATGGCCTACTCTTCTGAAAAGCAGAATGGGTTTTAACATGTGCCCAAGATGTTTGGCATGCATTCCCCACTTTTATCAGTTGTATTCATCATACAATAAATTGTTCAACACGTCCGGCACCCGTGTTATCTCTTGTGATGATTATCATTATGAGGATGGAAATGAACAAAATTCTACTTTCAATAATTTACACAGGATGGGCAGTAATTTATGTGAATGTGAATTATGATCTATACTTATTTGCACATTTGGCAATGGGTAACGTTTTTCAGTCTACTCATCACCTGATCATGTCTACCAAACTTTTTGTAGATCAACAATATACATTTTTTATTTAAATACCATAGCATGTAGGCCTATCATGTAATAGCGATATCTTCTACCAAGTTAGAAAAAAAAAAGATGAATGTAAGAGCAATGTTGTCTGAGACGCTGGTGAGTAAAAGAATGTGTTAATGCATTATTGTTAGTACCTTCCGGCATCATCGATCAGCTTATCAAATTCTGCAACACTTGCCACAGATTTCACGCCAGCCATGATGTCGCGAATTGATAGACTACGTAATCAAGAGTGTTTTCCCTTGGCTTGGGTGTCAGGGTGAAAAAACAACCAAGTAGGCCTACCCATTGCAAAGTGTCCCCCCCCCCCCCCCCCCTTTTTTTTTTTTCCACTGGGAGAGTCCCCCACCCAAATCTCCTTTGGAAATTAGCATTGCCAATTATGTAGCTTCTGTTCTGCAAAAAAAAACCCACCCCAAAACACACACACACATTTGGCAAAGGTTGTAATAATGTAGTATTTCAGTATTATCATTAAGAAATTTGTTCTTAGATGGCTTGATGAAAAAAAGCAAATGCATTGCTTATTCAACATGCCATCTGGAAATAAAAATTTGACTTGACTTCACACACACGCACACACACACACCAGCTGCTTTGTTGTTATTCTTACCCTTGTTGTTTTATATTTTTATCATTTGTCTGTATGACTTGAGCTTACGTTATACTGTCTTGGTTTTGTTTTATCATGTTTTGTGAGTCTGGATTTATATATAAAAAAGTCCTTTTTGTGTGTGTTCTTTTCAACATGTATTAACATTTGTCTCTTGAATGCTTTTATATGTTAATTTTCATGATTTTGTTGTTGTGAGGGCAGGATGAAAAAAAGTTATGTAAACTTAATCCTTTACCCTCAATAAAGATTATTTTGTCTTGATTAAAACCAAACCAGGAAATTTACACTTTGAATGTTATTATTGTTGGGAATCTGGCACTTTTGTGATCTTAGATTTTACACAGAAAAGGGGGGTGGGGAGGGTGCACAGTAGGGAAGGTATAACTAAACTACATCTAAAAATAAAAAAACAACAAAAAAAAACCCAGGGACTGGCCGAGCAGGCCCTACATTGGTCCCCATGTCTGCAGCCATCTGTTGTGTATACAGTGTGTGTGTGTGTGCCCCCGCGCGCGCGCATGTGTGTGTGTGTGTGTGTGTGTGAATGTGTGTGTATGTTTTCATTTTAACATCTATCCACTAAAAAGTGATTTTAGACAGGACTTGGAGTGGAGGGGGGGGGGGGGGGGGGGGGGAGAAGGAATAGATGAGTATAATTAAAAGTGTGTGTGTGTGTTTAAGTTGAATAAATAATACTTGCAAGGAAAAATATGTAACCATGAGAAACTCACTGAACTATGTATTATAAAATAGAACAAAGGAAACATCAACTTTAATCTTGCACATGTGTATGTATGTGTGTGAGCATGAGAGAGAGAGAGAAAAGAGAGAGAGAGAGAGAGAGAAGAGAGAGAGAGAGAGAGAGAGAGAGAGAGAGAGAGAGAGAGAGAGAGAGAGAGAGAGAGAAGAGAGAGAGAGAGAGAGAATGCGTCTGTGTGTATGATAAGTGACATTAGAACAAGAAAATGCTAACTTCTAACCTAAAGAAAATAGGCAACTGGACTTTGAAGCACACATTCACAAATTCTGAACACTAATAAAAAGTCACTGAAAACATTTTGAAAAGAACTATCAGAAATATCGTGCAAAAATGATTTTAAGGATTTGGCATATATATATATATATAATATAATCTCTGTGTGTTGTGTGTGTGTGTTAACAGGCAATAGTTAAAGGTAAAATACAATTATATTGGAACAAGAAAAAAGGTAAAGTCCAATCAAAAATGGGTAACTGGACTTTGAAGCAAACTTTCACAATTTTTTTTTAAAAAAAAGTCACCGAAAACGTTCTAATGAACACTCGGAAAAATTGGGCAAAAAGGGCGGGTGTGTATGTGTGTGTGTATTTTTATTTATTTTATTATGACGATAATGGAATAATGTGGTTTTGTGTGTGTGTGTGTGGAGGGGGGGGGGGGGGGAGGATGGCATAAAGGTTCTGAGGATCCTGTGACTTTGTCCAAGATATTCCATGCTATTTTATCACTGCATCCGTACACTTGTGCTAAGATTTTGATAACTCCGATATATTTTAATGTGACTGTTTTTTATAATCATTTTGCATTGGTTTGAATCCATACTTTGGGGAACTGATTACAAAGTGTAAGGAGTGCTTGAATATTCTGAAGAAGACATCTTGTGCATTTGTTTATTTCTGATGGGCATTTGAATACATTTGAATGGGTTCGAGTTGTTAGAGAGAGAGAGAGAGAGAGAGAGAGAGAGAGAGAGAGAGAGAGAGAGAGAGAGAGAAAAGAGAGAGAGAGAGAGAGAGAGAGAGAGAGAGAGAGAGAGAGAGAGAGAGAGAGAGAGAAGTAGAGATAAAAGGTGTATATGCATCCGAGATCTTGTACACATTCTACATTTGCAAACAGTCATTCATGAACGGAACTATGAACAAAGACCTTGGTCACTTTTTTATTTTATTTTTGTTGTTTTTCATCGAGCTTTAGCAATATGCTTTTCAAATCATTCTAAAATCTATAGTTATTTCAGCTGCGAGCCGGCTATCCAACCCTAACTCCAGCCTCTCTTTTGGCTGAAGGGGGAGGTAGGCTTTTCCCAATGCTCTGACCAGCAGTGACACAATGACCAACCAACTGAATCGTTTGCTTTTGAATGTTCACACCATTTGAAATATCTCAGGCCACAATGCCGTCTTCATTCCAATAATTATGCTTTTAAATCACAAAAGTGGCAAAAAAACTTAACTCCTCTCATTCGCTTTTGACTCCAGATGTGTTTGGTAGAAATAGTGGGAAGTCCTCTCCAGCTCCTCTCGTGGGCCGTACAGATTAGTTTGCAGGGTTATCTCCGGCCACACAATCTTCCTCAGGTTGGTGAATAGCATGCACCTCTGAAGGATATGCTTGCCAGTCTGGTTTTCTTTGGCACAGGCACTCGGGGGAGAGGGAACGAGTTTCAGCTTTCAAGACAAAGTGAATAACTCAACTCCAGCCATGCTTTCTTTACAGCCAGAAAGCAAAAACACCCTAAAAATGTGTAAAACACCAGCTTGCAAGTTTTAAAGGAGTTGTAGTAAGCTTTCATTTCATTTCAGGTTGATTTTTCACCTTCACCTATCTTGTAGTCTCAGACGGTCGGGGCATCACTGAAGACTTTGCAACCAGCTTCCTCCACTCAAGGCCAGACCACTGATGTCTTCTGGGATTGTTTTCTCTGTCTCTGTCTCTCTCCTTGTACTGTTCCCTGTAGGAAAGTCTTGGCCAGTTGTTTACAGCAACCACAAAAAGCTTGTATTTTTCTCAGGAAAAGTCAGTTGGGTAGTCAAGTGCCATTGGTGTGTGCTCACCACTCTATAAAATGACATAATAAATATATCAAGTATGTACAGAAAAAAATAGAATACTGATAACTGGAAACTGTTGACAAGGAACAGCCAACATTTTCTCCACTCAGAGATAAGCAATTGGACTTGATAATCATATATAACAGTAATCAAACTGGGTGAAGAAAGTACATTTCCAGCTTGGATTCTAGAACAAGTTTAACTGGGTTCGTGGCAATAACAAAAGGTTTCTTTTCATGGAATGTACAGAGCAAGGAACCCACTGATAATACTTGCGATCCCCTCAAAAAAACTTCACATACTACTGGAAAATAGGGTTTCCAATACACCCATGGGAGTAAATTAAATTGAAAAGCAGCTTCAAATGCAATACATTTTAAAATAATGCACATTATGAAGCTAACCCTGGAATAATAGGAAATGGGGGTGGGGGAAACAAATTAGAAGGCATTTTAACTGCATAACAAGTCTACCATGAAAAACCACTGTCTAAAAATTTCACATAAAGATGTGTTGACATGGTTTAAGCCATGTCCTTCAAGTTATGATCAAGAGTTGATACAGGCAACAAGCTACACCCATACATTATCCCTCATCTGAAGGTGAAAAATGCAGTCATTCCTTGAAGTGGTTACAGGTATGCAAGTAAATCAATTACACACCTGCCAGATAAAGCAGAGACATTTAAAGCCTCCAAAATAAACACTGAAACATCAAATGCTAAAAATTCCATTACTAAACATGCACATTTAAAAGCATCATGTAATTCATTCAAGAAAAGGCAAAGTTATATTTGAAAGAAAATCATAAAAAGAAAAAGGGTATCGGCAATAAAATGCTTCACTCAGTACTTCAAATTGAGTACATCAAAAACACAAGAATAAAAGAAACATTGCCTTTTGGTAATTAAGTCAAAAAGAAAAGCCAAATGTTTCAATACAAAATTAAGTTTCGATACAAATTAAAGCGACAAGAAAAACAGCCATTTTTTTTCTACTTGAACATTGATTTTAAGCACAAAACCCCAAACAACGCCCCCCCCCCCCCCCCCCCCCCCCCCCAAAAAAAAAAAATACACACAACAACCTAACAAACAAAATAACCCCAAACCAATAATGTAACCAAGTGTTTTGTACAACTGCTTGTAAATATTCACAGTTTACAACCAACCACTAGAAAACCCCCCTCCAAATCACATTATAATTCTAGTTTTTCACAACCCACCTTTCAAGAGACCACAAAAGCAAAAGCAAGAGGAAAGGCTGAACAAAAGGACAACCTTGTACCACACTGTGTTTTCGCAGTGATCAGCTAGACTACATTAGGTCACATTTGATACACTGGAATTCAGAATACAACCATTTAAAGTAAAGTTCAATGCTTGCAGAAAAGAAGCACAAATGAACATACAGATAAGAGTGAAAACGATGGACAAATGCAAGAAAGCAAACGAAACACTCAAGTCAAATCTTTCACTTCAGTCTTGCCAAAACAACCCGATTTGTGCGAAGGGGAGGAGGCGGCTTATTTCTTTTGTTTTTTTTGCTGAAACTATCTTAACGTTATTCGTCAGGTTTTTTTTTCTTCTAAATTACACTGTAGGGCCTCTGCCCTCTTTTAAAACCCCCCAAACATTTTCCAGATTGTCAAAAAAACGCTTTGACAGTACATTTGTGCTGACAATGGGAATCAAAAGACTACTGGGAGAGATGCATATGGAGCAGTCTCAATGAGCCGGGAGTGCTATGACCTGGGTAATGGGCATGTCCCTGACCTATGGCAAAGCAAAAGGGGAGATGGAAATAAGGCAACAGGGCACACCAATACAATGTACCTGCAATCTTATACACATGGAATGAAAGGCAAAACATTTTTATGCCAGATTTTCTCAAACAAAATGACAAAAAATGCCATTTTTAATGCAAGTTTAAAAAAAAGAAAAGACAAAATTGTTAAAAATCAAATTCTGCATTTTAGGTGGCATTCCAATACTTCAAATCCATCCTGTCCAAAAAAATGGCAATTTTTTAAAAGCCCAAACTGGTTACAACTGCAAAGCCAGCATTTTGAGATTACTTTAAACCATACACACACGGAGAACTCAAATTATGTTTAAGTGCTATTTTGCACTTCACATCTCTCCCCCCCACCTTCCAAAAAACAAGAAAAAGCCACTCACACATACAGGGTAACTTTTGTGATAGTTGCACAATATAGCCTACACTAGTGATGGAAATACCTGTGGTATACCATTCCATTGATTTGCCTGCAGCACAAGTACATCTTTCCTACACATATGCCGTGAGAAATGACAATTTACAAAACCACACGCACAGAGAGACTGGATGTAAATAGGCACTCAAGTGCTTATCCATTATCCTCAAAATTAAAAAAAAAATGCACACACACAGGCAGGGAAAAGTAGGCTATTGTGTACTGGTGGTAACATGACAAAATTTAGAAAACCGCATACACAAGGGGACTGGAGGTAAATAAAAGCACATGAGTGCTTAGTTCATCCTCGAAACGAAAAATTAACTCATGCAACACCACACATTCCCACTGCCCTGAACATTCTACCCTTCTTCAATAACGCCCTATTTCTGCAATGCATCCTCACTGTCTCCCAGTACCATCCCCCAATGACTCTTCAATAATGCATTCTAAAACCAACATCCCATATTAATTTTAATGTTTTTTTATATTCACCATCCCTTCCAAATTTATCATGCATTCCAAAACCACCACCTCTTTTCTTTTTAAATATATTTTCTAAAATGCTCCCTGCCCCCATTCTCCCCTACACCTAATCACCAAGTTTGACTGCCTGCCCCTTGTCCCCATACAGTACAAATAGGAATATGAATACTATCTCAAAAATACTTATAATATGAATACTTTCTTATCTCCAAAACAATAAGTCATCTCCATCCTCAGTAATTACACCTCTTCCCCCATTCATATATGCCAGAGCCTTCTAACACCCCCTAAAATTCTAATATCCCTCCCCCTCCAAACCCTAGCGGTAGTATTTGTATCTTACTGAAGTCGGAATGCCGCTACCTTAATGGTGGGCAAAAGCGGTCATGTCCGCACAATCAAACAATCGGTGAACATTGGAGCTCTAGCTGAGTAACAAAATAAATGATTACAATTGGCATATGATTATGATGATCGTTTTCAAATAATTTTCGTACATTTAATATTGTTGATCACTATTCGCATATTATTTTTTTGTCTTCGCTTTTGAGAGAGTGTAAAGCAGCCCTGTGCTTAATTTACTCTCTAACAATTTAATTCAACACAAAAGAAAAAATGTTCAGCCATAGTGTCAGCATATACCTGTTGTCCACCTGCCTTTGTGTCCACATGTGGGGCCAGGGTTAGGGTAAAGGTTAGTGTTAGGGTTTAGTGTTAACAGTTAATAACAGGGGAGGGTCAGCCAGCTGGTCTGAATGTTAGACTGCATGTGGACACAAAAGCACATAGACAAATGGTACGTAGCTATAGACACAATGGCATTTGATTCAATTAAATTTGATGTTTATAGGCCCACCAGCCGTGAAGGCCATGCGTAGCTCACGATAGTATGAAGCTTCAAGTCTGAATCACAAATCCTAAGAACAGCTAAGTTTATGCATTGGACTTCAGTGTCCACAAATTTTTTGTTTTGTACCAAAAAAATTTCAGATCCAAAACATTTTCAAACAAGTTACTGTGATTAAAAAAAAAAAGTCCCAGACCTTGCAAGAAAAAGTTTCTTTCATCTGAAAAAAATGCCTGAAATAAACCTATAAAGTTGCTGTCATACCCCCCTCCCCCCCCTCACCCACCCCAATAACCAAGTATGACAAAAGCCTGCCCGCTTTCTATCCGTACTGCTCTAAATGTATATCTGTACCCCTCCTAGATCCTCCTTTCCCTTCCTTGCCTCTTTCCAACCCTTTGTCTCTTTCCCAGTATTACCCCCTACACACACACACACACACACACACACACACACACACACACACACACACACACACGCACATACGCGCACACACACACACAAAACACTACAACACAACACACCACCACTAATACTTTGTGGAAAATGAAAATCAATTATAAAATTTTAGAGATGTCATTCCCAAAGTCGGAATGCGACCACCTTAATGGTGGGCAAAAATGATCACCTACGCAAAGTCACATTATGAATGAACCGCACAGCTAGCTCTAGCTGAGGAATAGGGCAGGGGTGGGAGAGATTTTCAATTAATTCTAAAACTTTCATTGATGTACTTGATGCCACAAACCAATTAGAAATGCTATACGACTGGCAAATCACACATATTTGTTCACAATACTGTTTAACATGTTACCAACTCTGCTAACATTAAAAAATGCTTGTATCTTAAGTTCGACTAAAGATTATTGCCATATCAAAGTTTCAAAAGGTTAACATAGTGTAGAAACATTTTTATGATTCAAAATAATTGCTGTGAATAACGGGTATATCTTGGACCCCTCTACAATTTGAAAAGATATGAAGTAAAGATCATAAATGCAAAAGGGCATGAACAGAAGGGCAATAAATACATACTTCATTGTATAAATTCACGTAGATGCCAACAACTTAAATTAGAATTTAGATTAAAATAGACAATTGTACATAGTAAAATTTAACCTTGCCTAAATCAAAACCTTGACAAAAAGACTAGTTTTATTGCACTCAGAAGCTATTTTTACATCTATGTGCAAAGTTTCACGTCAAGAGCTTCTATAAAAATTGCACAGTAAAGAGGGCCAGACTGTAGTTATGAAAGAGCGTTTTGAGAAAACCGACTTCCAAGTTTTAGCATGATGTGAACACACACAAAACCCCATATTTTCTTCCCTTTGTGAACAACGCATATTATAACAAGATTTTTGAGAACCATTATTAAATCAGATTCATTCATTCTAATCATTGAATCAGCATCACAAATTATTGACACCATGTTCTTTAAATTAATAGAAAAGCCTTCATGAAAAAGGACACAGATTCTTTCCAATCTTTAATTCATTGAAAGCTATGTCATGATCCAAGTATCTTCTCAAGGCAACATTGGATTATAAAAAAATCCAAAATAAAATCAAGGAAAAATACCACTCTTACTTAAAAAAAAAATTAAACTTTACATTTTTCGAAGTTATGTCAGGAACAGAGCATTTTCTCCAACAATCAGATTTACTTCAGGAAAAAAGAAATCTTATACAAAATATTCATGAGCTACTCTCTGTCCCATGAACATGAAGGAACATAGAAATGTATCTTTTAATTTTTTTTATCCGATTAAAAAAACACCCTTTTCCACTGCCAAGTTTCAGGCTGAAGAACTCCCTTCAGCACTAAATATTTTTCAATGCTGTTGCCGATTTCTTGGTAGGTCTCAGTGCCAGAAAAACGTTTTTTCTACTGAAAACTGGGAGGAGGGGTGAAGATGAATATATCTGCTATTACATGCGCAAGTCAACTGTAGTTGTGAAACCTTGTTACTGTATGAAATCAGTCTTCTAACATGACATGCACTGTTAACAAAAGTCACCTGTGGGTGGCTCAAGAGTTATATACTCTTATGATTCATTCTTGATTTTGCCACCTTCCTCAATGGTACTTTGGATGCATTGAATTTTGTTTGTCTATAGCACATTTCCAGTTGGGTAATGATCTGCTACTCTTTTAACCACCTCTCTTCTCCCTCAAATTCATCTACAAAACTGAAGTCTAAAAACAAAGATGACAACTACTCCCAACATACATTCCTTTAAATCCATTTCAAATTCAAAATGAACCAACCATATAACAGATTCATTCATTCAATTATCGATGTCATATTACACCAATTACTTTTCATCAGGGCAGCTAACAGCAGGCAGTATTGATGGTGCCAGCTATTCTGCTTCTGTCATAAAAAACCCCAGTTTAAAGTACACATGGGGAAACAATCAATCTCACATCTTCCAGTTATTTCCACATTACCACTGGTCCAAACAGGCAATCTACATCATTTTCTTCTTATATTTTACAACTTTGCCCGATTTGCATGCACTTTCTTAAGGACCATCTTTACTTTCCATTTTAATTTTTTAAAATCTATTTTATTTTGGTTTTTTTTCCTGTTTTTCTTCTATTTTGGTTATTTTCTCTTTCATTTTTTTCCTTTTCTTGCCGAGGAGGGGGTGGGTAATTTTGTGTATACATTTTTTCTGTTATTTTCTTTCTCTTTCTGTTGGAACATTTTTTCGTGATCCTCGTTTCTTCCCTCCTGTTTTTGTTTTTGGTCTTTCCTATTAACACAGCTCTTCATAGGAAACAACAGCTAACAGTCAATTCATCGGGAGAGGTGGAAGCCTTTGCAGAAGCTGACTTGACGGGCAATGTCTTCCTCTGTGACTCTTCCTTGTTGTCCTAGATGTCCTTGATAGATGTCCTCGATAGATGTCCTTCCTCCTGGAAAGAGGTCCTTGACAGATGTCCTCAAAATGTCAGAACTTCTGAAAAAGAACCAAAAAAAGAGTGGTTGTTAGACTCGAAAGAAGGTAGAAGAATGAAATGGAAAGGCAGAAAGTGAGGGGGGGGGGGGGGGGGGGAGGAAGAGTGAACAGTTAAGAGAAAATATTGTTTAAAGAATGAGAGAAAAGGGGAAAATTTCTCATCCCAGCGAGACAATGAAGACTATAAGTTGTGTGTTGTGTGTGTGTGTGTGTGTGTGTGTGTGTGTGTGTGGTGTGTGTGCGGTGCGGTGCGGTGCAAAGTGTGTGGTGTGTGTGTGGTGTGGTGTGTGTGGTGGTGGTGGTTGTGTTTGTGTGTGTGTTTGTGTGTGTGTGTCGGTGTGTGTGTCGGTGTGTGTGTCGTGTGTGTGTCGGTGTGTGTGTCGTGTGTGTGTGTGTGTATGGTGTGTGTATTTGTGTGTGTGTTGTGAAGTGTTTGTGTTGTTAAGTGTGAGTGTGTGTTAAGTGCGTGTGTGTGTTGTTAAGTGTGTGTGCTTGTGTGTGTTTGTGTTTGTGTGTTGTGAAGTAAGTCACTAAGTGTGTTGTGAAGTGTGTTGTGTTTGTGTGTGTGTGTTGTGAAGTTGTGTTGTGAATGTGTGTTGTGAAGTAAATGGGCGTGTTGTGAAGTAAATGGGCGTGTTGTGAATGTGTGTGTGTGTGTATCCTACATTACTAAGACAATACTGAATATATACATATATATAATATAATATAATGTAATATAATATGATGTACAATACTACTAGTACACTACACTATATTATAATACTATACAATGTCCACATTCTTCTACCATTAAGAACGGGAAAATATGAAGTACTAAACACCACTTCCTTTCAATTTAATTGAAAAAAATAATAGGGGGAATCTGTGATTCGGCGGACCAGGATTGAGCTCTACTTTGATCCACTCTTGAGACTCCCTAAGGGCTTTTTCCTGTACTCAGTGCCAACTCCTCTCTTTCAGGTGAAACTATAAATCCTGGTCCCAAGTGCAAACACATGCAGAACATCTTGTGCACACATTAAAACCAGTCCTGCCTTTTGGAAAAACAGGCCTGTCATTCCGGTAAGAATGGATGTTAACTTTTTTAAAACTGCACACACAATGTGTTTTAGAACATCTTGCACACACGCTGAAACCCGTTCCGCTTTTTGGAAGAGTAGGCCATTGTGTGTCAGTGGGAACAGTGGCAAAATTTACCAAACTGCATACACACGGGGACAGGATGAAAAAAGCACATGAGTGCTTATTACATTATCCTCGAAATAGAATAATAATAATAATAATAATAATAATAATAGCAAGAAGAAGAAGAAGAAGAAGAAGAAGACATCTTCCCTAAGTCGGAACTGAGCTACCTTAATGGTGGGCAATATATATAAATAAATAAATAAATAAATTTTACCAGTGGTAAACCTCGGAGGTAGCTCTAGCCGAGTTATGAAAAAAAAATAGGCAGAAGGAAAAACATTACATTACAATGAACCATCCAATTATTCTTTAGAATCAAATACACTTTATGAGCGATTTAAAAAAAATGCAAATAAGGACCGATAAGGAGGCATTTCTGTCAACATGTGATACCGTCCATTCCAGATATAAATATAAGTTGCCATGTCTGCAGAAGACAAATACCACAAGCTCTCCGTTGGTAAAAAAACCGAAGTGACTCTTTAAGAGAATGCGAACCTTTTTTCCTTCTAAATGTATCTAGAGCTAAAAAAAAAAATCTGATACCTGAATCATCTATCATAATTACTCGGCTGCAACTGTACACCTGTATACTCACCTACGAGAACTTGATGTCGAGAAGATGACAGCCCCACTCATGGAGCAGATGACAGCCCCACTCATGGAGAAGATGACAGCATGGAGAAGATGACAGCCCCACTCATGGAGAAGATGACAGCCCCACTCATGGAGAAGATGACAGCCCCACTCATGGAGAAGATGACGGCATGGAGCAGATGACAGCCCCACTCATGGAGAAGATGACGGCATGGAGCAGATGACAGCCCCACTCATGGAGAAGATGACGGCATGGAGCAGATGACAGCCCCACTCATGGAGCAGATGACAGCCCCACTCATGGAGAAGATGACAGCATGGAGCAGATGACAGCCCCACTCATGGAGAAGACAGCATGGAGCAGATGACAGCCCCACTCATGGAGAAGATGACAGCCCCACTCATGGATAAGACCCTCAGAAGATCCAGATCTTGGCCCCACATGACTCCCTGGTGATCCACACGATGACTCACCAAGTCAGGACCCATGTTTATTAAAGGCTGGGAAGGCTGAGGAAATGCAGGGATGACCGAGTCACAATACCTCATGACCTCCGTCTCAAAGCTGTAGTAGGTGGTGTAATTCCCAACATAAAGTCATTAAAGAAAAACTTCACAAATGGAAAGGGACGACTGAAACGCAATACCTCTGCCTACCATTTCAAAGCGGTGGTGGTGATTCCAGGCCAAAGGAAACCTAACAGAAGCAGAAAGGGATGACTGCGTCACAATACCTCTTAACCCCCATCTCAAAAGCGGTCGGTGGTGGTGATTCTCAACATACGGAAACCTATCAGAAATGGAACGGGACGACTGAGTCTCAACACGCCTACCTCATGAAGGACTACCGTCTCAAAGCCGCTGTTGTAGGTAGTGCTATCTTCAGACGATGAGATCACTGTCACCCAGATTGCTGTCAGATTTCTTGCTTCCCTATTCTATTTTATTCTTTTTGTGGCTAATTTTATGGCTGGTTTATTTTGTTTAGTTTTATTTCATTTAAAATCTCGCCTTATTTTATCCTATTCTATTCCTAACTTTTTAGCGTTTTCTCAAATTTTCTCTCACTTCATTTTGCTGGATTTTAGTTTTGGTTTTTAATTTCATCCCACATTATTTTATTCACATTTATTTTATTCACATTTATTTTATTTCATTCTAATTTTTAAGCAAGCAATACTGAAGCAATCAGAAGTTGGTGCCCAGTGATCATTCGCAGGCTAACTAACAGGGAAGTCCAAACGAGGAACAAAACTAAAACCAGCGACAGAATTGCAGGGGAAAAACATGATGCGAGCAGATGGAAATGTGCACGAGAGACCTGTAAACCTGTTGTCACACAGACACACTACAATGGAACTGCTGCAACTGCTCATTTTTCCAATCTACATCAGTGCCAAATCCTGTCAAGTAATTCACACAAAAATAAGACCCTTTGTTCAGATTTGGTCCTTTGGAAACTGGAACCACGCAAAATGTGATTGTGTGCGCGTGCGTGATTGTGAGTACGTGTGTGTGCGCGTTCATGCGTATGTATATATATCAGTTGAGTGTGTATACAGAGGGAGGGAGGGAGAGAGAGGGAGGGAGAGAGAGGGAGGGGGAGGGAGAGAGAGGGAGGGGGATGGAGGGAGGGGGATGGAGGGAGGGAGGGGAGGGAGGGGGGGGAGGGAGAGGGAGGGAGGGAGGGGAGGGGGAGGGAGGGAGGGAGGGAGGGAGGGAGGGAGGGAGGGAGGGAGGGGGAGGGAGGAGGAGGAGGGGGAGGGAGGAGAGGAAGAGAGAAAGAGAGGGAGAGAGAGAGAGAGGGAGAAGAGAGAGAGAAAGAGAGAGAGAGAGAGAGAGAGAGAGAGAGAGAGAGAGAGAGAGAGAGAGAGAGAGAGAGAGAGAGAGAAGAGAGAGATGAGAGAGGAGAGAGAGAGAGAGAAGAGAAGAAGAAGGAGAGAGAGGAACTCATTCAAACGAAAATAAAACCCAATGTTCAGACTCGGTACTTTGGGAACTGGAAAAGCGCAAGCCTATTCCTGAAAACTGAAGGATTTGGATCTAGGACAACACATTCTGAAAGACTGCAGACCAACTATTATCCATGTCCCAAGAAAAATCCCTGACAGGTTTTGTTGGTTTCCTGTGGCAGCCATTCCTTACCCTCTACCAACACGGGCCTAACCAGGCAAGGTCATGTGTGGCGTGTATGGTGAGAAGATTGAAGATTGCCGCAAAGTTATCTGAAAATCAAGACAAAACAAATGTGCCATAAGTGTGTGTGTGTGTGTGTGTGTGTGTGTGTGTGTGTGTAGTGTGTGTGTGTGTGTGTGTGTGGTGTGGTGTGTGTGTTGTGTGTGTGTGTGGTGTGGTGTGTGTGTGTGTGGTGGTGTGTGTGGTGTGTGGTGAGTGTGATGTGAGTGTGTGATGTGTGTGAGTGTGTGGTGTGAGGTGTGAGTGTAGTGTGTGATGTTGTGTGGAGTGTGTTGAGTGTGTGTGAGTGTGTGTGTGTGTGTGGTGTGTGTGTGTGTGTGTGTTGTGTGTGTGTGAGAGAGAGAGAGAGAGAGAGAAGAGAGAGAGAAGAGAGAGAGAGAGAGAGAGAGAGAAGAGAGAGAGGAGAGAGAAGAGAGAAGTCAGACAGACAGAGGGAGTGAGAGAGAAAGACAGACAAGCAGAAGGTGCGCGTGTGTGTGTGTGCGACTATGTCACAGCTGATTTGAATTTATACCATCTACTCAGCATTGCTACGAACAAAGCCATACATTTCACTTTGTATGCGTGTCTCAGTCTGTGTGCATGCACATGTACATAGAGATGTGCAGGTACATAATCATGATAATGTGTTACAGTTAGCATTAAGTGATGACTTTTCGATGTACTAATGCGCGTAATCCGAGTCTGATGCTTGAAAACTTGCATGACACTCTAGGTTGAGATGCTACTATGTCGCTATTAAAACTAATCACTCATGATGTGACGGCCCAGGATCAAGCCTCCACCAAGGCACCTGTGTGAGTGGATTTTTCTTTGGAGTTAACCAGTATGGTAGTAGGCAGACCGACTCTATTCCCTCAAAAGTTCTTTGGATGAGACTATAAAGTTAAGGTCCAGTGTGTCCATGCAGAAAATCTTGCACACATGTTAAATCCTGTTTCGCCTGACAGTTACACTTGCAGAAAAATAGACTACTTTGAGCTGGTAGACATTGTATTTTTTTAAATCACATTCATGTACACTGTTGAGTTTAGAGATAATCTCAAAAGAATGCAGCCTGTACCTTAATCTTAATGGTGGGAAAAAAATGGTCACATACAGTGATACACAAAATCTCATCTTCTGTGAACCTCAGCTGTAGCCAAGGAATGAAGAAAAAAAATTCTGACAACACCACTTCACTACATAATACAATCAATGTTTTGCCCACACTACACTACAGCTGTAGGCGTAGTTATAACACCAAAATTGGTGAATGATGGCTCTGCAAATTGTCCAGGTTATTTGGCTTCTGTACATAAATGGATACATGTAGGGCTAGTGTTTTCTGAATAAAATTTTGTTAAAAACTTGAACCTAGTTTTCTTTTCAACAACACGATCCACCAATCTCTCTCCCCCCCCCTTCTCTTCGGTAGTGCTGTTTGCAGAAGGCATGGTGTGTGTGTGTGTGTGTGTGTGTGTGTGTGTGTGTGTGTGTGTGTGTGTGTATGTGTGTGTGTGTGTATGTGTGTGTATTGTGTGTGTGTGCTCAACTAAGACTCAAGTCGTCAAGACTACCCTATACTGCCTACTTGAACTACATACATATATACAGGCATAATGCCAAGTAAGCCTATCTGAGTGCAAAATAAATGTCATACTCACAGTTTCCATGTAGCTGAAGTTGCATGCCCCCAGCGTAGCACAATGGCACCCACAGAAGCTTGTATTTGTAAGCTCTGCAAGAACTGAAGAAGCTTGTTGGCCGAAATTTTCACCGGAGCGACGTTCCTTTTGTAGTTCTGCGTTGGTCAGAAGACAGCTCGGTCTCTATGATGAAGAGTGTGGTGCACTGCAGGTTCAAGTTGATGTGGCGCTGCTTGGCTACAGGGGTGGGGTCAGGCCAGATCCTCTTTTACAATGTTTAATTTTAAAGAAGCAGGCAAGGCTGCAATACATGTTCTGTTGTCTGGAGTTCTTTGGTTTGTTTCATGTAGTGGGCAAGGCTATAACATATGTTCTGTTGTCTGGCTGCCAGTCTTGCAAGAGCACTGCTTTTCATGGCTTTTGCGGGATTTCATATGTATGTACATGTTGGCAGGTAATTTGACCCGTCCATTTGTAGACCTATGCAGCCAGTATCAGTATGCTACTGTATCCATTGGCTTTACTGTGTGGCCTAGGTGATTGGTCTTGGCTTCTGAATAGTATTAGCTGGTAGGCCTAATCACCTGCCTTGCTCAGTGCTTTCAAGTTTCATTCACCAGGGAGTCGGTCTCATTTCCTAGCATACTGCAATGGGAGGGGGTCCACTGCAGAACTAAATGTCACTCAGATCAGTATTTGATTGGAAGGCTTGCAAGATGCCAGACAGGGCACTGGTCAAGGCAATTTTCCAGGAACTGTATGGAGCACAAATATGGGCTGCAGCTGTTTTCATGACTTGGCATCTCCGTCAGGTTTGTAGGTCAGAGTTGAGGCCAGTAGTGCCGCGAATCCGATTTTTCTGCTTTCTGAATTCTAGATGTGGGTTGAGAGGCTGAAGGCTGTGCATGTCGTCTTTCTTGTGCCTACCTGAGAACATAAATGATAAAGCTTTCCGTTAGTTTTGAATAGCACTTAAAAAGTTAAATCTGATTCTAATTGATCAGTCATTCCCTGATTCAGTGATATTGTGTATTCTACTGCAAGTGTGTGTTGTCTGAATGTGGCTACTTTAATGTTGGGCAAAACTGGTCGCATATATATATATGAAAAATCTCACCATGGCATTGGTGAACCTCTAAAGTTCTAGCTGTGGAACAAGAAGAAAAAAAAGCACGATAATACTGCTTAAAAAAGCCACTCTTCTACAACACACTGGAAGAAGACCTTTGTATTTCAGATACAGCAGCATGAGAAGGTCAGCTGAAGTCAGTTCATATGGCAAAAGTGGAACCTTTAACACTTATCAGTGAGGAATGCTTCTACCTAAAAACAATTGTCATTTTGATTCATTGTTTAGCGGGTTTTTTTTCCAGAGAATTCGTCGTCCTATAGAATTTTATTCTAAGATAAGTTTGTATAAGTCGCCCGCTCTTTAGTTTTCTTCCAACCTAGTGGTGTTCTACTTATTTCAAAACTTTAAGCTAAACCTTTTTGTACCTTTAGTTTGATGTTCCATTCAGCAGTCCTCTGCCTATCGTGTACCTATTTCCATAAAAATTGCGCTTCCTGGACTTTGAAGGCCCATGCTTATTCTTCATTGAGCATAGTTTTTGCCAAAACATAAACCTGAACGACAGTAAAACAGTAAAAGCTACTAAACAGCTACACACCATAAAACTAGAAAGTGAAATTAAAACTACCCAGTAAACAATACATGGAGCTATCGAGAGCACTATGCCCCAGCTTCTGATTGGCTGCTGCAATCACGTGTCCGGAATCCGCCATCTTGGTTTTTCGTCTGCTACGACAGAACGGCCTGTCGGCCTGTCGTATTGTTTGATAGATGACACACACACACACACTTGCACCTGGCATGCCCACACACGCACAATGTCACACGCGCTCGTGTGCGCGCACACCCACCCACCCTCGTATACACACACACAATTCTGACAATTATAACAATTTTTATTGTATCCACACATCTTACTACACATGTCATCTAACTTTTTGTAATAGTTTAACGCTTCTCGATCAAAACAAGAAAAACTCCTGAATTTTTCTTGAAGTTCATGGTGTTGAGAGAAAACACAGTTGAGAAAACTGTGTGAACTTGAAGTGCTTCGGTCTGATATCAAACACAATGGAGGAAAAACGCGTGGAAAGACCACAGGGTAAGCATCACTTACCTAATTAGCCAGTGCAGCATCTTTTCATTGGAGAAGGGGAAAGTTATCTATCAAACAATACGACAGGCCGACAGGCCGTTCTGTCGTAGCAGACGAAAAACCAAGATGGCGGATTCCGGACACGTGATTGCAGCAGCCAATCAGAAGCCGGGGCATAGTGCTCTCGATAGCTCCATGTGTAAACAATCCGCCATTTGCATTGAAAGGGAGGGAGGTAAGCATTATTTTCGGTTTTCAAAGGGAGCAGTCCTTGTTTAGGTCTCGCCTACTTGTTAAGGATATGGTTCAGGTTGGTTCTATTACAGTCCCAATATTTAAGGACTACATCATTAAACAACCACCTGTATACTGAAAGGAGGAAACTTTCAGTTCTTGGCTACCAACTGGGGCGTTGTCAGCACTACCCCCACCCTACTGGAAGGCTATTATCTCAAAAATTTTTTTTTTTAATAAATAATAATAATAATAATAAATGGAATTTATATAGCGCTATATCTTGTAAAAAACAACAAACCAAAGCGCTTGCATCCATTCCACTCCTACACATGCAACCAACAATGATTAATAGTTTAAAAAGTTCAAATACACACAAACACACGCGCGCACACGCGCGCACACGCGCGCACGCACGCACACACACACACACACACACACACACACACACAAACACACACACAGGTTATATGCTTCAGTAGGGTGATGAGAATTTAGGCCACTGAAGGCAAGGACACATAATTATGAGATGAAACTGTAAGGGGAGGTCTTAGGTTTGTAATAGGTATGTCTTGAGGCTGGATTTAAAAGTGTAGCATATACAAGTTGAATTTATGAATGGAAAGAGCTACAACAAAAGTGTATCAATCTGGGTCACCCTGCTCCTTTTATGGAGACGGTCACATACGCAAAAATCTCACTACTGGAGAACCTCGAAGCTGTAGCTAAGGAACAAAAAACAACAACAAAAAAAGCCAACAAAACAAATAAAACACCAGAATAAAACATGGAGTACTGTGTTAAATTTTTGCGCTAAAAACCCCTTAAAACATATTTGAAAATTTATGAACGGCACCATCACTTTTTTTGGGTAGTTTCTCTTTTACTTCTGGAGGTCCTGTGTCTCACTTAACACAGTTAACATCCTGTTCGCATGTTACCACGATCTATCCCTCTGTTGAAGAAAAAGGGTATAATCGATGACATGGATGACATAGAAAAGGGGGGGGGAAGGGTTTCCACCAGACAAACACTATTGGGAACAAATGCCCCGCAAAAGATCTAACAATGGTTTTTAAAAAATTGGATTTGGGGGGGGGGGGGGGGGGGGGGGGGGGGGGGGGGGGGGAAAAAACCCCCAGACCAAATTACCAAACAAAAACATTTCAAAACTTGAACTATCAACCCTTCCAAAAGCCGCAATTTCCATCTGGGTCTTTTTTAAAAAAAAACAAAATCACAGACACCAATTCCCAAAAACAACAATTTTTTTACCTTGGAAACAAAGTCCTCCTCCCCCCTCCTCCTTGCTTTTTAATGTGCTTTCTTTATTTTTTAAAAAATCCAGCCTCAAAACATATTTCCAACCTAAGATTTCCCCCCACCGGTTTCATCATCTGTCCCTGCCTTCAGCAGCCCAAATCCCCATCGCCCTGCCAAAGTATATAATAGCACTTTATAAACATTCCATATAATATTATTTCAAACATGATCGTGATTAAAAAAACAAATCAGCCTAGTCTGCATACACACACACAAAAATAAAACATTTACCTGTAGCCTCAGGTGAAAAATTGCCGCGAATATACATAGGTGTGGATTTTCTGCTTGCCCTATACAACACGATCCTGCATCAGTCGTTGCCAAATGAGAAATGACAATATGGGATTGGCAGCACAGCTGAACATCTTCCCTTGGGTGAACAGAGTTCAGTTCCACGCGCATCACGCGGTATCAGCGTTGAGAGTGATAACTTTAGTTGTTGTTTTTTCTGGTTACCCTTTTCTTTCTTTTTTTTTTTTTTTATAAACTTTTTTTCTTTCGAAATCACTGGCTAACTGGCTGGCTTATTTTATTTCAGCTTGGGGTGAGAGTATCCCGATTTTTGTTGTTGTTTGCTTGTCCAGCATACATGCGCAGTTGCTTGCTGGGTGATGTTGGTTCTGGGTTACTTACTGCATTTGAAACTAATACACTGTGAAAGATGAGAGAGAGAGAGAGAGAGAGAGAGAGAGAGAGAGAGAGAGAGAGAGAGAGAGAGAGAAGAGAGAGAGAGAGATGGAATTTTATTCTTTTTATTTCGAGTATGATGGAATAAGCACTCATAAAAGCAGAAAACAAAATTGACAAAAGGACATGCACATGGGGACATTTTTACCAATAGTCACCATGTACGTACATGCGGTTTTGTCAGTTTTGTCATCCGATCCCACCAGGACAGAATGGCCTACTCTTTCGAAGAGCAGAACAGGTTTTAACATGTGCGCAAGATGTTCTGAGTGAGTTTGCACACTGAACCTTGGTTTATAGTCTCCTCCAAAGAACTTTAAGCAGGGAGTGGAGTCAACACTTACGTTTTAACTCCAGAGGAAAAAAATCTCCTGGAACGGTGTTTGAACCAAGGTCAGCAGATCGCAAGCGCCATGCACAACGCTCTAACCACCAGGCTGTCCCTTCCCCCACCCCCAGCCCACACCCCCAGCCCCCACCCCCATCCACTCCTCACAGAGAGAGAACACTACGAAGGAAGAAAAAATAGAAGGAAAAAGATAAAGAAAAGAATAAAATACAGACAGAAAAAAATGAAGGGAAAAAGAAAGGAAAAAGGGCAGGATGAAATGGAATAAAAACAGAAAAGGAAAGGAACTGAAAGGATAATATTGAAAAAGAAAGATAGGCAGAAAGAAGGAAAACAGGATAGAAGAAAGAACAGCTACATAGAGTGAAAAGAAAACAGATAGTTAGGGGGACAGAAAAGAAGCAATATCAACAGAAAACATGAAAAACAAAGCAAACATTAAAAATAAAAACTCCAACAACAAAACAACAACAAAAAAAAGAAAAGACCCCCAAAAAATTACAGATAGGAAGAACAAAAAACCCAAAGAAAGAAAAGTCAGTTTTAGGGGGTGGGGGAGGACAAAAAATGGGAATGCTAGAGAGAGAGAGAGAGAGAGAGAGAGAGAGAGGAGAGAGAGAGAGAGAGAGAGAGAGAGAGAGAGAGAGAGAGAGAGGAGAGAGAGAGAGAAGAATGAATCACAAAGAATAAAACACGCTCAGATGGTTTGATCAAATATATTTTATTTACGTTCCTTTTTATTTAAAAAAACACACACTCAACATGGTGTTCAAAATTTAAAATCTAAACTGTACATAGAATAGCATATAAAAAATTTCTGTATATATATATATATATATATATATATATATATATATATATATATATATATATATATATAATATTATATATATATATATATACAGCTCATGAGCAGGAAAGTGTTGCAGCCGTGGTAGAAATGCAAGGTAGTAACAAAATAACTTGAAAGCCCTTTTCATGTCTTTTGAATACTTTTTACACTGGCTTACTGAACGCTCGAGTTGTTGAACATGCTCGAAAAACGAAAACAAAACTGAAATCAAAACAAGAAATGAACTCAAAACAAAAGGAAAAAAACACACTCTAACCTCTCCCCCCACTCAAACAAAAACAAAAGAAAAGCAACCAAAAAAAAACCCCCAACCCCGCCCCCAAAGTTAAAAAAAAAATCCCACCTTCACTATTCTCGTTTCTTTTGTGTGAGTCATAGTAGAGCAGAGGCAAGAGGAGAGAATATATCAATATTGTTATTTGTTTAAAAATATCAAACGAAAAGGAAAGAAAAGTATTAAAAAAAGGAAAAAAAGAAGAATTCAATAAAAAAAAAAGAGAAAAAACACCAAGATAGATAGAGAAAAGAGAGAGAGAGAGAGAGAGAGAGAGAGAGAGAGAGTTAGTTTCCCATATATGAAATGTGAAAATCTGCTGTTTATTAAATAACGTTAGCAAGAATATTAGGAAAGGGTATTTAATCAAACAATTTTAAAAAATAAAATGGATTTTCCAAAGAGAGCTATTTCAAAGATTGTAAGCAAACTTGGATAAAATCCTGAAAAAAAGAAAGAAAAATGAAGAACAGAACCAACAAATACTTTAACAAAAAGTTCAACAGTCAACAATGAAGTGAAAAAAAGAAAGAAAAAAACCAAACCCTCAACTGAAACAAACCAAAACAAAATATGTCTGTTTAACCCAACAATAGTGATATTTATAAAGTATAAATATCATACATACAAGTACAGTAATCTGCAAAAGTACAAAGCAACAGCCACAAGCAGATAATAATCTCAAATAAAGTACCAAAAATTCAACAATTCAACAGTAAGACAATCATGCAAATGCAAATTAAAGCAAAGCAAAAACAAAAGATTAAAGAAGAAAAAACAAGCAAACTTAAACCCTCATAGCAAAACTTGCTTAAATAGATACTTCAAAAAGGTAAGGTAAAGGTAAAGGTGTCCCATAATCTATATTAAGGTCGTAGGGGAGCGAGGCGTCAAAGACCTCACTTCTCTAGGGCCAGCATATTGAGGGCGGCGCCCATCTCCTGTCCCTCGCTGCTTTACCTTCCCTGACCCTAAAGAGGGCAGGTACCCATTTACAGCTGAAGAAGGAATTTAGATATAAAAAACCCAACCAAATGTACAAATTGCTCACCGGACACAGGTTGCATCATTATGCTTCTTTTTCAAGCATGGGAAAATTCTTCACCGACAAACAGCAGCAGCAGAAATCTTTAAAAAGTATAAGTCATTCTTGCTAAGCCATCGTGTCCCTTGAGCAGTGGAATGAGGTGGATGGGACAACAGAACACATTGAATTCTTTAGGTATGCCTTTTATCAATTCCCCGTCATGAGATGATGTTTGTTTTTCAATATATGCTTCAGCTTTTCCATTGAGAATGATTGTTATCAACACTCGTTACAAGTCAGACCAGCTGCGTAATAATTATGATATCAACACTTTCACTAATACAATGAATAACGCTCTGATTATAACATCGATTATAACATTGATTGGTGTTCAACAGATAACTAAAAGAAAAATAGCCACAACAATTTCCTGACGACTTGAATTAAAAAAAAACCCAATGTAGTTTCATTAAGTAGCAAACACATGATAACAAAATAATTTAAGAAAGCTACCAAAATTGTAATTTAAGCATCATATAACAAGTGTTGCCAAATCATTATATTAAAGCATGATTTAAAACAGTATTGAAAGATTGAATCAGCAAAACAGATTGCTTTGTCACTGGAATGTGTTCATGTCCATGAAATATTCCTTATCTGGCATATATCTTCTAAGATGGGTAAGAATGTCTGCTTTTGAGAAAAACCCAAACAAACATAAAAGTAACTGAATGTAACACAAGATTTGTGAAAAGCAGCTTCAGAGAAATGAATGATTTGTGAACAACAAAAACAGTAATTTAACAGAACAAAAAGCCGCATATATTAAAAGTAATAGAAAAATCAATAAGCAATTTACAGCAAATACCATGAAAGAAAAAATCAGTGAAAGGAAAAGAAAAACCCTCTAGGATCTCAATGTAATCCTTTTAAATGGTGGGCGAATTTCACCATCAGATCGTTAAATTTTTCTGGCACATTTGTGATTTTGTACAAGATGATTTAACCACAACATACAACATAGAACTTTGAAGAGCAAGCCTTCAATATTTACACCGCAGCTAAAAATATAACGTTCATTAAATTTAAGTTTTTTGTCTGTTGCATTTGTACACCATTCATAGCGTAAATCAAACAACTTAGAAAAAAAAATAAATCATTGTCTTTTTCTTTGTTCAAAGTTGTTGGTAAGTCCTTTTCAGAGTAATAAAAGAACAGAAATTAGAGAATGCAGAAATGTTTTAGATGACTGATTATTTTCACGTGTATGTGTGTGGGTCTGGCTTTAACATTTTGTCAAGGTGTCAAATTAAAACTACCATATCTTTAATGGGAGTCCTCTTCAAATAATAGCCTCCAATATTATTCATGTAAAGGCATCTGCAAAATATAATCTGATTTGTTCATTTTTCACCCAGACATACAAGTTACGTGCTTGGGTACGTCTTCACTGAAATTGTGTTGGGATAAAAATGTTTGAAAACTGTAATTTGCATCACTTCCAAAAAAAAAGGAAAATATATATTAACCAAATTGCATCTTTATCCCCAGTGAAATGAGGTAAAATTGTCCCGTTGCCACGAAAACAGCAGAAAAGCAAGGAGCTTGCATATGCACAATTCAAAGTTAGTAAACAAAATTTTGCTTCTATAAAAATTTGCCAACAAATAATCTTGGTAGCTAATTACTCCACATCTACACATTAAAAAAAACCCCATCATTGAACGGTATCACAGCTCTTACACATGTTCTTGAAAGCATCTCACATCTGTGAAAATATATAACAAAGTTGTTGAACATAAAATTATGTCACGACTTAAAATGATATCTGTACTTCTTTATCAAACCCCGAAACGCCTGACAGTTGATTAAACACATGTATCTAAATCAAACATCCAAAATATGTCCTCGATTTAAAGATCAAACGAGTACTTTTCAAGTACAGAAAATATTACAGAGATATTTTACAAATGTGAACCTTTAAGTACACAAAAATCAAAAAGTATATTCAGGTGAAAAGGTTTTCTTATTTCTCTCAATATAGCGTAAAATATCATTTCAAAAAGTTGTCACAACATCATCTTTGAAAAAAAACAACCCGTTAACCTCAAGATTAAAAAACCCCCACTCCCAAACACTATTAACAGAAACAAAGCACAACAAAACAATGCACCCCCCTCCTCCTCCTCCAACCCCCCCCCCTCCCCACAAATTTTTTTAACAAGTTAAAAGGAAAAAACAAAGAAAAGAAAAAGAAAAAAAATCTGCGTAGTTCTGTCATCAGAACCGTCCATGAGCTACAATTCAACTCGACAAACTGTATAATTATAGTCTCAACAACAATAACACCAATAACTACCAAAACAAAAACAAAAACAAAAAAGACAGACAACAACAAAATAATTCTACTAAGGGCTGCCACACTTCAGCCACACTGGAGCGCTCTGCGAACAGCTGGCTGTGGTCGAGGCAACGGAGCAGCCGCTGAGCTTTTCTCCAGAGGCCCCGCGCAGGTGAACCTCAGCGGCCCCGTGCTGTAGTACATCTCGGGCTTCTGGCCCTCCCCGATCACCTGCCCTCCTGGAGAGAAGCCCAGCTGCCGACAGGCCGCGTTAGCCTCCGCGCTGCCGAAGCCGCTGCGACAGACCTGCTGCCAGCGCTGCATCTGCTTGTTCCACACCACCAGCAGTCCCTGGCTCTTGTCGCTGGACTGGGAGACCAGGCGATCTGCGGATAGATCAGGTCGAAGTTGTTCGATGATTGTTGTTTTTGGGTCAGTGGTGATTGATATATTCAGTGAAATCGGAGCAAGTTCTTGGTGATAATTTTTGGGGAGCATTGGTGGTTGGTATATTCAGTTAAATCGAAGTTGTTCGATTATAGCTTTTTTGGTCAATGGTGATTGGCAAATTCAGTGAAATCGGAGCAAGTTGTTGGTGATGATTTTTGGGAGCATTGGTGGTTGGTATATTCGGTTAAATCAGACCAAGTTAGAGATGTTCCTTTTGGTATTGGTGATTGGTGAATTATGTGTTTCTACGAGATTATCATTTTGTTGTTGCTGATGGGTAAAATTAAGTGTTTTTTTTTCTTTTTTGAACTTGATATATCTATCACTTTTTCCCAAAAAAAAGAATATATTTGTTAAAAAAAAGTACTCCAAAGTTCAGCCAGTCAATTTATCCGTTTTGTTTAGTTGAAATTGTACTCATAATTATTCAACAAATATTACCATCATTTTCTTTTGTGTGAGATTTCACTAAAGCACATATGCACCAACCAAGGTTTCTTCAATCTTTTGTTGTTGCACCCCTTCTTCCCTTTCCCAGTGATCCTCTCGTCTAATATCACTAACAGTGAAAGGATGTTAAACCGAAGACTACTGCTACATGCAGTTTATGCCTACATTTCCACGACACATACTTGCTCACATGACCCCCTCCCTAAAACTCCCCAAATAAAAACAACCTCCCCACGCCACCACCCCAAGAAACCAAACCAAAAATAACACCCCCCAAAAAAAACCCAAACCCAACCAACCAAACAAACAAACCCCAAACAAACCCAACAACACCAAGCCCCAAACATGAAACAAGGGGACTGAAAAGCTCAGTGGTCAGAGCGCTCTCTTTCCCACAGCCAAGGTTAAGCAGCGTCGAGAGAGGCTACCACTTGGATGGGTGACCGTTTGCACGCCTCGGCTTAAGTACAATTCCCTCAGTTCACCCAGCTGTAAATGGGTACCTACCCTCTTTAGGGTCAGGGAATGTAAAGCAACCAGGGAGAGGAGATGGGCGCCACACTCAATATACTGGCCCCTAGAGAAGCTGAGGCCTCTGACGCCTCGCTCCCCTACGACGACATAGGCTATGGGAACACTACTACTACTACATCATACTGTTTCTATCTATCTATCTGTCCCGTAGTCTGACGACCGTGGGGGTACCCTCAAAGACTCAACAACCAGTTCCCTCCATTCCTCTCTCTGTTCTGCCTTTCTCAGGGTTTTGTTGAGTTCTAGGCCTGTCCATTCGCTGATGTTATCCTCCCAGCTCTTCCTTGGTCTGCCTCTTCTTCTTCCTCCTTGGACAGTGCCTTGCAAAACTGTTTTTGTAATTCCTTGGGATCTTGTGACATGCCCATACCATTTAAGTTTACGCTTTTTCACGATCGTTAGAAGGTTCTCATAGGGTCCAATGGTTTGCTGGATTCTGTTATGCACGCTTTCGTTGCTTATGTGGTCTTTGTAGGAGATGCCAAGGAGTCTCCGAAAGCATCTCATCTCCACCGCCTGTACTCTTCTCTCCAAATCTGCAGTCAGGGTCCATGATTCACAGGCATACAGAAATATGGATATGACAAGGGAGCGCATTAGTCTGATCTTGGAGATAAGTGAGATATTTTTATCTCTCCAGATGGTGTTTAGTTTTGACAAAGCTGTTATTGTCTGTGCAGTCCTGCATACTACTTCTGGCTTGGATCCCTGGTCTGACACAATGGCTCCCAGGTACTTGAAGCTTTGAACTGTTTCCAGCTTCTGGTCATTAACCCTGATATCAGTGCTAATGCCGTTGGTGTTATTAGTCATCAGTTTGGTCTTCTTTGCACTGATTTCCATGCCGTATGTTTTGGAGGCCTTATTCAAGTGTTCTGTTAAGCTGGCAAGCTCTTTTTCTGATCCTGCTATTCCATCAATGTCATCTGCGAAGCGGAGGTTTGTGATCGTTCTGCCACCAATGCTGACTGATCCTTCATGATGTTCCAGTGCATCAGCCATGATTCTCTCAAGGAAGATGTTGAAAAGAGTGGGTGAGAGTAGACAGCCCTGCCTTACTCCAACTGTTGTTCGAAACCATTCTCCAATGTTGTTGTTGTAGTACACTGCACTGGTGGCCTCGCTGTACAGCTGTTTGATGACTCTGATCAGGTTTGCATTGATGCTGTACAAATTCATGGTTGCCTACAAAGCTGCATGCCACACCCTGTCAAATGCCTTCTTAAAATCGATAAATACGTGGTAAAGGTCTTGTTGATGTTGAAGGTACCGCTCACATAGTATTCTGAGGTTGAATATCTGTTCTGTTGTGCTGTTTCTACCTACATTTTTTTTTCTTCTTCTTCGTCGAACGCTCAGACAGCAACTATTGTTGTCTGTCATATGTGAGTGAAAATGCGTTGCGCTGCCGTTAAGCGCCTGACATGTCAGGCCCAGCACATCCGACTTCGGCATGGGAGAGAACTGTTATCTTTTAAGTCTTTCTGGGGAAAAATAGGCAGGAGAATGGACCAAGAAGGCAGAAAATAGACGAGAATGTGGTGATAAGAAGAACAGGAGCAAGGCAGAAACAAAAGAGAGGGTAGGAAAAAAGGGAATTCCTAGCACATAATTTCTAGAAGGTGGGGATACTATCTATACAGACAGGCCCCCCGCATCCCCACGCATCCCCACGGGGAAACGTACATTTCTATCACACAAACTTGCATACATGCCCCCTCCCCCTCCTTGCCCCCCCCCCCCCACACACACACACACACTCACACACACACACACACACACACACACACACACACACACACACACACACACACACACACCACACACACACACACACACACACACAACACACACACACACACACACACACACCACGCACAAACTAACAATGCACTCACAATTTTCAGACGCGAAACAAGAAACGGCCGGAATATGCTTTCCGCACTCGGTCAAACTGTTGGTGGGAACGTTGCCCGAACTCGACGCCGACTGATAGTAGAGTGGCGATTTTCGCCACGACTTGATGCAAGGGACCGGGTGGATGTTGCGGTCCCACTGGCCACAGGTCAACTGTCCGTCCCAGCCGCTGGTGTAGGTATCTGCCTTGGGCAAGGAGGCAGTGGCGAGGCCCTCTCCACCACGAGGGTAGCCCATGAGGCGACACATTGTGTCGTAGGGTTCGGGCTTGGTGACAGTGTTGCTGCAGAAGTAGGCGGTGGTTCCGTTGTACCTCACGGCTATTCTGCCTTGCGGCCTGGAGGAGCTCAGCGTTTGGTTGTCCACGAAGAAGAAGACTGGCACTAGAGGGGAAAAATAAACAGGAGAAGGCGTTAGTGTGTGATGTGTGTATAGTGTGTGTAGTGTGTTTGTAGAGTGTGGTGTGTGTGAGTGTGTGTGTGTGTGTGTGTGTCAAAGTCAAACTTTTTTTTTCAAAGTCAAACTTTTATTTTCAGATGGTAAATTGAATAAGCAGTGCATTTGATTTTTTTTCATCAAGCCATCTATCTAAAGAAAAAAAAAAAGCGAGAAAAAAGAAAAAAAACAGATAATGTATATGCAGACATAGAATAAAAAACCTAATCTATGATAAACTATACAAATCAAACAAGAAAAACAATAACATATGCATATGTGGAATTAAAACAAAACAAAAACCCCACAAAAATATTAGACCATACAATTCAAATAATTCAAAAATCTTGAAAAAATATCCGTCATATCCGTCAGTGTGTGTGTGTGTGTGCACTCGCGCGCGCGCACACGATACTGGCAGACAGACAGACACACACACCCACACACTCAATCAAACACACACGCATGCACACACACACATTGCTTGTACAGCCATTATATAAAGACAATAGCCAGGATCATACATCTTACTTCTGAAGAGATTCCAGTAAGAGTTTTGTAGCAAGCTGTATCCCTCACGCAGAGATAAGGCAACGTTTGTTTCACAAGAACCACTTTTATATCTCGCTCCATATTTTGCAAGACTGATATTTTTGCAATGTAATAGATTTTCAAAACGCTTTCGTTTCTAACAAAGTCTGTGGTTGGTATAATCACAGAAATTATACATGTTATCCCTTATGTACAAATTTAAACTAAATGCTTTCAGGACAAAATACGTGAAAGATGTACACTGTATTTGTGGGGAGCAGTCATGTTATTTTTGAGTGTGGACATTTAAAAGCATTTTTACCTGCTGTACCAAGTTTGTCACTGGATCAGATTTTATCTGAACCATCGTTACTGTTGGACATGGTGTTAGGATTGATAAGAAGTCCGATAATTCAGTTTTTGTAGTATGTTTAAGTTAGTTTTTATTCAGTACTGTTATCTGACACTTTTTTGTTATTGTTTGCGTTCTCTTGTTTAGACTACTTTTCCCCGTCTACAATCTCGAAATGTGAATAGACGTTAAACTGAATATCACACACACACACACACACACACACACACACACACACACACACACACACACACACACACACACTCACACACACACACACACACACACACACACACACACACACACACACACACACACACACACACACACACACACACACACAGAGGCTTAAAAGTTATAGAAGAAACCTAAACGAAGGTCACTATCAGACCAGCAAGGATGTGCGTGCGTAAAGGGTTGCTTTTGACACACTTGTCTTTCTGGTCTGACGATCACTACAGATACGAACGGCTGTCGTCATTGCTACCTATGTAAGCCTGCCAGATTTCAAGACTGTGTACATGCACCTGGAAGCTAGTCTGCACTGTCCTGGTGTGAGGCCTTGGCCCCTTGCTTGAAGCAGTAACTGACAGGACTTTTGGCCGGGGCCAACATGGTGGCCGGGTAGCTCAGTGGTCAGTGGTCACAGCACTCGCTTTCCCCCAGCCAATGTTAAGCAGCATCGAGCGTGGTTACCACTTGGATGGGTGACCGTTTGCGCGCCCTGGCTTCTGTACAGTTCCCCTAGTTCACCCAGCTGTAAATGGGTACCCACCCTCTTTAAGGGTCAGGGAATGTAAAGCAGCGAGGGAGAGGAGATGGGCGCCGCCCTCAATATGCTGGCTTTGGAAAAGTGAGGTCTCTTGCCTCGCTCCCCTATGACCACATAGGTTATGGGAGACCTTTTCGTCAGCGCTTGGGGTTTTTCACAGTTCTTGATTAAACCATTGACGCTGGGGGCAACAGCAAAGTGAGAGGCTGTATGACCAGTGGCTTTCCCACTCATGGAATTCCACTTTACAGCTTAGTCTTCAGTGATCGACTATGACTCTATGACTAGGAGGCTTGACTCGCACAGTCCTTATGTGCTGCAGCCCTGGGGGCTAGTTGGCCTTTGGAGAACATTTCCAACGCTGACTGTCCTTATGCCCACTTGGCCGAGAGAGTGAGGATGTACTGTGGGAAAGGCATCTCCACTATAATCAAATTTCTGCCCAATTTCCGAAACAGCAGCTGCCTCCTCTGCTGTTTTGGAGGTCATCGTCGAACACGACGGACAAACATATACATAACGATGGGATGTGAACCCATTATCTCCTAGTTAGCAGTTCGTTGTGGAGGTACAGGTCACTGCACCAAAGGTGGGTGTTGTACACTGGAGATGTAGTCATTCATTCATTACCTCTAGACTTCCCCAGGATGTTTCAAGATGACAATACACTCAGCCCTGAAGTACTTCATACATTTTTGAAAGGTAACACTGATATTTTGTGACATATAACGGCACTCAGCCGGAGAAGTAGTATTTCGCTGTCAATTTTATTGTAGATAATTTTGCCTTGAAGAAGAGTAATTTCTGTTCCCAGGATAAGAGTTCCAAGATGAATATGCGACTGGTTTTACCCACCACTATGGTAGCCGTATTCCGACTTCAGGGATTGGTATTTAGCTGAACTAATCTTCCCCTTGTGTATGCAGTTTGGTAAAGTTCGTCACCCGTTCCCACCTGGCACACAACTGGCCTACTCTTCTGAAAAGTGGAACAGGTTTTAACATATGCGCAAGATGTTCCGCGTGCGTTCGCCCAAGGGACCGCGGTTTACAGTCTCATCCAAAGAACTTTTAGGCGGAGAGGAGAGTCAGCACTGATGTAAACTCCAGGAGAAAACATCCCCCTTGAACGGGATTCGAACCCTGGTCATAGATATAAAGCTTTTAACTTGTTATCGGTTTGCTCTGTTGTAAATAAGTGTGTGTGTGCAGTATGTAGTATGTACGCTCTTTTCAATTCACTTTTATGTAAAACCCCACAAATAAAGAAGGCTACTGTACAGTGGTCGGAGCACTCGCTTTCCCCCAGCCAAGTTAAGCAGCGTCGAGCGTGGTTACCAGTTGGATGGATGAC
>CM054136.1:52869395-52891895 GCA_028751875.1 Rapana venosa
CAGGCAAACAGATAGATAGACAAACAGACAGGCAAACAGGCAAACAGAGAGGCAAACAGATAGGATAGGGAAACGGACAAACAGATAGAAAAACAGATAGAAAACCAGAAAACCAGAAAGAAAACAGAAAAACAGATAGGTAGACAGACAAACAGGAAAACAGAGAGGCAAACAGACAAACAGACAGGCAAACAGACAGATAGACAGGCAAACAGACAAACAGACAGGCAAACAAATAGATAGGATAGGCAAACTGACAAACAGATATGAAAACAAACGAATAGACAAACAGACACACAAACAGACAGGCGAACAGATAAACAAACAGACAAACAAACAGACAAACAAACAGTCAAACAGACAAGACAAGACAAGACGTAGACATAGACACACCGAGGAGGGGAGGGGAAAGGAGTTGGAGTGGGTTTGGTGTGTGAGTGTGTGTGTGTGTGTGTGTGTGGCGGGGGGGGGGGGGTTGGGGTTGGGGTTTCTTTGCTTCCTTACTCACCTTGCAAGAAGCAAAGGGCTCTGGCAACACCGCCGGGGCAGGCAGCGGTGTTGGTGTAGGGGCAGGTCAGCAGGGAGCTCTCGTGGCCTGAGCAGGTCAGGTTGGTCACTGGGGTGCCCGGAGGGCCGAACAGCCCGTCGTTATAGTAGCTGCCACTGTTCCTGTCAGAGTAAAAAACACACATACACACACGCGCGTGCACACGCACAGACACACACATACACACACACGCACAGAGACACACACACACGTAGGCGCGCGCACACACACATACACCCACACCCACGCACATACACGCACAGACACGCACGCTCGCACATAACACACACACACACACACACACACACGCACATACACACAAACACACATGCACGTACGCACACCGCACACACAGACACATACACATACACACACGCACGCACATACACACACAAGATGAGAAGAGATTTCAGAAGAAGAATAACGAACTAATGATGATGATGATGGTGATGGTGAGGAGGAGGAGGATATGGTGAGGATGGTGAGGATGATGATGATGATTGTGATGACCATACCACACCGCACGCATCTCATCCAACCGGGTGCACCCTACCCCACCCCACCCCACCCCACCCCGCCCCACCACACCACATCACACCACACCGCACTACCCCACCCCACACTACACCATACCCCACCCCACCCACTCCACCCTACCCAACAACCCACCACACTCCACACTACACCACACCCCACTCCATCCTACCCAACACCACACAACACCATACCGACCACACCACACCCCACCCCACCCTATTACACAACACCCCACCCCACCCATCTCACCCAACCCACCACACCACACCACACTCACTGAAATACTAAACAACACCAACAGACGTAATCCAATCCTATCCAATCCAATCCAACCCAATACCACCCCATCCCACCCAATCCCATCCCATCCAATCCAATCCCATCCCATCCAATCCCACACCATCTCATCCAATCCCATCCCATCCCATCCCATCCCAATTCAATCCCACCCAGTCCTCACTGCATTGACTTGTAGCCGACTTTGTAGCCCAGGGATCGGCAGAGGACAGCGACGTCGGTCTCGTTCCATCCCTGGTCACAAACCACAGACCACCTGCCTCCCTGCTGCAGCATCACAGTGCCGTCTAACCGCAGGGCCACCTTGGCGTCTGCGAGATAAAATAAAAACGAAAAAAAACAAACACCCCCACCCCCAAAATTTTAGAGATGAAGAATATGGTTTTCTCTCTTTCTCTTTCTTTCTCTGTCTGTCTCTTTTTGTCTCTTCTCTGTCTCTTTCTCTGTCTCTGTCCTTTCTCTGTCTCTCTCTCTGTCTCGTCTCTCTCTCTTTCTCTGTCTGTCTGTCTGTCTCTCTCTCTATCTCTCTCTCTTTCATCTCTCTCTCTTTCTCTCTCTCTGTGTCTCTCTTTTCTCTCTCTGTGGTTCTCTGTCTCTCTCTCTGTCTCTTTCTTTTCTCTCCCCCCCCTCTCTCTCCCTCTCTTCCTCTCTCTCAACTCTCTGCTCACTCTCTCTCTCATTGTTATCCTAAGTCAATTTTTGTAACTGACTTTTTGTATACAGTAACAATTTGTCGTTACTATTGCTTTTACCCACCAAATACTAAGTAGTTCGGCAACCCTCTTCATGTATGGGCCAATGGCTTTTGTGAATAAATCATTCGATTCGTGTTCGAGTTCTCTCTCTCTCTCTCTCTCTCTCTCGTCTCTCTCTCTCTCTCCTCTTCTCTTCTCTCTCTTCGCTCTCTCTCTCTCTCTCTCTCTCTCTCTCTCTCTTCTTCTTCTTCTCTCTCTTCTCTCTCTCTCTGGGTGTAAAAAAGCACATGGGTGCTTATCCATTATCCTCGAAGTAAAAGAATTTGTCATTGTCATGTCTGTTTGTGTGTGTGTGTGTTGTGTGTGTGTGTGTTTGTTGTGTTGTGTTGTGTTGTGTGTGTGAATGAGTGAGTGGAGTGAGTGAATGTGTGTGTGTGTGTGTGTGTGTCTTGATTTTTCGTTTGCTTACTTAAAGTGATTAGAAGGTAGAGATGAAGAATATGGTGTGTGTGTATGTTTGTATGTTGTGTTGTGTTGGGTGTGTTGTATTGTGCTGTGTTGTGTTGTGTTGTGTTGTGTGTGTGTGTGTGTGTGTGTACGTTGTGGTGTGTGTGGTGGTGGTGTGTGTATGTGTGTTTGCATCAGTCTCCGTGCGCATGCGGTATTGTAATTTTTTTTGCAGCCCCTTGTTGGACCTGTAAGATAAAAATAAGCTAGAAAAGAAGACTTATGGTGTGTGTATGTGAATGCATGCGTGCGTGCGTGTGTGTGTGTGTTGTGTTGTGTGTTCGTGCGTGCGTGCGTGTGTGTGTCCGCGCGTGTGTGTGTGTCCGCGCGTGCGTGGATGCGTGCGTGTGTGCGTGTGTTTGTGGGTTTTTTTTTACATCCAGTCCCTCCCCGTGCACGTATGCAGTTTTGTAAATTTTAATCATCCACTCCTTCCGACACAAATGATCTACTCTTGCAAAAGGCAGAACTAGTTTAACATGTGTGTAGAAGATGTTCTGCGGGGGTTTACACACGGGGCCTCGGTTTGTTGTCTCATCCGAAAGATTTTCGGGGGAGAGTGGAGTCAGCACTGATGTTTACTCCAGAGGAAAAAAATCCCCTGAAATGGGTGTCACGGTAGTGGCTTGAACCCAGGCTCGAACCCCGGACCATCAAATCCTGAGCGCTATGCTCTAACTACCAGTCTGTCTCGTCCCTGTATTCTGTAGCGTAAGCGTACCATACTATACACAGTGAATTACTGCATGCATGGTATAGTATAGTATAGTATAGTATAGTATAGTATAGTATAGTATAGTATAGTAGAGTAGAGTAGAGTAGAGTAGAGTATAGTAGAGTAGAGTAGAGTAGAGTAGAGTATAGTAGAGTAGAGTAGAGTAGAGTAGAGTGTAGCATAGCCTAGACTACTGTACTATACTATGCCATACCATACCATACTATACCACACAACACTATACCATACCATACTATACCATACCATACCATACCATACCATACCATACCCTTCCATACCCTACTACACCACGCCACGCCACACCATGCCATACCTTATCCTACCCTACCCTATCCTACCACACCACATCCCCACCCTACTCTACCACACCGCACCGCACCGCACCCTACCACACCACACCACACCCAACACCACACCACACCATACCCTAACCTACCCTACCCCTACCCCTATCCTACCCTACCATCCAATCCAGCTCAATATCCTCCAAAACTCACAAAACTGTCACATCATTCATAAAAGAAAAAAAACCTCAAACTAGTCATCAGTGATAAAACTCTTGCGTATTGTTGTTGACTTCAATTTTACGTCTGTACACTTCTAGTGATATTAGATCTCTTGCGTATGTAACCTCACCTAAGTACTGTATGTAGGAGGAGTGAAGGTACTGCGGGTTGGCCTTGAGAGCCTGTACGATGGCATCACGGTCACACTTCAAGGAAGCTGGGAGGAAGTTGTCTACCTTGTGGAAGTAGCACCTGATGGCATCAAAGGAACGTCTGCAACAACAATAGCAACAAAAATCAATATTAAATTAACAACAATGTTCAACTTAGACGTATCTTTACATAAAAAATCTACGTTAAATTAACAACAATGTTCAACTTAGAAAATATGTTTACACCAAAAATCAATAATAAATTAACAACAATGTTCAACTTAGAAATATGTTTACATCAAAAGTCAATATTAAATTAACAACAATGTTCATGTTAGAAATATGATTACATCAAAAGTCAATATTAAATTAACAACAATGTTCATGTTAGAAATATGTTTACATCAAAAGTCAATATTAAATTAACAACAATGTTCAACTAAGAAATATGTTTACATAAAATATCAACATTAAATTAAAAACAATGTTCAACTTAGACAAATGTTTACGTCAAAAATCAATATTGAATTAACAACAATGTTCAACTTAGAAATATGTTTACATCAAAAGTAAATAGTGATTTAACAACAATGTTCAACTTCGAAATATGTTTACATCAAAAATCAATATCGATTTAACAACAATGTTCAACTTAGAAATATGTTTACACCAAAAATCAATATCAAATTAACAACAGTGTTCAACTTATAGAAATATGTTTCAAAATGCAAGCTAACCATCGTTTAAATTCAAAATACGTTTTAAAATGCATTTTGAGAACACTGCTCCCCCCAAAGTCCTTCGGATAAGACTATAAACTGAAGTGCCGTGTGCGAACGCACTCAGAACATCTTACGCACACGTTACAACCTGTTCCGTTTATCGGGAAGAGTAGGCCATTGTGTGCTGGTGGGAACAGATGGCAAAGTTGACGAAACCGCATACACATGAGGATTGGATGTAAAAAAGCACAAGCGTGCTTATTCCATTATCCTCGAGATAATAAATAAATAATTAAATGAATAAATGACTATATAAATAAGTAAATAAATAAGTAAATACTTAATGAAATTTAAAAAACACCTGCCAGTCTTTGAGATAGTACAGAGTTCGTATTTGTATTCCCAAGTTATAAAATGCACGTTGACAACGGTGCTTAAATTTAAAGTAAGCCATCCATTCCTACCACCAACACAGAGTAATGTCCTACTCTTCCCCCCCCCCCCCCCTCCCTACCAAAAAAAGGAACAGACAAGTGCGTAAGATATTCTGCGTGTGTTCGTCACACACGGAATTAGTCTCACCCGAAAGGCTTTTTGGGGTAGTGCATATGGAGACGGTACTGATATCGGAGACGGCATAGCTCAGTAGTCAGAGCACTCGCTTTCCCCCCAGCCAATGTTAATTTAACCACCAGCATCGAGCGTAGTTACCAATTGGATGAGTGACCGTTTGCGCGCCTTGGCTTCAGTACAGTTCCTCCAGTTCACCCAGCTCTAAATGGGTACCTACCTGCCCTCTTTAGGATCAGGGAAGGTAAAGCAGCGAGGGAGACGGAGGTGGGCGCCGCCCTCAAAATACTGGCCTCTTGAGAAGTTTGAGGTCACTGGTGCCTCGCTCCCCTACGACCACGTAGGTTATGGGACACCTTTACCGTGATCTTTTACTGATATCAATCAACTCTAGGGGAAAAAAATCCCGGGCGGGTGTCTGGATGGTGGCTGGAACCTGGGGCTCTCTCTCTCTCTCTCTCTCTCTCTCTCTCTCTCCTCTCTCTCTCTCTCTCTCTCTCTCTCTCTCTCTCTCTCTCTCTCTCTCTCTCTCTCTCTCTCTCGTAGTTTGAAATGGATGTCAGTGTGCTAAATCATAATTTCAGGTTTGTTTATTAGCTCATTTGTTTGTTTGTTGTTTGTCTGTTTGAGTCTTTTATTTACATGAAATTTTTTATGCAATTATTTACATTTGAGATGTTTTGGGCTTTTTCCTTTGGGTTTTTCTTTGGGGGAAAGGGAATGAGTGGGTGGGGCTGAGGGCATGGTGTAAAGAAGCTGTAAGCTTATCCATTTACCCTCAATAAAAAATTTCGTATTCGTATTTGTATTCGTATTCTCTCTCTCTCTCTCTCTCTCTCTCTCTCTCTCTCTCTCTCTCTCTCTCTCTCTCTCTCTCTCTCTCTCTCTCTCTCTCTCTCTCTCTCACCTGTAGCCATCACCAGAAGACACAGGTGTGGTCAGGTTGATGTGTCCGCATGGTTCTTGACCAGCAGCCAGGAGCTTGATCAGATAGGAGTTCTGGCACAGGTCGTCCGTCTTGTTGATCTGCGGCATTGTGATTTTGCCTGAAAAGACAATAATAACAACAACAACAACATGTAGCAGTAATATTACCAGGAAAAAACCCAGTCAACAGCGACGAAGTCCTGGTAATATTGCCTGAAAAGTAAACGACTTCAACGACATTTTGCAATATTTGTTATGACCAGGAAAAACAAACAAACAGCAACAACAAAGTTCTTGTGATATTGCCTGAAAAGTAAACGACTTCAACGACATGTAGCAATATTTGTTATGACCAGAAAAAACAAACAAACAGCAACAAAGTTCTTGTGATATTGCCTGAAAAGACAACAGCAACAACAATAACATGTAGCAAGCATATTACCAGAACCCCCCCCCCAATAGCAACGAAAAAGACAAGAACAACAACAACAACATGTAGCGGTAATATTACCTGAAAAAAACAACAGCACCGAAGTTTTTGTGGTGCTACTTGAAAAGGCTAAACCACAACAACAACATGTAGCAATAAATATCATTACCAGAAATAATATACAACAACGTAGTTCTTGTGATATTGCCTGAAAAGAAAACGACAACAACATTTAGCAATAATACTACAAGAAAAAAATCACAGCAACGAAGTTCTTGTCATATTGCCTGAAAAGACAAGAACAACAACAGCAACAGCAGCAATAATATTACCAGCCAAAAAACCCCACAATCAACAGTAACAATTTTCTTGTGATATTGCCTGAAAAGACAACAGCAGCAGCAACAACAATATTGAGCAATAATATTACCAGAAACAAACCACAACAGCAACAAAGAAGCTAACACCATCAGTAACTCTGAATACCTGGTGTAGAGAGGGGCTAATATACAAGCAAAAAACACCCACCCCCCACTTCTTTATACGGATTCTTTTTTTTATATAGATGCAGTATAGTATTAGTGAGTTGTGATTGACCAAATCAGAAAAAAAATCTCAAAGAATAAAATGACCCCCCCAAAAAAACCCCCAAACCCAACAACAACCCAACAACAACAAAAAGCCCCACACCCGAACCAATTCAAGTAGCAAAATGATAAGAATTTAAAAAAAACCCCAATATGCATAAGAACATCTAAAGCTGGTAAAATAGGCCCCCGAAGCAAGAAAAACAACATAAAAGCAACAAGAACAACAATAACGGCAACAACAACAACAACAACAACAAGAAACAACGTGACTTCCATGCGTAATGAGTTAAGTTGCATAACCTGGATGATCCCCAGAGTTTAAGCTTGGAACCCCCCCCCCCCACTCCCACCACCACCACCAACCACCACCACCACCAACCACCACCATCAACAACCACCACCACCACCACCACCCACCACTAATAAGTCAACGATCAGAGGATCAGACAGACCTGAGCACTGGCTGACAGACACGTTGGTCAATGCCCTGACAGCGGCATCATTCTGAAGCAGGATCTGGTGAAGCTGCTCCACGCTACAGTCCCTGTATTCGGCCGTTCTCAGCATGGCAGCTGCCAGCACATCCTCGTACAGCCTGCCAACAGAAAAAAAGAGATGAAGTATGTTTTTTTTTTCTTTTGGTTGTTTACTGATGTAAAAAAACAACACAGCGCCAATTTTAAAGGTAAAAAAAGGTAGAGAGAGAGGGGGGGGGGGGGGTTGTTCTCATAACCTGTGCGGTCTTCTTTGGAGAGCGAGATGTCAGAGACCTCAGCTTCTCCAGGAGTTAAAAGCATATTGAGGGCAGCGCCCATCTCCTCTCTCTCTCTCGCTGCTTTAATATCTTCCCTAACCCTAAAGAGAGCAGGTACCAATTTACATTCAGCTGGGTGAAGTGGGGGGACTGTACTGAAGCCAAAACGAAGCGCCCAGACATACCTTAAAGTGTTGTTTTGGTGTGTGTGAGTGTGTGTGTGTGTGTGTGAGGGGGGGTAGCCTGGTGGTTATAGCGTTGCGCTCAGGGTCTGTCTGAGCCACCACGGAGGCACCCGTTCAAGAGGATTTTTCACTTTGGAGTTAACTCTGCAGCTCGCCTAGTCCTCAGAAAGAAAAAAAATCTGAGCACATTACTCCTCTCTTGCGATCTCTCCACTGGTTGCCTGTGCAACAGAGAGTAAACTATAAGATCAGTACCCTTTGTGCCAAGACATTGAAGAGAACATCAAGAAAAGCAATAGCAAGAAAGCATATCAGCTGGTGAAAGACCTGACTAGCACGAAACAGAGAAAAGGTTTAACAATCCAAGACAAAAATGGGAAGTGTCTCACTGACGACCAGGATATTCTGAACAGATGGACAGAATACTGCTCCGACCTGTATAACTATAGAACCGCATTTGACAGGGTGTGGCATGCAGCTTTGTGGGCAACCATGAACTTGTACAGCATCAATGCAAACCTGATCAGAGTCATCAAACAGCTGTACAGCGAGGCCACCAGTGCAGTGTACTACAACAACAACATTGGAGAATGGTTTCGAACAACAGTTGGAGTAAGGCAGGGCTGTCTACTCTCACCCACCCTTTTCAACATCTTCCTTGAGAGAATCATGGCTGATGCACTGGAACATCATGAAGGATCAGTCAGCATTGGTGGCAGAACGATCACAAACCTCCGCTTCGCAGATGACATTGATGGAATAGCAGGATCAGAAAAAGAGCTTGCCAGCCTAACAGAACACTTGGATAAGGCCTCCAAAACATACGGCATGGAAATCAGTGCAGAGAAGACCAAACTGATGACTAATAACACCAAAGGCATTAGCACTGATATCAGGGTTAATGACCAGAAGCTGGAAACAGTTCAAAGCTTCAAGTACCTGGGAGCCATTGTATCCGACCAGGGATCCAAGCCAGAAGTAGTATGCAGGACTGCACAGACAATAACAGCTTTGTCAAAACTAAACACCATCTGGAGAGATAAGAATATCTCACTTATCTCCAAGATCAGACTAATGCGCTCCCTTGTCATATCCATATTTCTGTATGCCTGTGAATCATGGACCCTGACTGCAGATTTGGAGAGAAGAGTACAGGCAGTGGAGATGAGATGCTTTCGGAGACTCCTTGGCATCTCCTACAAAGACCACATAAGCAACGAAAGCATGCATAACAGAATCCAGCAAACCATTGGACCCTATGAGAACCTTCTAACGATCGTGAAAAAGCGTAAACTTAAGTGGTATGGGCATGTCACAAGATCCCAAGGAATTACAAAGACAGTTTTGCAAGGCACTGTCCAAGGAGGAAGAAGAAGAGGCAGACCAAGGAAGAGCTGGGAGGATAACATCAGTGAATGGACAGGCCTAGAACTCAACAAAACCCTGAGAAAGGCAGAACAGAGAGAAGAATGGAGGGAACTGGTTGCTGAGTCTTTGAGGGTGCCCCCACGGTCGTCAGACTACGGGACAGATAGATAGTAGATAGAGACCCTTTGTTACAAATATCTCCATAAAACAGCACCTTCCTACCTCTGTGAATGTCTTCACCTGTACACTCCTTCTCGTTCCCTCCGCTCTGCTGCAGATACCTTGTGCTTAAGAATATCTAGATTCAACCAGCCCACCATTGGCCGTCGCTCTTTCTCTGTTTCTGGTCCATCGATCTGGAATGACCTCCCCCGCTCCCTTCGTCAAAAGCCTTCTTATGACGCTTTTAAATCCGGCCTCAAGACACAATTATTTCAAACCGAAGATTTTCCCCTCTGGTTCCATTTCATTTTTGTCCTGCCCTCAACAGCCCAAACCCCATCATCCTGCCGAGTGTACAACCTTTATGTGTGTGCGTGGGTGTGTGTGTATGTGCGTGCGAGTGTGTGTATACATTTGAATTTGTAAAAACAACCCCCCCAAAACAAGCAAACTATTAATTGTAACTGGCTGCATGTAAATGAGTAGGATGAATGAAAGCGCTTTGATTTGTTTTTTTTGGACAAGATATAGCGCTATATAAATTCCATTTATTATTATTATTATTATAGTATTATATTATTATTATTATTATTATTATTATAACACCTGTACTGACTGACTCCACTTACCCGGAAAATTGGATGCGCTGGGCCTGACTTTTCACGCGCTTAACGGCAGTACAACACATTTTTGCTTATATGACAAACAACAATAATTGCTGTCTGAGCGTTCGATGATGACGAAGAAGAAGAATGCCAACCAGAAATAGAACACTCGAATTTTATCCCAGGCTGTCTGACATTCACAACGTTTTGGGGAATGCTATTATTCGTTAACAATGCATATGACTATTTTATTTTATAGAGAGAATAAAAAAAGAAAAAGGGAAAAAAGAATACAGGTTACATTTTTCATGGAAAAAAGTTCCAAACAAAAAGAAGAAAAAAAATGGAATAAAAGATGGTGCTCCGGAATTTGCATAAGATTGATCCCAATAGCTCCCCCTTAAAATACAGCCCCCATCCCCTCGCTAGAAAAAAAACCTTCAAACAAACCGAATTCCCCCTCCTCACCCCCCCCCCCCCCCCAAGAAATCTTCAACTTCCAAACCTAAAAGCCCCAACTATACAAAGCAACAACAACAACAACAAAACTCCAGTGTTTTGAGTTCTGTTCATTTCATTTTTTTTTATACTCGTTGCAGCTTTACCTTCAAGACAAAGACGCTATAACGTCATAATGGTAAAAATGCCAGGAACAAAAACAAAAAACTCTGACACATAAGCGGATGAAATGTATAACAACTTCAGTAAGTGATCATGTACAGTGTAGACACTGAAGGGAGGAGGGGGGTGGGGTGGGGAAGGGGAGCTGGGACTTAAGCACGCGCACGCGCGCGCGCATACACACACACAACAAGAACAAACAACAACAACAACAACACAACACACACAACACTACAAACAACAAAAACAAAACATACACATACACATACACACACACTTACACTTACACACACACACACAAACACACACACACACACACACACACACACACACACACACACACACACAAACACACACACACACACACACACAGAGATAGAAAATACCTGCACACAATCTCCTGGCTGGTAGTGTTGGAGAGTTTGGTGGTGCCAATGATGAGCTGAAAACTCTTCTGCAACATGCTCACTAGCTCCTGGAAACTGGGGCATCCTTTCTTGGCCTGGAAATCTGAAAGATATAAACCATCATCGTCTGTTGATAGCAAAACTTTTGTTCTTTAAGTTATCTCAGTTCATTACTAATGTTTTTATTAACGAAGACGTTACCAATGGGTTTTTTTACACACTGGTATTTGATCTCAAGGGGAAGGGATAGCTCAGTGGTCAGAGCACTCGCTTTCCCCCAGCTAAGGTTAAGCAGTATCGAGCGTGGTTACCACTTGGATGGGTGACCGTTTGCGCGCCTTGGCTTCAAGTACAGTCCCCCAGTTCACCCAGCTGTAAATGGGTACCTGCCTCTTTCGGGTTAGGGAAGGTATAAAGCAGCGAGGGAGGGGAGATGGGCGCCGCCCTCAATATGCTGGTACCTGGAGAAGCCGAGGTCTCTGATGCCTCGCTCCCTCCCGACCACATAGGTTATGGGACACCTTTGCTTTTTATCAATATAAACGTTTTACACTGCCGTTTAATATCGGTTCATTACTTATGTTTTTATTCAGAATGTTACCGATGTATACTTTTACACTTGTATTTAATCTCACTTCATTATCATGGTTTTACCCCCTTCTTATTACCGACGTTTCCAATATATATATATATATATATTTTTTTTTTCACACTGGTAATGTCCTTGATGAAGACATAAGTGATGACATAAGATCAAAACGAATGAAACAATCGTTAAGTCAAACACACACACACACACACACACTTGTCACACACACATACACAAACACAAACACACACACACACACACACACACACTTGTCACACACACAGTGATGACATAAGATCAAAATGAATGAAACAATCGTTAAGTCACACACACACACACACACTTGTCACACACACACTTGTCACACACACACACACACTTGTCAACACACAAACTTGTCACACACACACACACTTGTCACACACACACACACACACACACACACACACACACACACACACACACACACACACACACACACACACACACACACACACACACACACACACACACAGATGTTCAGGCCAAACGTCTTGGTCAGTCAGTGCTGTGATAAGCAAAGTGACAAGGTCTGCATTCAAATGGTGTTGTGACAAACACTGTAGCCGAGTTGTTAAGACCGTTTGACCTCAATCCCGTGGATCCACCACGAAGTCGTGGGTTCGAATCTCCATTGCGCGTGGCAAATTCAGGGTGGGGAATTTTTTTTATTATTACGATCTTCCAGGTCAGCTTCAAGTGCAGCCCTGCCAGTGTCTTCATTCCCTCTATGCAGAAGATCAAATCAATACGCACGTTAAAGATCCTCATGTCTGCTTTTGGAGGGTGAACACGAAAACAGTCCCCCCCCCCCAAAAAAAAAAAAATCAGTAAGAAAGCTGAGATATTTCTTTGAAAGCATAGATGATGATGATGATGATGATGATAATAATAACAATAATAATAATAATAATAATAAAAAATAATAATAAGACAACGCCCAGAAAAAAGACTAACTATTCACAAGCTCGCGCGCACACATTAATTAACTAACACAACAGTAACACCATCGCTCACAAGCACAACGGAAAAGACTGTCTCTGGAATAGTCGGTGACGTTGATGTTTCGTAGAGCTGTGATGGAGTTCTTCATGATTTGCTCAGTCGAAAGCCACTGCCGCAAAAGGTTTGCCGTCTTCTCCCGTCCGCATTTGCCTGGGTACCTCTGCACACTGCACTGCACGGCTGAATCGAATCTCCTGTCAAAAAGAATATCGCAGAATTTTGAAATGGCAAATAAACACCACAGATATGGCAACGTTGAACATGGTAAAGTTGTTCGCCTGTCTTAACAAGTAAATTGTGATGTTCTGAATTCGATTCCTAGCCTCGCCCTTTTCTTCCCAGTTTTGATGAGAAAGTCGAACCGAATTTCAAAGTCTTTCGGATGAGATTATTAACCGAGGCTACGTGTGCGAATGCACTGCAGAACGTCTTGCGCACACATTAAAATCCCGTTCCGCCTTTGGGAAGAGTAAGCCATTTCGTGCCAATTGGAACGGATGACAAAATTCTGAAAAAAATAACGACATGCTCACTGGTTTTGTGTTTAGACAACATCCCTGAAGTCGGAATGTGGCTACCTAAATGGTCGTGAGGGGATGAAACGGATGCAATGTATGAATTTCACCATTGGTAAACATCAGAGCTCTAGCTCAGAGTTCTTAAAAACCCCTAATCAAACAAACATTAAAGGGTAACAGATGTAACAATCACCGAAATCAGTATAGAGCGATCAATATTTCAATATCATAGGCAGCCTCCCCCCCTCTCATTTTCTGACTTTTCTGTTCCTTACTCTTCAGCTAAACCCGGCGTGCTCTGGAGCAGACATATCCGAAGAAAATTTTCCCGTTATTTTTCTGTTCTTTATACCCTAAAACTGTTCAAGTTCTATCCATGCACAACGTTATGATGGTGTTTATACAGGTATTCTATATGTATACAAAATAACTCAGACTTATGTACAAAACTACAACTGCATGCATGATTAAAATTAACTCATAAGCATTTCAAGTGTGTAGTTATCACGTACAATCTATAAACAGGACTAAGTAAAGAAAGGTTCATATCTATAAATGATGACATGGATATAAATGCACATAACTAGTTTCATTGCCAAGAAACAACAATGACGACTTAAAATACTACAGTTTATAAGAAGGAGATTTAAACATAATATGCATTTTTGAATATAACCACATTGGTAAATCACCCAGCATTGTACTTAACTCATCTTTTATTCCTTTTTTTCTTGTCTATTGTTTGTTGTTTGGTTGGCTGGTTGTGGTATTTTTCATGCTTGGTTTAACAGACAGAAATAGTGCTGAGTAAATGTACCACTTGGGAAAAAACATCTCTGATTTTGAATTTGCCTTTCTTCCACACACACACACACACACACACACACACACACACACACACACACACACAAACACACACACACACACACACTTGTCACACACACACATACACACGCACGCAAACAAGAAACATGTTCGAAATAATAATACAAAATAGCCAGACTTCAAACGCAAAATCATTCAAACAAAATCTCAGCAGTACTCACGTGCACACATTTTCGTACGAGGGGATTTTGTTGAAGACCTGCAGGCAGACTGCATTGTCCATGATGATAGCCTGCAGGCAGTCATCCTTTGCGAGACTTTTGACAAAACCTGTACACACAGAGAAAACAGGAAATAGTAGTAATGGGCCTCAGGTCACTGATTTTGCACTCAACCCGAAAAAAGGACCAATTTTATCCCTCAACTTTTCCCCTAAGTTGTAATGCAGCTATTTTCGTTGTGGGCCAAACAAAACAGTCGCATACGCCAAATCTCACCATTGATGAACCTCAAAGCTCTAGCCGAGGAACAAGAACAGAACATCTTTCACCTTTCACTTTCCCCTATTCCATACTCTTTGTCAAGCGTTGGGGCACCACTGAAGATTTTGTAACCAGCTTCCTCCCACTCCTCGCGGTTCTCAGCTTTCTACATCATCATTCTTAGACACAAAAATTGATATCGTACTTTTGAAAAAAAAAAGGTTACACTTTAAGATAAAAAGGTGCAAAAAAGCTTTGAGAAAAACAAAGAAACCAAACCCCAAACCTCCCAAAGCAGCGCATAAACGAACGAAATTATCGCTCATTAGAGTCACATCCGGGGACGGGATAGCTCAGTGGTCGGGGCACTCGCTTTCCCCCCAGCCAAGGTTAAGCAGCATCAAGCGTGTTTACCAATTGGGTGGGTGACCGTTTGCGCGCCTTGGCTTTAGTGCAGTTCCCACAGTTCACCCAGCTGTAAATGGGTACCTGCCCTCTTTAGGGTCAGGGAAGATAAAGCAGCGAGGGAGAGGAGATGGGCGCTGCCCTCAATATGCTGGCCCCTAGAGAAGTGAGGTCTCTGACGCCTCGCTCCCTTACAATCTTATAGGTTATTGGACACCTTTACCTTTATCTTTTTAGTGTCACATCACTGTCGCATGGCCAAGTCCCAGACCCGACGCTTTGTTTGTTATAAAGATGTAAGAAAAGTGCCAAGTAGGCCTACTGCAATATGTCATAAATATTTGATTTTGCTTAAGACAATTCAATATTCTATCTAGAATTATTCTATATTGCATCAATGTTGCTTGATTTTGCTTAAAACAATTGAATATTCAGTTTAGCAGGTTTGAAAAAAGAAGATATATCCTAATTGTTTGATTTTGCTGAAAACAACTTAAATATTCAGTCTACTATATTTATTTTTTTATCCCTTGCATTGCAGGTTATATTCTCTCATAAAGCAGGTACACCACCATTATTACAAGATATTCAATTCCAATACAGTGTGTAGCAGGCTGACAATGAAATTTTAGTACACATAGCACTGTGACAATAATGTTGTTAGGATTTTTAAAAAAAAGAGCAAATAAAAGATTAAGAACTATAGTTATTCTAAGTATCCTCATTATTACAAGACAAATCAACAAAATAACAGCAACAAAACATCACCACCAAAAGTCATCATAATTATTTTATTTTATTTAAAACAAGTTTCCATCCAGCACGTTTCTGTATTACATTCTAATTGTTTGAGTTTGCTTAAAGCAACTAAATATGCAGCCTGCATTGTATCCTAACTATTTTGATTTTTGCTTAAAGCAACTAAACAAGCAGCCTGTATTGGATCCTTATTAATGCAACTCAATATTAAGCCTGCATTGTATCTTAATTATTTTGCTTTTGCTTAAAGCAACTCAATATTCAGCCTGTATTGGATCCTAATTATTTTCATTTTGCTTTAAAGCAACCCAATATTCAGCCTGTGTTGTATTCTTATTAATGCAACTCAATATTCAGCCCGTATTGTATCAATATTCAGCCTGTATTGCATCCTAATTATTTTGATTTTGCTTAAAGCAGCTCTATATTCAGCCTGTATTGCATCCTGATTATTTTGCTTTTTCCTTAAAGCAACCCAATATTCAGCCTGTATTGTATCCTAATTATTTCTGATGCCTGTTTTGCATCCTAGTTTGATTTTTGCTTTAAATCAACTCAATATTCAGCTTGTGTTGTATCCTAGTTGTTAGATTTTTTAAAATTTAAAGCAACTTAATATTCAGCCTGTGTCGTACGTATCTTTAAAGCAACTCGATATTCAGCCTGTATCGGTTCCTAACTGTTTTGAGTTTTGCTTGAAAGCGGCTCAGCGTTCAGTCTTGCAACGTCTCTGGAAGGGATACTGACCGTCACACTGGCTCTGCCCAGCCATGAACTCAGGCAGCTTGTACTTTGTGATGGTCTGGTACATGATGGAGGCAGGGCACGTCAGTCCCACACTGGAAAGCTTCTGGCGAATACACTGTACCGTGCGGGTCAGCGATCTACAAAGAGTGAATAAAGAAAGAAAAAAAATCCTTAAACAGAAATAAACAAAAACAAAATTACAACATTAGTGTAATGAAATGGCTTTTAAAAAAAAAAGCAAACACTCATTCCGAAGTCGAAATACGGCTACCTTCATAGTGGGCCAAAAAAATCCCTGGTCGTATACGAAAAAATGTTATCATTGGTGAACCTTAGAGCAACAGAAAAGAGTTGTTGTCCACTCAGAATCTCTCTACTAACTGAAGGAGTGCGTTGTTGGTTGGGGGAGGTGCACTTAACGTTTCCGAGTATAAGAGTATCGTGGGCAAGTTCATTGAATCTGAAGGAGCAGCATCCCTCTCCAGAAGATGTCAGGATGCATGCTGGGTACTTTCGGGTCAGCCAGCCATCCTACTTACTGGTCCTAAGCTAGCTGGTCTCTGCCTTTCACAAAACGTAGATAAGATTTTGATATAATAATTTATGTGTGGAACATGTTCTACATGCTTTATTCGCACACAAAGACTTCAGAGATTCAGAGACTCAGAGACTCAGAGACTTCAGATGGACTTCAGAGGAGTGGAGTCAGTACTAATGGTAATTCAAGAAGAAAAAAAAAATCGAACCTTAAAAGAGACTCTTGGGAGGGGGGTGCGGGGTGGAGGGTAGGGGTGGGGACGGAGGTGGTAGTGGTGGGGGGGGGGTGGGGTGGAAGGTGAGGAGTGGTGGATAGCCTAGTGGTTAGAGGTTTGGGTTCGGGGTCTGATGACCTGGGTTCGAGTCACCACCGCGGCATCCATTTAAGGGAATTTTCTCCTGGAGTTGATATCGGTACCGACTCCATTACCATAAAAGTCCTTTGTATTAGACTATAAACCAAGACCCCCGAGTACAATCGCACGGAGAACATCTTGCATACATGTCAAAAAATGTGTTCCACCTTTTGGAAGAAAAGGCCGTTTTTCTGTCGGCTGGAACGGATGAAATAATGAAATAAAAGTTGGCGCACAGCTCAGGAGTCATGTTTAGGCATCATCTCCAAAGTCGTCATGGGGCTGGCTACCTCAATGGTGAGTGAACGGTCGGATACGCATCATCTCAACACCTTGTGAATCTCTGAGCTCTAGACGAGGAACGGAAAAATAAATTAATGTGTGGTAGGTGTTCTGCATGCATTGACCCACGGATAGACAGACAGACAGACAGACACACGACACTACAGACACAACACAATACAGACACACACAAACACAAACACACACAGACACACACACACACACACACACACACACACACACACACACACACCACACACACACACACACACACACACACACACCACACACACACACGCACGCAACGCACGCGCACACCACACACGCACGACACCACATACACACCACACTACAACACACTACTACTACAACAACAACAACTACTACTACTACTACGACGACGACGACGACTACTACTACTACTACGACGACGACGACGACGACGACTACTACTACTACTACTACTACTACTACTACTACTTCTACTACTACTCCTACTTCTACTACTACTACTACTACTACTACTACTACTACTACTACTACTACTTACTACTACTACTACTACACTAGCATTTTCATTCTCTAAGTCTTACACGCAGGCGTTGTCTGGGGTAGAGGGCATAGGCGTCGTGTAGTAGTAGTACGGAGAAGACGTATAATACCCCGTGGAAGGCCCCTGAGTGTTTGTGGTGGTGGGGTAGTAGGTTGACCAGCTCCCTGACCATGAGGTCGAGAAGGATCCCGAAGAAGATCCTGCCGATGGGCTTGACCAAGCAGACGATGACCACTGGGTAGAACTGGCCTCTGAAGCGGAAGCCCAGCTCGGAGTTGGGAAGAGAGTGTTCGGAGCGTGTGAGCCACTGCAGATGGAGAATGAGGTCCACTGGAATAGGCCTGGGATGCCCCTGAAGAGTCAGAAGGCCACCCTGAAGAAGAGTCGTGATGGTAGGAGGGTGTAGAGGAGTATGGAGAACTGTGCTGGTTGTAAGAGGGGGTGGTTGTTGTGTGATGCGCGCTCTGGCATTCGTATAGGTACATGTAGAGGTATGCATCAGGGGCGGCGCACAGTTCTGTCTGGTCCAAATCTGCTATCCATGATGGCAAGTGGTCTGAAAAACAAAACCAATCGAGATAGACAAAATTTTATTTAACCATCTAAAATTTTTTTTTCAAAACTCAAAATAAAGAGAGCTATTTTCGTCTGTTTAAAAATTTTCTGCATCAAAGTTTTTTGTTGTTGTTGTTGTTGTTGTTATACATTGATCGTTTCAGTAAATAAATATGCACTGATGTAAAAGAGTCGTTTATGCGACATATAGAATGTTGTTTTTCTTTACATGAAAAAAAAGGTATTAAGTAAATTCGCTGAAACACTCATGCACTCTTACACACACACACACAAACACACAACAACTTACACACACACACACACACTTACACACACACACTACACACACACACACCACACACACACACTACACACACCCACTTGCACACATACACATACTTACACATACTTACATTACATACACACACTTACACACACACACACACTTAACACACACTTACTTAATACAAATACACACTTACCCACACCACTCCACACATACAATAATTAAAGAGAGCACACACTTACTCCCCACACACACACACACACACACACACACACACACACACACACACTTATCCCCCCACCCCCCCACCCACTACACATACAGGCCAACAAAACCGATACAAACTACTTACGTTGGCAAACGACGGGCAGAGATGACGCACCAGAATCGCGGTGGCTTGACGAACAGAGCCATACCAAGAAGAGTCACTGGAACTGTAGGAACTGGACGAACCAGAACTACCCCAGGAAGAACCACCAGAGGTGTAGTGGCCAGATGAACTTGGGGTGACCCAGGAAGGTCCAGCAGAGGCGTAGTAACCAGATGAACTCGAGCCAGAGCCATAGTAGCCAGATGAACTTGAGCCAGAGCCATAGTAGCCAGATGAACTCGAGCCAGAGCCATAGTAGCCAGATGAACTTGAGCCAGAGCCATAGTAGCCAGATGAACTCGAGCCAGAGCCATAGTAACCAGATGAACTCGAGCCAGAGCCATAGTAGCCAGATGAAGCTGGGCCATAGTGGCAGTTAGAAACCCTAGTCCATAGTGGGACATTAGCCAGACCATAGTACCAGATGAACTTGAGCCAGAGCCATAGTACCAGATGAACCTGAGCCAGAGCCATAGTAACCAGATGAACTTGAGCCAGAGCCATAGTAACCAGATGAACTTGAGCCAGAGCCATAGTAACCAGATGAACCTGAGCCAGAGCCATAGTAACCAGAAGAAGCTGGGCCATAGTACGATGTTCCAGAGCCATAGTGACCAGAAGGAGTTGCTCCAAGTCCGCTGGTGAAGAAATACCAGTGAACTTGATAGGCCTAGTGCAGATGAACTCGTACAGACTAGACCAGTGAATTGTAGATGCCAGATAAACGACGCAACATTCCAGGAAACTTTCCGTAATAGTGCCAGAAGACAAGCTGGTCATATACACCAGAGCAAAGTCACCTTGTTGAAGTCAGAGCTTCATAAACCAGATAAAGCAGAGATAACAGATGAACTTGAGCAGAGATATACCAGATAATACTTGAGCAGACATAGCGTACTGACCAACATATAACCAGAAAAAGTCATTTGTTAGTACATCCTCCAACTATGACAGTAAAGGATTTGCTAGTCGGTGAGAAATCCAGTTGGCTTGTAGGCGCTGTTGAAATCGTAAATGCCGGGTCTGTGTGCGCAGATAAACGTACCCCTTCGGAAATTTTCCGTCATGCCTGACAGAAGTGATGGCGTTTGGGCCATAGTCCTTTTGGATGAGACGTTCATAAACCCAGAAAATCACTTGTTAAAAAAGCGTTAATTAATTAAAGCACGTTAAAAAACAAAACCCACGAACAAAGAGTTGTCCTGCCTACCTCTTAAAACGACAGTTTGAAGGATACAATACAGTCGTGACGGCTAAAAAGTAACGGGCAACTAAAAAAGCGAAAAGGTGGGTCAGCGAAGTGTGCGGGCGGTTCTACCCCGTTTGACCCGGAAAGCCCCACATTTCACGGAGTGAATTCTGCCAGTACTTTGGTATGAACATAAAATCGAGCGCTGTGATATTATTGCACTTAAAGACTCACGCGCAACAAAATGTCCTGCAATATTTTATTATAATAGTAGCTACTCTGAAAGGAAACATACAGCTGCAAAGAAAAACAAGGTTGAAATACCAGGCTAGAGTGGGAGGCCTTTAAAGAATTACGGAAAAACTGATGACTTATGTATGAAAAAAACTACCTTTGTTTGTTTACATAATTCGTCTATATAACATTCCATAATTATAAAAGCTAAAGAATGCTATCTAAAGGAAACCATGTAGCTTTGAAGCTAGCGTTTGAAATAACACTAGGATAGAGGGAGGCCTATATAAATAAACAGGATACAAACTGATACTTTTATTAGAAAAACAACCATTTTTGTTTACATATTCTTCACTTCTAACAGTTGCATATGGCTACAAAAGCTAAAGAAATGCACAAAATTAATACACACGATCCTTTGTCTACAATGGTATCTAATCTAATATGTTTTCGTTTGATACTTATTTTTAAGTGATGGAACTCATGATAACATGTATTTTTCATATTGTGCATTAAAAAATCACTTTGTCAGTATTGACAAACTTTTTTTTTCCAACCTGAACTTGTCAAAGTGAGCGTATTCTTACCGACGTTTATCATAATGTGCTCATTTTGTTTTACCAGAATTAGTGGGAACAGTTTTACCTAAACTTATCGAAGCGGGCTTCTCTTTTAACTAAATTTGTCCCACTCAGAATATTTCGTACCTAGCTTTGACCCAGTAAGCACAGTTTTTACCTAGATTTGTCATGGTGAGCATACTTCTACTACATTTGTTGCTCTATGTTTTTACCTGCATTTGCCACAGAAAGCATAGTTGTACCTACATTTGTCATATTCATCACAACTTAAACTAAGATTGTCAAAGTAACCTTCTCTCCGACTACATTTGTTACACTAAGCACAGTTTTTAACACTAAATTTGTTCCACTGAGCTTATTTGTACCCACATTTGTCAAAGTGAGAGCATTTGTACATACGTTTGTCACAGTGAGAGCATTTGTACATACACTTGTCACAGTGAGAGCATTTGTACATACATTTGTCCCAGTGAGAGCATTTGTACATACATTTGTCCCAGTGAGAGCATTTGTACATACATTTGTCCCAGTGAGAGCATTTGTACATACATTTGTCCCAGTGAGAGCATTTGTACATACCTTTGTCACAGTGAGAGCATTTGTACATACATTTGTCCCAGTGAGAGCATTTGTACATACATTTGTCACAGTGAGAGCATTTGTGCATACATTTGTCACACTGAGAGCAGTTGTACATACATTTGTCACACTTAGAGCAGTTGTACATACATTTGTCACACTGAGAGCATTTGTACATACATTTGTCCCAGTGAGAGCATTTGTACATACATTTGTCCCAGTGAGAGCATTTTTGTACATACCTTTGTCACACACTGAGAACATTTGTACATACATTTGTGCCAGTGAGAG
>CM054136.1:52896895-52899395 GCA_028751875.1 Rapana venosa
ACACACACACACACACACACACACACACACAATTAATCGAGTTGAATGTCAAAGTCCTTCGGATGAGACTATAAAACCGAGACCCCACTAAAAAATCTCACCATTGGTGAACCTCAGAGCTCTAGCCCGAGGAGCAGGACCTCCCCCCAAAAAAACCCCAAACAATAAAAAAAAACCCCAACAACACCAAAACAAAACCCCAAACAACCAAACAAAAAAACCCCAACAACAACCAAAAAACCCACCCCCTAACATTAAAAAAAACACCCCACCCAAGCAAACAAAACCCAAACCAAAATTAACTCCTTAGCGCCTCACCCTCCTCCGCCTCAGTAACCTGCTTGGGACGACAGCGCACGGCGGCCGCATAGTCCTGCCCGTAGTAAGCCGATTTCGCCACACAGCCGTCCACAGCCTTGCCCGCCGCCTCTACGCAGGAGGAGTCGAGACTCACTCCCAAGCGGTTCTTCAGACCAACAAAGAGTCGAGAGGGCAGTAGCGTGGCGGTGGTACCGGGAATGCCTGTGGCAAGGCCACACAGGGTGTTGAGGGCAGCCTGGGTCAGCCCTTCTCGGTTAATGTAGTGGTGGCTTCCTTTGTAGTACAGCTGAAGCACGCCTGTGGTGTTGTGGAAGCCTGAGTGCAGATTGACTGTGCAGCGGGACCAACACCAGCATCAGCAGCAGCAGCAGCAGCAGCAGCAACGACGACGACGACGACGATGACAACAACAGAGAAAAGAGTGAGTTAAAACAGAAAATGAATGAAAAAATGTCAGAAGAAAGTTAGTTAGTATCTATGTGTGTGTAGTGGTGTGTAGTGGTGTGTGTGTGTGTGTGTGTGTGTGTGTGTGTGTGTGTGTGTGTGTTTGTGTTTTTGTTGTTTGTGTTGTGTTTGTATATTTGTGTTTGTTGTGTTTGTGTGTGTGTGTGTTGTGTTTTGTGTTTGTGCTTGTGTTGTTGTGGTGTTTGTGTTTGTTGTTGTGTTTGTGTCGTGTGTTGTTGTGTTTGTGTGTGTAGTGGTGTTAATGTTGTGTTGTGTTTGTGTTGTGTGTGTGTGTGTTGTTGTTGTTGCTTCAGTTTTACGTCTGTTCACTCAAAGTAATATTAGACGAATGTGTGTGTGTTGTGTTGTGTTGTGTTGTGTTGTGCTGTGTTGTGTTTGTGTGTGTTGTGTTGTGTGTGTATGTGTGTTGTGTGTGTGTGTGTGTGTGTGTGTGTGTGTGTGTGTGTGTGTGTGTGTGCAAGTGCGCAGGAAGGCAGGCATGGAGGTGTGTGTGTACGTGTGTGTTCGTGTGTGTTCGTGTGTGTGTGTAGTGTGTGTGTGTGTATGTGTGTGTGTATGTGTGTGTGTGTGTGTGTGTGTGTGTGTGTGTGTGTGTGTGTGCAAGCAAACATGTGTGCAGGCACGTCCTACCTGTGCTACTGTACACAAACTTTTAGAAAACAATCGAAAACTACTTTGTTGCTATGAGTAGAGGAATTGATAACTACACTTACCTTTTCTACAATGATTAATCAAACACACACAGAGCAATCGATAACATCACTTATCTTTGCTACTACAAATAACCAAATACTCATAGAGTAATTGATAACATCACTTACTTTTCATCAGACACACACAGACCAGTCGATACCTACACGTACCTTTGCTACCATGATTCATCAAACACACACAAAGACAAGTCGATAACTACACTTACCTTTGCTACCATGATTCATCAGACACACACACAGACCAGTCGATAACTACACTTACCTTTGCTACCATGATTCATCAGACACACACAGACCAGTCGATAACTACACGTACCTTTGCTACCATGATTCATCAGACACACACAGACCAGTCGATAACTACACGTACCTTTGCTACCATGATTCATCAGACACACACACACAGACCAGTCGAGAACTACACTTACCTTTGCTACCATGATTCATCAGACACACACACATACCAGTCGATAACTACACATACCTTTGCTACTACAAATAACCAAATACTCATAGAGTACTTGATAACATACTTACCTTTGCTACCATGATTCATCAGACACACACACAGACCAGTTGATAACTACACCTACCTTTGCTACTGTAGCAGAAAGCTGCTTGAAAGCTGGCGTGGCAGGACGGCTTTGGAAGCACCGTGCCATTATCAGCTGCTGCCGCATTGGACACTGTGTTCCATTTCCAGGTTCGACAACTTTCCAAGTTGCTGGACATCTCGGAACAGCCGTAATTGAGAGAAGTGCCCCACACAACGGTCGCGTTCGGAATAGGTGTGTCTGGGTAGTACCTGAAAAAAAGCCAACCCCGGATTGTTACTGTCAAAGCTAAAAGGGGCAAAAAGGGGACGGGACAGCTCAGTGGCCAGAGCACTCGCTTTCTCCCCAGCTTATGTTAAGCAGCATCGAGGATGGTTACCACTTGGATGGGTGACCGTTTGCACGTCTTGGTTTCAGTACAGTCCCCCAGTTCACCCAGCTGTAAAT
>CM054136.1:52904395-52921895 GCA_028751875.1 Rapana venosa
TAGCTAGCTACAAATGGAATAGCTTTCTACCAAGAAATAAGCTAGTAGCCAAAAACTGAATAGCTTTCTAGTAGCTACAAATTGAATAGCTTTCTACCAAGAAATAAGCTAGTAGCCAAAAACTGAATAGCTTTCTAGTAGCTACAAATTGAATAGCTTCTATCCAGAAATCAGCTCGTAAGCCAAAAACTGAATAGCTTTCTTGTAGCTACAAATTGAATAGCTTCTATCAAGAAATCAGCTCATAGCCAAAAACTAAATAGCTTTCTAGTAGCTACAAATTGAATAGCTTTCAAGTAGCTAAAAAAACGCCTGAACAGCTTTCTACCAAGTAATCAGCCAGCAGCTAAAAATTGAAAAGCTTTCCATCAAGAAATCAGCATGTAGCTAAAACTGAACAACTTTCTGGTAGCTACAAACAGAATAACTTTCTACCAAAAAAACACCAAGTATAGCTAAAAATTGAATAGCGTTCTATCAAGTCATAAGCTAGAAAAGCTCTAAAACTGAATATCTTTCTAGTAGTTAAAAATTGAATAGTGTTCTACCAAACAAATCAGCTGGTAGCTAAAAATCGAATGGCTTTCTAGCAAGCAATCAGCAAGTAGCGAAAAATTAAATAGCTTTCTACCAAGGAATTCGCTAGCAGCTAAAATCTGAATAGTTGTGTATTACTGACGCAAAGGAACTCAAGCAGATGTATTTTCGTTGTGATAATTATCATGATGTCAAGAATCATTTTACGATGTAAAACGTTCTTTTGAAAGCTTTTTTGCGCTTTTTTGGGAGGCATAAAACTTAGCTGTATATTTAAAAAAAAACCCAACAATGTATCGGTACAGAATTCATCGTATAAAAAAACTATTCTTTTAAAATGAATTGATGTTTAAACCATAAAAACACGTACAAAGAGGAACACATATATGTAAAGTAAAGGAGTAAAGGAGTCCCATAACCTATAAGGTCGTAGGGGAGCGAGGCGTCAGAGACCTCACTTCTCTAGGGCCAGCATATTGAGGGCGGCGCCCATCTCCTCTCCCTCGCTGCTTTACCTTCCCTGACCCTAAAGGGGGCAGGTACTCATTTACAGCTGGGTGAACTGGGGAACTGTACTGAAGCCAAGGCGCGCAAACGGTCACCCACCCAACTGGTAACCACACTCGACGCTGCTTAACTTGGCTGGGGGAAAGCGAGCGCTCCGACCACTGAGCTATCCCGTCCCCATATGTATGCATATATGTATGAAAGCAATATCAGGTTTCCCCTTTGTAACTGAGATCAACAGATTTCTCCTTTGCTTAAAACACACACACACACACACACACACACACACACACACACACACACACACACACACGCACGCACGCACGCACGCACGCACCACGCACGCACGCACGCACATACACACACACGCCCCCCCCCCCCCCACCCCACACACACCCCCACAATACACACCCCCCACACACATATGCACAACCAGGAATCCCACCCTGAAATCGTGAAGAAAACACACCGTTTCGACACATACTGTTCTACACCTTTTATTTTAAAAACAATTACTCACTCAAAGACTTGCAGACAGCGTCAGCTTCTGCATCAGTCCAGTTATCCGCACAGATGGTACCCCACTCCCCTTTGTAGTACACCAGAATCAATCTGGAAGGATCGTAGCTGGTAGCTCGCAGACGTACATCCAGATCGTTGACTGCACATCAAACATTCACACTGCTGATCTTTGTGTGTGTGTGTGGTGTGTGTGTGTGTGTGTGTGTGTGTGTGTGTGTGTGTGTGTGTGTGTGTGTGTTGGACAAACACAGGTAGAGTTGATTTTATACAATTCTGTTTCTTGTATTGTTGTTATTATTGTTGTTATTGTTGTTGTTTGTTGTTGTTTCTTCTTCTTCATTTCTTCTTTGCTTTTTGTTTGCTCTGTCTTTTGCTTCTTCATCTTCTTCTTTTCTTTCTTTTGCATCTCTTCATTTTTTAATTCTTCTTTGATTCTTCTTTGCATTTTTTTTGCATTCGTTTGTTGTTGTTTTGTTGTTGTTTCTTCTTTTGCTTCTTTTTTTACATTCTTCTTCTTTCTTCTCGTTCTTTCTTTGAATTCTTTTGCATTTGTCTTTTTTCTTTTTCTTCTTCTTCTTCTTCTTTGTTCTTCTTCTTGTTTTTTTTTGTTTTTCTTCTTCTTTCTTGCATCTTTTTCTTCTTCTTTCTTCTTGTTCTCTTCTTTTGTTGTTTTTCCTTTTGTTCTTGTTCTTGTTTTGTTCTTCTTCTTCTTCTTCTTCGTTCTTTCTTCTTCTTCTTCTTCTTCTTTCTTCTTCTTTCTTTCCTCTCCTTCTCCTTCTTAATTCTTCTTCTTCTTCTTCTTCTTCTTCTTCTTCTTCTTCTTCTTCTTCTTCTTCTTCTCTTCTTCTCATTATAGAACGCTCAGACAGCAACTATTGTTGTCTGTTATATGAGCGACAATTCGTCACGCTACCGTTAAGCGCCGGACATCTCAGGACCAGCACATCCGACTTCGGCATAAATATGAGAGAATTGTTATCTTTTAAGTCTTTCTGGAATAAAAGGCAAGAAAATAGACTAAGAAAGCAGAACATAGACAAAGACGGAGGTGGCAAGGAAGAAAAGAAACAACAAGGCAGTAACAAAAGAAAGTGTTGGAAAAGAGGACTTTTCTAACACAGAATTTCCAAGAAGATGGGGATGCTATTTATACTGACAGGCCCCCACCAGCATCCCTACAGGGGAGTACCCCGTTTAAGTCTGTTTAATTATAGTTGCACAGCTTTAATCAGTGATTTAAAGTGTTACGAGGGGACAGCCCAATATCATCTCTGTGGTCGGTGGGCCGGGGCTATCAACAACAAGATTGGATTGGATTGGTACAAGTTATCTACACATGTGTCTTACCGCTTTGACATGTGTTGTATTGTGCTGTATGCGTTGTGTTGTAGTGTGCTGTATTGTGCTGCTTTTATAGGTTGTGTGCTGTGTTGTTTGTGTTGTTGTAATGGTATTTTTGTTTGAGTTGTTTTTTGTGTGGTTGTATAATTATAGTGTGTTGTGTTGTGCTGTGCTTTATGTATTTTGTTGTGCTTTGTTGTATATATTGTTGTATTGTGTTGTATGCTTTGTATTGTGCTGTATGCGTTGTGTTGTGTTGTAAACGTTGTGTTGTTTTGTACGCGTTGTGCTGTCGTGTGCTGTATGTACTATGTTGTGCTGTGCTGCATGCGCTGTTGTGTGTTGTGATGTGCTGTATACATTTTGTGCTGCATCCATGTGTTGTGCTATATGTGTGTTGTGATGTGCTGTATGCGTTTTTTTTTCTGTATTCGTGGTGTTGTGTTGTTCTGTATGCATTGTGTTGTATTGTGGTGTAAGCGTTGTGTTGTGTTGTATCGTTTTGTATGCGTTGTGCTGTGAAGGAAACATTACCCATTTTTTTAGTTCCAAAGTAGAAATTTCATTCATGTTTTTCTTGTAATCTTCATTTTCCATGTTTTTCCTTCAGCCTGTACAAACAATCATACACTGTTTTCTTGATCATTTTCTGTTTTTTCCTTCAGCCTGTACAAACAATCTTCAATTTTCAATGTTTTTTCCTTCAGCCTGTACAAACAATCTTCAATTTTCAATGTTTTTTCCTTCAGCCTGTACAAACAATCTTCAATTTTCATGTTTTTCCTACAGCCTGTACAAACAATCTTCAATTTTCCATGTTTTTTCCTACAGCCTGTACAAACAATCTTCAATTTTCAATGTTTTTTTCCTTCAGCCTGTACAAGCAATCTTCAATTTTCAATGTTTTCTGCGTCAAATCTCATTCATGTCCTCAGCCTGTACAAACAATCTTCAATTTTCAATGTTTTTACCTACAGCCTGTACAAACAATTTTCATTTTTCCATGTTTTCCTACAGCCTGTACAAACAATCTTCAATTTTCCATGTTTTTCCTTCAGCCTGTACAAACAATCTTCAATTTTCAATGTTTTCCTACAGCCTGTACAAACAATCTTCAATTTTCCATGGTTTCCTACAGCCTGTACAAACAATTTTCAATTTTCAATGTTTTTACCTACAGCTTGTCCAAACAATCTTCAATTTTCAATGTTTTTTCCTTTAGTGTGTACAAACAATCTTCAATTTTCAATGTTTTTTCCTACAGCCTGTACAAACAATCTTCAATAGTTTACTACAGCCTGTACAAACAATCTTCAATTTTCAATGGTTTACTACAGCCTGTACAAACAATCTTCAAAATGGTCTACACACGACAGACGCTAGAGCCGAGTGGTTAAGACCCTTTGCTTCAATCTGGTGGGTTCGTGAAGTCGTGAGTTTGAATCTCGGCAGCGACATCAGATGAATGCATGGGTGTATGGTTTTTTTTCCAAAAACTATTTCCCAGGTCTGCTTGAAGTGCGTACCGGCACGGCCACTACTTAATTTTCTTCGTGCAAAATACATACGCAATATGCACGTAGTAGATCCATCCCCTAAATCATGTCAGCGTTCAGTTAGGTTACGGATACACGAGCGTGTGCCTAGCGAACTGCTTTGTAGAAAGTATCTGTAGGCTGGGGCCAGCAGTGGGGAGAATTCCAAGCAGTGTTACAAGCGAAGGAGAAAACTAGCTCCTACATACCCCCACCACACTAAAAGTGGGGATGATGATAATAATAATAATAATGATGATAATAATAATAATAATAATGATAATAATAAAAAAAAAATGATGATGATGATAATGATGATGATGATGATGATGATGAAAAGAAAAGGAATTTATACAGCGCCAATATCTTGCGAAGACAAACCAAAGCGCTCGCATTCAACCTATTCTCACTCAAGTCATGCAACCAATTAACAAACAATTGAGAGTTTAGACAAACAGATGTTACAAACATGGTACCGGTAGCGCTGCCGACTAAATCTATGAAATAAAAAATTACAATAGTGGGATGCGGAACACACGAGAGAAAGAGAGGAGAGAGAGAGGAGAGAGAGAGAGAGAGAGAGAGAGAGAGAGAGAGAGAAGAGAGACAGAGAGACAGAGAGACAGAGAGAGACAGAGAGACACAGAGAGAGAGACGGAGACAGAGAGACAGAGAGAGAGAGAGACAGAGAGAGAGAGAGAGACGGACAGAGACCAGAGAGAGCAGAGAGACAGAGACAGAGAGACAGACAGAGACAGACTGACAGACAGACAGAGACACAGAGAGACAGAAAAAGAGACAGAACGAGCTCAAACCTACCTCCGGGTTCTGGGTCGTGGTGGCAACGCACTGCGGCGACTTGAGAACAGTAGCTACCAAAGTACATTTTGCAGTCCGTGAACTGCTGTTCTTGCCCAGTGCAGCTGACGTAGTGATTTTGGCCGGAATAGGAGGAGGAGGAGGAGGAGGAGTTGTAGGGATTATAGGCCAGAGCAACCCCTCCTTTAGCGAAGCCGATCTGTTTGCAGAACAAGTCAGCGGCCTGCCTTGGTGAAGCTGGCATGACAGAAGGAAAGGACACGCTGCGGGGAGTTCTCTCCCCCTGTCACGATTTCTGGGACGCCGGAGGAGTTGAACAGTCCTGTGTGGAGCTTCACTGCACGAAAGAAGCCAACAAGATCATGCGGGGGCATTATATATTTTTTCCTCCCTCTCTGAATTATGAAAGATTATAGTTCATTAGCTTCTTCATCTTTAAAAAAAAAAAGAAAGTCTCTCTGCCTCTGTCTCTTTCTTTGTCTGTGTCTCTAAATCTTTCTGCTTCTCTCCTGCTACTTTCATCTTCCAACTTCTTCCTTTCCATTCTTCTTGTATTGTTCTTGTTCTTGTTTTTCTTCTTCTTGTTCTTCTTGTTCTTATTCTTGTTGTTGTTGTTGTTGTTTTGTTTTTTTTTTTTCTTCTTCTTCTTCTTCTTCTTCTTCTCTCTCTTCTCTCCTTCTCTTTCTTTCTCTTTTCTTCTTTTCTTCTTTATGTTATTTTCTTTTCTGCTTCTTCTTCTTCTCTTCTTTCTTTCTAGCCTCTCGTACTATCTCTCTTGAGAGTAGTAACGATGGTATGGTGAATATTGTGATCTGCGCTACTATAATGAAGTGCGATAGCGATGATTATGGAGTTAGGACTATATGACGATGGATGATAACTAGAAACTGGTGATTCGCTGCGTACAGAGAAATGCAAAGTGAAAAAAACCCAGTTTTCTGCTACACTGTCTACCTACCCCCTGCCACAAACATGTTTTGTATAGAGGCCGAAGGCCGAAGTACAAAACCACTTTTCAGTGTTCATTGTTCTCTCTGTGGAGTGTTATTGTTTTGTTTCACTCAATTCAAGACTGTTTTACTACAGAAGAACTGAATCTTGTTTTGATATTATTTACTTTATTACATACTAAACGGTCGAATGGAAACAAAAGCTAAAGCATTCCTCCCATACGAAAGTTCTTTCTTTTGTTAAAGAAACGACAGACACTAAGCACAGGAAAAATACGAGAGACACAACATAATTAAGACGTGTGTGAGGCAATGTGCGTTTCAAGTTACTGTCCAAGCAAACGTTTGTGATTCAAGTTAAGCCCACATAAAAGCTTTAAGAAAGACGTGATGGATCTGGGTATGTGGTTTTCGAAACTAAAATAATTATCAGAGATTTTTGTTAACATTTTGAATTATTTTTTAAGTGTTTTGTTTTGTTTTGTTTAATGTCTATTCACTACATGGTGATTTAGTGTTTTTAATTTTATGTTATTTTATTTCTTGTCTTACAAGGGCCTCATTGATGCCACCTGCCAGTAGCTGACAAACATTTTTTTTTTCAAATCACAAAGTTTAAAAATCAAAACCGATACCAGTTTCTAAAATTACTGAAGTCTATAGACTACGATGGTCACTATTAAAACCCAGAAGATAATAAAAACAAACAGCAACAACAAAACAAAGCTAAAAACACCAAACAAATAAAAAGTTCTTTAAAATTGCTGAAACTGCAAGAAGGCACCAATGGCGAGCAGCATTAACTAACTCTAAATGGGTAGTATTGCTGGCTATGCACGTTCTCAATGACCAAATCGTATCTATTACTACCCAACGTTTCGTACAATCAATGCTGACAATATCCAGTGTCTTACCCTGTCTCTGCTCTAAAATTAGTGCTGGATATTTCCAGTAGTCTTACTCTATCTTTTCTTTTAAACTAGTGCTGGATATTTCCAATAGTTTTACTATATCTTGTCTTTAAAACTAGCGCTGGATATTTCCAATAGTCTTATTCTGTGTTTTCTTTGAAACTAGTGCTGGATATTTCCAATAGTCTTACTCTATCTTTTCTTTAAAACTAGTGCTGAATATTTCCAATAGTCTTACTCTATCTTTTCTTTGAAACTAGCGCTGGATATTTCCAATAGTCTTACTCTATCTTTTATTTGAAACTAGCGCTGGATATTTTCAATAGTCTTACTCTATCTTTTATTTGAAACTACGCTGGATATTTTCAATAGTCTTACTCTATCTTATATTTGAAACTAACGCTGGATATTTTCAATAGTCTTACTCTGTCTCTCTGCTAAAAAAACCAACTAACGCTGGATATTTTCAATAGTCTTACTCTCTCTGCTTAAAAAACAACAACAACAAAAACCTAACGCTGGGCATTTCCAAGCGTCTGTCTTTACTCTCTGTCCCTCCTCCTCACCTGACGCCTTAAAGCAGAACACCTGGACCAGATTGCCGCGCGGAGCCGTCACACGGGTAGCCCATGAGCATCCCATCACTGTCGTTGGCCCTGGAGGGAGGGCCGAAGTGCCACGCTCGAGACGTGCAGCCTTCGATGTCCTGGTCACCCTGCTACACTGAAGGTAACTGCGCCACACGCGTTTGGGGGCAGGGGGGTCCAGTGTGAAGGGGTAGACCATGCCTCCGAAACTGAAGCCGGCAGCGCGGCAGAGGTGGCGGCTTCCTTCGGCCCTGTGTGCTGGGAACACACCAGGCCCGTTCCTTCCTCTCGAGTTAACTGCACGTAGCCGTAGCTAGCGCCCGGTTTTCCCGGTACCAGTTCGTACTTGAGCTCTGCGGAACAGACAGACAGAGAGACGGGCATACAGACATGCAGACAGACAGACAGACATACATGCAGACAGACAGACATACAGACAGACATACATGCATGCACGCACGCACAGACAACACACACACATGCAAGCGCACACAGAGACAGACATACAGACATACATACATGCAGACAGACAGACATACATGCAGACAGACAGAGAGACACACACATGCACACGCACGCACGCATGCACACACACATAAACACACGCACACACACACGCACGCATGCACACACACACAACCACACACACGCACGCACGCACGCACACACACACACACACACACGCACACACGCCACACACACACACACACACACACACACACACACACACACACACACACACACACACACACGCATGACGACTACAGATTTATAAAATATCCTCCCCGAAATCGGAATGCAGCTGCCTAAATGGTAAGGGGAGGGGCGGGGGGGAGGGGGGGAAGAGGAGGGAGGGGGGGGGGGGGGGGGAGAAACGCTCGCAAACGTAAACATCTCACCGTTGGTTAAGCTGGGAGCTCTGGCCCGAGGAACATTTGTTTTTTGGTACATAAAAAACACTGGTGTATGTGTGTGAGTGTGTGTATCTCTCTATCTCTCTATCTCTCTATCTATCTATCTATCTATCTATCTATCTATCTATCTATCTATCTATCTGTCTGTCTATCTATCTGTCTATCTCTTTCTCTCTCTCTTTCTCTGTCTGTCTGTCTGTCTGTCTGTCTGTCTGTCTATCTATCTATCTATCTATCTATCTATGTGTGTGTTGGTGTGTGTGTGTGTGTGTCTGTGTTGTATCAAAGTAAGTGCAAAGCAGTATATTAGTCTGAGATTAATGGTGATTTTGGTGAAAAGCAGCGGAGAAAAGATGAATTACAAATGGTTACTTAAAAAACAACAACAACAAAACAGTCGAGGATAATAATAAAAATAATAATGTATGGAATTTGTATAGCGCTGAATCTTGTAAAGTAAACAATTCAAAGCGCGTGCATTCAAATCATTCATACGCATGCAACCATCCATAAATATCAAGATAAACAAATATCAAATTTATATACACAACACACTTAGGTGGGGATGGTGGAGGTGAAGGCAGCTATTGACAAGTAGGAACAGACAACAGGGGAAGATCTCAAGTAGAGTATAAGTGCGTTTTGAGGCTAGATTTGAAAGAATCAAAAGAAGGCTTTGGCGAAGTGGAAGAGGGAGGTCGTTCCATGTGGAGGGACCGGAAACAGAGAAAGAGCGACGGCCAACAGTGGTTTGTTTAAATCTGGGTGTTCGAAAGCACAACGTATCTACAGCTGAACGAAGGGAACGGGACAGAGTGTACAGGTGAAGACAGTTACAGAGATAAGAAGGTGCAGATTTGTGGAGACATTTGAAACGAAGGGTATTAATCTTATACTTTATTCTTTGTGAGACAGGCAGTCAGTGAAGAGATCGCAAAAGAGGAGTGATGTGTTCAGATTTTTTCTTTCTAAGGACCAGTCGAGCTGCAGAGTTTTGTATGCGTTGAAGGGAGTGGATGGATGATGCCGGCAAACCAGCCAAGAGAGAATTACAGTAGTCCAGTCGAGAAAGAATGAGAGACGTGGCAAGTTTGGATGTTGCTTCAGTAGACAGATACTTGCGAATTGCACTTATGCGCCGTAATTGATAGTAGCAAGACTGGCAGGTCTGGGTGATGAATTTTTTCATAGAGAGTATGTTGTCAAGAACCCCACCTAGATATTTCACAGAGCTGGACAGAGGAACCGACGTATTGCTGAATTCCACTGAAGTCGTTGTGATGGAGGAAAGTTTATGTTTGGTCCCCATGAGCATGGCTTCCGTTTTATCAGCATTTAGCTGTAACTTATTTTGAGTCATTCAGTTTTGAATGTCTAGAAGGCAGTGGGCCATATTTGTCAGGAGGGAAGGAAGATTTTCAAGGGTATTGCTACATTGAAGCTGAGTGTCATCGGCATAGAAATGATGATCCATATGATGGTGGTTTATTATGTGTGAGAGTGGAGCAGTGTAGAGAGTGAAGAAAACAGGACCCAGAACTGATCCCTGTGGGACTCCACATTCCAGTTTGACAGGTTTTGATTGATTTTTGCTGACAATAACTTTCTGGTATCGGTTTGTGAGGTATGAACTAAACCAAGTGAGGGCAGTGCCATCAATACCAAACATATTCTGGAGGCGAGAAAGAAGAATTGAGTGATCTATAGTGTCAAAGGCAGCAGATAGGTCGAGAAGAGTGAGGAGGGAGATTTTCCCTGCATCAGCAGCGAGTAGAACTGTATCTAAAGTGTGGACTAGGGTGGTTTCGGTGCTGTGGTTGGCGCGATAGGCAGATTGAAAAGGGGGAAGGAGATTATGGAATGAAGGTGGTTGTTGAGTTGTTTTAGAACAACTTTTTCAAATACTTTGGAAATGAAAGGTAAGTTAGAGACAGGTCTGTAATTCTTTAAAATGTTGGGATCAAGGTCATGCTTTTTAGTAGAGGTGTGACTATTGCGGTTTTGAGAGCTGATGGAAAATTTCCTGACAGAAGAGATGAGTTTACTATTTCGGTGACAGAGGGTACAAGTTGTGGAAGGCATTGTGAGAAGACATGAGCAGGTATGGGATCAAGATCGCATGATTTAATCGTCATTTCTTTCAGAATTGTTGTGATTTCGCTTTCGCTTGTGGGATGAAAGAAAAAGAGAGGAGTGCCAGTGAATTGGGGATCAGGAGGAACAGGCTGGAAATGAGTCTGATCCAGTCTGGAGCGAATGTTGCGGACTTTATCTGAAAAGTAGGAAGAAAAGATGGAGGGAAGTTCAGACAGGCTGTGGGTGGTAGGAAGAGGGCTTGTTTTTGCAGATCCAAGAAGATTTGAGGTGAGGGTGAACAGAGATTTTATGGATTTAGCGCAGAGAACTTGGGAAGAGTAGTAATTTGTCTTTCCTGAATGGATTAAAAATTTGACTTTGTTTGTTTGTTTTGATGCCAACATAAAACGAGTACTGCCATAACTTTTCAGAGGAAATCTCTTCGCTTTACCCGATTCGCACACTCACTAAAGACAAAATAGGAACCATCAGATTCGGATTTGTTTGTCCACCGCTTTGCAGTGATGTGCATTAGCTGCCCAGCTGGTGAAGGCAAGAAGAAGGTCAGACAGTTTCCTCAGGAGCTGTCCAACCCCGGGGCAGAAGCAGTTCTTATCTCCCTTGAGCCTTGCCCCCCTTTTTTCGACAATAACCTCTTTATTTTTTGTCTTTATTTTTTTCATACTACTTTTTAAGTCACGGAAGATTTCTCTGCGTGAAATTCAGGCTGTTTTTCCCCGGGGAGAGCGTGTCGCCACAAGCTAGAGCAGCGCCACCCAATTTTTCCCCCCTGTCTGTAATTGTACGACATAACTATAGGGACGGGATAGCTCAGTGGTCAGAGCACTCGCTTTCCCCCAGCCAAGTTAAGCAGCGTCGAGCGTGGTTACCACTTGAATGGTGACCGTTTACGCGCCTTGGCTTCAGTACAGTCCCCCAGTTCACCCAGCTGTAAATGGCTACCTGCCCTCTTTAGGGTCAGGGAAGGTAAAGCAGCGAGGAGGGAGAGGACATGGGCGCCACCGCCCTCGATATGCTGGCCCCCCTAGAGAAGTTGAGGTCTCAGACGCCTCGCTCCCCTACGATCACATAGGTTATGGGAACACCTTTACCTTAACTGTACGACATACGAGACACCTCTACAAGAAATCAAGTTAAGCAACACCGCTGTAGTATACTACTACTACTACTACTACTACTACTACTACTACTACTACTACTACTACTACTACTACTACTAGTAGTAGTAACTTACCAACGTTGGAGCAGACGACAGCGGCCATCTGGTTGTAGGCCGTACAGGAAGGGTAGGAGCGATGCTCGCACTCTATCAGAGAGCTCTCCTTTCCGGCACACTGGAAATGGCTGAAGCCTGGAGATACCCGGCCTAGCAAGTTCACGTAAGAGTTGCCGCTCCTGTTTCCACACAGAAAGGAAGGTGGCAGGATGGTTAAGACAAGTAACGCCTGCCAACAAGTAAACCGCGAGGTTCTGGGTTCGATTCCCAGCCTCGCCCCCCTTTTTTTTCCAGTTTGAAAAAAAATCGAACTGAGTGTCAAATTCCTTCGGATGAGACTCTAAACCGAGGCCCCGTGTTCGAACGCATGCAGAACATCTTGCGCACACGTTAAACCCTGTTTTTCGCTTTTCGGAAGAGTAGGCCGTTGTGTGCCGGTGGGAAGGGGTGACAAAACTGACAAAACTGCATACACACGGGGACTGGATGTAAAAAAAGCACATGAGTGCTTATTCCATTATCCTCGATATAAAAGAATAAATAAATAAATAAATAAATAAACACACACACAAAAAGGGGTGAAAGGCGCTATAGCTGAATGGTTAAGACTGTCTGACTTCAATACGCTGGGTTCATGAAGGCGTTGGGGTCGAATCTCGGCGGCGTGTGATGAATTAAAGGCTGGGGGTTATTACGATCTCCCAGGTCAATTTCAAATCCAGACTTGCAAGTGCGTTAAATTCCTTCGTGCAGAAGATCTAATTTTGCACGTTAAAGATCCCGTAGTTCATGTCAGCGTTCGGTGGGACACGGAAACACGAACATACCCAGTATACATCCCTGAAGTCGGAATGTGGCTACCTTTCATGGTGGGCAAAAAAACCCCACCGGTCGCATACGCACGATCTCACCATTGGTGAACTTCGAAACTCTGGAACGAAAACAAAATACGAAAAGGGTCGGATGATTGTGACCCAATCATGTTCAATCTAGTCCTTTTGTTTATAATAAGAATAATGTAGATCTGAATCTGATCTAGTCCAATTACTTATGAGCAAACTAATGTGGAAAGGGGCTAAAAGTCTCTTGGTAATTTCAACTTAAGCTGTGACAAGAAGTATTTCTGTGCATGAAGTCACTTGTTTGCGTTAGTTTATGCATATATTCACACAATCTCGAATGCAGGGGGGAGAGAGGAGAGAGAGAGAGAGAGAGAGAGAGAGAGAGAGAGAGAGAGAGAGGAGAGAGAGAGAGGAGAGAGAGAGAGAGAGAGAGAGAGAGAGAGAGAGAGAGAGAGAGAGAGAGAGAGTGAACACTGAAATGTTTTATTGTACTTTGGTCTTGGGCATCTATACAAAACATGTTGGAGGAGGGGGAAGATAGGCTGTCATAGCAGAAAACGTTGTTAGCCTTTTTGCATTTCCACTTCTGCAAGTATACAGAATCACGCCCAATGTCTTCTAGTTATCATCATCATCTTCAACATTTACATAATCATCACCATAAGCATCTTTCATTATCTACAGCAGCAGCTGCAGCAATTTTAACAACATCACTACCATTACTTTCATCATCTACGTCATCATCATCATCAATATCTTCTTCTTCTTCTTCATCCTTGTGCTGTCTCCACAAAAAAGGGAGAAAATTGCTCTAGAATTTTTTAAAAATCATCATTGTCGTCATCATCATCATCATCATCATCATCATCATCATCATCATCATCATCATCATCATCATCCAATCATCATCATACATCATCGATATCATCAACCACTACCACCTACACACACACCTACACACCACACACACACACCAACCCCTACCTCCACCCCCCCCCACCATCCACACACTCTCTCCACCATCACACCACCACCGCTCTCCACCACCCTCACACAACCACCACCACATCACCACCATCACCAATACACCACACCACCACACATACCACCACCAACCCACCACCAACCACCACCACCACCACCACCACCCACCACACCCCACACCACCACCACACACCACCTCACCTCATCACTGTCCGGTATATGATGACAGACACAAGGGCAACGGGTCACCTGTTGAAGCACGACCATACTGAGCCCAGCTGACGCAGAACCTGACCTTCTTCTGACCCCAGCCGTAGCCACACACACTGGCCCACGCTTCCCTGCCGCCACAACCCCCTCCCATGCCACCCACCAGCACCTTTGATCTGCCACACCAACAACCACCACACACCACACACACCACCAACACACCACACACACACACACACCACACACACACACCACCACACCACCTCATATCTCTATCTCAACATTCCGGAAATGATGACAGACAGCAAGGGCAGAAGGTCAACCTGTTGAAGCGCGACATACTGAAGCCCAGCTGACGCAGAGGACTGACCTTCTTCAAGGACCCAGCCGTAGCACACAACTGGCCCTACGTCTTGCCCTGCCGCAACAAACTCCCCACTGCCGCCCACCGCACGTTTGATCTGCAAACTACAACAACACAACAAACAACAATAACAACACACACACACACACACACACACACACACACACACACACAAATACATACATACACACAGGGTGTGGTGGTGGGGAGTGGGCAGACAAAAGTCCACACATGTAACTTCAACAAGATTTGGGTTTGTTTTTTTTTTGGGGGGGGGAAGGGGGGAGAGGGGTTGTTGTTGTTGTTGTTGTTGTTGTGCGTTGCTGTTATCATCGTACCTTGATTGGGGTTTGCTTCTCTGTTTCTGTCTGTGTCTGTCTCTGTCTGTGTCTGTCTGTCTGTCTTTTTCTGTGCGTGCGTGTGTGTGTGTGTATGTGTGTGGGTGTGTGTGTGTGTGCGTGCTTGTGCGTGTGCGTGTGTAGTGACTGCGGTAGTGTTATCGTCAGCAAAATAAACAAAAAAATTCCGATCACAATCTTAGGTCTGCTTAGCACTATGGACAAAACGCCATGACCCTCACGTTGTTCTTGGCTAAGCAGTTTTACTAGTACATCTTTGAAACTGTTCAGAAAACAGATCAAGTGATCCTGTTTCTTGCAGGAAACAAAACAAACAAAACAGGTTTACACTTGGTGTTTGGTTTCGTTCCTCGGCTAGAGCTCCAAGGTTTACCAATGGCGTGGTTTGGTGCTTTTTTCCCCGTATGCGACCGTTTTTACCCACCACAAAGGTAGCCGCGTTTCGACTTCATGGATGCATGCTGGGTATGGTCGTGTTTTCGTAACCCACCGAACGCTGACATACATTTCTGGATCTTTTTTATTAAAAATTTGGCGTGAAGATTTGATCTTCTTCATGTGTATATAATTATACACGAAGGGAATCAAGGCACTGGCAGATCTGCATTTGAAGTTGACCTGGGAGATCATAAGAATCTCCACCCTTATTTCACCGAGATTCGAACCCACGACTTCATGGACGTATCCACAGGATTGAGGTAAGACGGTTTTAACCAATTAGCTATAACGTCCATCACAGCTTTAACCCCCTCCCCCCAGCCAAAGAAGATGCTCAACTTACTTTGACAGGAAGGGTAGGCAGCCATTATGAAGTCCTTCAAGGTAGAATTGGCTGCTGGAAAAACGGATGCCGTAGAATTGTCCGATGTGGAATTGACAGAGTTGTTCAGAGCAGACATCACGTCCGCGTTAGAGCACTTTTTGTATCGTATCATACGTGCAGACTCTCTCGACAGGCAAGACACGGCGAAAAAGAATTTCCTGAAATGAACAACAGCATACAGATGGGTTTAGGCTCATGTTGTGCGATACATCCAGCCGCGGCTCATCCCTAAGGGCTCAGTGGTTAGAACACTTGCTTACCCCCCCCACCTCCCTAATCCCAGCCAGTGTTAAGCAGCGTCGAGCGTGGTTACCAGTTGGATGGGTGACCGTTTGCGCGCCTTGGCTTCAAGTACAGTTTCCTCAGCTGTAAATAGGTACCTGCCCTCTTTAGGGCCAGGGAAGGTAAAGCAGCGAGGGAGAGGAGATGGGCACCGCCCTCAATATGTTGGCGCCCCTGGAGAAGCTGAGGTCTCTGACGCCTCGATCCCCTACGACCACATAGGTTATGGGACACCATTACCTTTACCTTTACAGAGGGGATTCTAAATTGGATCCTTTTTTTTTCTTCGTTTCTAGTCAAGAACTCCGAGGTTCACCAATGGTGAGATTTTGCGTATGTAACCGTTTTCGCCCACCTATTAAGGTAGCTGTATTCCGACTTTGAGGATGCATGCTGGGTATGTTCGTGTTTCCGTAGCCCACCGAAATCTTGACCTGTATTATGGGATCTGTACCGTGCGTGTTTGATCTTCTGCGTGTGTATATATACGAGGAGAATCAAGGCACTGGAAGTTTGGCCTTGAAGTTGACCTGGGAGATCGTATAAATCCCCACCCTTAATTCACCAGCCGTCGCGAGGATTCGAACCCACGACTTCATGGACCAATGAAGAACACCCCCCCCAAGCCCACACACACACACACACACACACACACACACACACACACACACACACACACACACACACACACACACACACACACACACACACACACACACACACACCCAAACACACACACTACACCCAAAAACACACACACACTACACATAACACACACATACACACACACACATAACACACACACACACACACACACACACACACACACACACACACACACACACACACACACACACACACACAACACACACACACACAACGACAAAACAAGACAAGAGAGCCTCAACACAGGTACAACGTCCTATAGCATTTCAAAGACAATGTGCTGGACAATGATTATTATTTTATTTTTATTTATTTATTCGTTTATATCGAGGATAATGGAATAAGCACTCACGTGCTTTTTTTTACATCCAGTCCCCGTGTGTATGCAGTTTTGTAATCAACTTTTAGGATTCAACTCACGCGCAACGAGTCGTGGTCTGCTGATTCATGGTAGAAGAGTTCAAAATATGTCCGCAGTAGTATTTCAGGACCAGTTCGTACAGTTCCTCGCTTTGGCAAGCGTCGGCTGGTCCATTGTACTTAGCAGGCACTTGGTCTGTTAATTCAACACACACCACAGAGTTTACTACTACTACTACTACTACTACTACTACTACTACTACTACTACTACTACTACTACTACTACTACTACTAGTACGTCTACTACTACTACTACTACTACTAGTACGTCACCTACTACTACTACTACTACTACTACTACTACTACTACCAGCACCACCACCGTCATCATTATCATTATTACTACTAGTACTACTAGTACTACTAGTACTACTACTACCACTACCACTACTACTACTACTACTACTACTACTACTACTACTATACGTACATACATACCTACATACATACATACATACATACATACATACATAGGGTTTAATGAAATTTTTATTCAGATACAAGAAACATGTTTATTATACTCGTCACGTACGTACGTACGTACGTACGTACGTATGTATGTATGTATGTATGTATGTATGTATGTATGTATGTATGTATGTATGTATGTATG
>CM054136.1:52926895-52961895 GCA_028751875.1 Rapana venosa
TGTCGTAGGAGGGTCAGCAGCTGGATGTACTTTCGCCAGGCTGTGTCCACAGCCCTCCCAGAGCACTTTTTGTTGTCCATATTCTTCGTCACACACGCCAAGGCACGACCGTACCACCAGCTGCACAAATCCCGGCCAGTGAGTGTGCTTTGATAGTTTTCATTTAAACAAAAAAGAAACCACCACCACCCAAAAAATATGTCTGAGTACAGTTTTCATTCATCAGCATTAATTTATCAACAGTTTCCCTTGTAGGGATGCTGGGCGTTTACTTTGAATCTCATTAGCATTCACACCCCCCCCCTCCTCTATCCCGTCTGGAAATTATGTGCTAGAAAATTCTTCTCTTTCCTATCACTGTGTGTCTTTTTTCCTTATTTAAAAAAAAAATGTTCTCTGTCTGTCTCTTTTTTTAAAAACTGTCTTTTCAAGTGCAGAGAGAGAGAGAGAGAGAGAGAGAGAGAGAGAGAGAGAGAGAGAGAGAGGAGAGAGAGAGAGAGAGAGAGAGAGAGAGAGAGAGAGAGAGAGAGAGAGAGAGAGAGGAGACATACACTACACCACACTATAAGTAAAAGTGGTAAAGGTAAAGGTGTGGTCGAAGAGAAGCAAGGCATCAGAGACCCCAACTTCTCCAGGAGCCAGCATATTGAGAGCGTGCGCCCATCTCCTCACCCTCGCTGCTTTACCTTCCCTGACCCTAAAGAGGGCAGGTACCCATTTACAGCTGGGGGAACTGGGGGAACTGTACTGAAGCCAAGGCGCACAAACAGTCACCCATCCAATTGATAATCACGCTCGATGCTGCTTAACTTGGCTGGGGGAAAGTAAGTACTCCGACCACTGAGCTATCCCGTCCCTAATAATAATAGTAATGGAATTTGTATAGCGCTATATCTTGCAAAGACAAATCAGAGCGCTTGCATTCAACATATTCTTACAGAGTCATGCAGCCAATAACTATCAAAAGCTTAAACAAAATTCAAATGTACGCACCTATATATACATACACACGCACACACACACACACACACACACACACACACACACACACACACACACACACACACACACACACACACACACACACACAAACACACACACAGAGGTTGTAGGCTTTGGCGGGGTAATGGGATTTGGGCTGTTGAAGGCAGGGGCAGTTTTTACACTGCAAAACAATATTCTAGTGACTGAGAAGGAAAAAAAACCCCACCCCACCACCCCTAGAATATGATGACAGCAAAAGAACTTGTGGAAGAAAGAGAGACAGGCGGGGGAGTTACCTGCAGACATTGTCAGGCACATATGTAGTGTACAGCATGTACAGGTCTGCGTGACATTTGCTGGCAGCCTCTTGGCTGAAGCAGTCGTCTCTCAGAATCTTCATGCTGTCAGCTGTTGACATTGATAGCATCGTTTGCAGAACTACTGACAACGCCTAGGTTTATGCAAAGGTACGGTGTGTGTGTGTGTGTGTGGGGGGGGGGGGGGATGGTGGTGGCTGTGTGTGTGTGAGGGGGGCTGTGTGTGTGCGTGTGTGTATGTGTGTGTGTGAGGGGGGCTGTGTGTGTGTGTGTGTGTGTGTGGTTGTGTGTGTGTGGTTGTGTGTGGTGTGGTTGTGTGTGTGTGTGTGTGTGGTTGTGTGTGTGTGTGTGTGTGTGTGTGTGTGTGTAATTGTGGTTGTATGTGTGTGTGGCTCTGTGTGTGTGTGTGTGTGTGTGTGTGTGTGTGTGTGTGTGTGTGTGTGAATGCAAACGGAAAACAAGTGAAGCTGTACGCATGTTGAATATCAAATGACTTAAGTTTTAAATAATATAACATGCACTTCGCATATGACATGAACTTTAACTAATGTAACATGCATTTTACACGTGGCACGACATGTACATAATATGGCATAATCTTTCATATTATATAACAAGAATATTGCCCAATCTACATTTCGTATGTTATGATATAAATATTACGTGATATGATACATATTTTACGTTAAGACATGAGTTTTATATGCTGTAGTGAGCATCTTGATATGATATGATATGACATATTTGTATAACATGAAATGCATCTTAAATAGAATGTGAAACAAATGTTACATGGCACACATCTTATAGATGACAGGACAAGGATTTTACTTGATACAACAAAATCTGAATAATATCACACGAAATCCACATGACATAACATACCTTTTACACACAACATGAATCTTACATGACACATTCGACATGAATTAAATTTTTTTTTTTTACCCAACACGAATTTTATATACGAACATACACGATGCAACAAGCAGCTTACGCATATTATGGCATGAACCATTTAAATGAAATAACATATTTTACACATGATATTGCATTCTTCATTTACCTTCGCACTTTTTGGCTTCTGCTGTCAGAATGGTCTCGTTATACCGACCCAGTACACTGTACACCTTGTTCATGGGACAGGTCACTCCCAGAGACTTGAAGGTATTGTGGATGCATTCAGCTCTTCTGGTAAAACCACTGGAATAAGACGAGACAAAAAGTTTGAAATCAAGAGAACCGACGTTCATGAACCGTCGCAGATATGATATTAATTTTGTAAAACCACTGAAATCAGACACGACACAAAAAGGGTGAAATCAAAAGTACTGACTTTCACAAACCGTTGCAGATATGAGATTTTGTAACACCACTGAAATCAGACTAAAAAAAAAAGAGATTGAAATCAAAAGAGCCGACTTGCATGAACTGTCGCAGATGTCATTTAATTTCCTCCAGCTAGTTTTTCCACGTCTTTGCGGGTGTCTATACACACAGGCATTCGTGTTAGTCAATACAGAGTATGTGTGTGTGTGTGTGGGCGCGTGCACACACACACATGCACGCACGCACGCACGCACACTCACACACACACACACGTTCTCTATATATTGTAACACTTTATGTTTGGTCTAATATCACCTTGAGTAAACAGACGTTAAATTAAAGAAAGAAAGTACACAACACACACAATCTTTCACACACGCAACCACACTCACCCACACCCACACACACACAGAGTCCTTCGGATATAAACCGAGGTCCTGTGTGTGAATGCACGCAGAACATCTTGCACGCACTTTAAAACCCGTTTCGCTTTTCAGAAGAGTAGACCATTGTGTGCTGGTGGGAAGGGATGACAAAATTGACAAAACTGCATAAACATGGGGACTAGATGTAAAAAAGCACACGAGTGCTTTTTCCATTATCCTCGAAATAGAATAACAACAACAGCAGCAGCAACAACAATAATGATACTAATAATAATACAACAACAGCAACAACAACAATGATGATACTACTACTACTACTACTACTACTACTACTACTACTACTACTACTTCTACTACACTCTACCACCACCACCACCACCACCACCACCACACGACCACCACCACCACCCCCATCCACACCTCCCCCCCCCCTCCACCCCACCCCCCCACACACCCACCATTCCACACATACCCACGCCCTTCCATCCCCCCAAACTTCCCCCATGCCCCTCCTCCACTCCACCCCCACCCCCCTACCCCCCTACCCCACACACACACACACAAACACACAGACATACACATAAACAAAGAACTCAAACTCGAACCTGCATAGGATCTCAGACGAGGGCATGTGAGTGGTAGACGTCATCCACCAAGGGTAGCTGGTCCTTTTCGTGGCCCAAGGATACGTCGAGTAGGTTGTGTAGGAAGGATATTTCCCTGTCGTGTAGGAAGGATATTTCCATGTCGTGTAAGGGGGATATTTCCCTGTCGTGTAAGGGGGGTATTTCCCTGTCGTGTAAGGGGGTATTTCCCTGTCGTGTAAGGGGGATATTTCTGTCGTGTAGGGGGATATTTCCGTCGTGTAGGGGGATATTTCCCGTCGTGTAGGGAAGATATTTCCCTGTCGTGTAGGGGGGTATTTCCCTGTCGTGTAGGGGGGATATTTCCCTGTCGTGTAAGGGGGTATTTCCCGTCGTGTAAGGGGGATATTTCCCTGTCGTGTAAGGGGGGTATTTCCCGTCGTGTAGGGGGATATTTCCCTGTGTGTAGGGGGGTATTTCCCTGTCGTGTAGGGGGGTATTTCCCTGTCGTGTAGGGGGATATTTCCCGTCGTGTAAGGGGGGTATTTCCCTGTCGTGTAGGGGGATATTTCCCTGTTGTGTAGGGGGGGATATTTCCCTGTCGTGTAGGGGGGATATTTCCCTGTCGTGTAGGGGGTATTTCCCTGTCGTGTAGGGGGATATTTCCCTGTAGTGTAGGAGGGGGTATTTCCCTGTCGTGGTTAGGGGGGATATTTCCCTGTCGTGTAGGGGGGATATTTCCCTGTCGTGTAAGGGGGGTATTTCCCTGTCGTGTAGGGGGGATATTTCCCTGTCGTGTAAGGGGGGTATTTCCCTGTCGTGTAGGGGGATATTTCCCTGTCGTGTAGGGGGGATATTTCCCTGTCGTGTAGGGGGGTATTTCCCTGTCGTGTAAGGGGGGTATTTCCCTGTCGTGTAGGGGGGATATTTCCCTGTCGTGTAGGGGGATATTTCCCTGTCGTGTAGGGGGGATATTTCCCCGTCGTGTAGGGGGGATATTTCCCTGTCGTGTAGGGGGGATATTTCCCTGTCGTGTAGGGGGGATATTTCCCTGTCGTGTAAGGGGGGTATTTCCCTGTCGTGTAGGTGGGATATTTCCCTGTCGTGTAGGGGGATATTTCCCTGTCGTGTAGGGGGGATATTTCCCTGTCGTGTAGGGAGGATATTTCCCCGTCGTGTAAGGAGGATATTTCCCTGTCGTGTAGGGGGATATTTCCCCGTCGTGTAAGGGGGATATTTCCCTGTCGTGTAGGGGGGATATTTCCCCGTCGTGTAAGGGGGATATTTCCCTGTCGTGTAAGGGGGGTATTTCCCTGTCGTGTAGGTGGGATATTTCCCTGTTGTGTAGGGGGGATATTTCCCTGTCGTGTAGGGGGGATATGTGCCTGTGGTGTAGGGAGGATATTTCCCCGTCGTGTAGGGGGGATATGTGCCTGTGGTATAGGGGGGATATTTCCCTGTCGTGTAGGGGGGATATTTCCCTGTCGTGTAGGGGGGATATTTCCCTGTCGTGTAGGGGGGATATTTCCCTGTTGTGTAGGGTGGATATTTCCCTGTCGTGTAGGGGGGATATTTCCCCGTCGTGTAGGGTGGATATTTCCCTGTTGTGTAGGGTGGATATTTCCCTGTCGTGTAGGGGGATATTGTGCCTGTGGTATAGGGGGGATATTTCTCCTGTCGTGTAGGGGGGATATTTCCCTGTCGTGTAGGGGGGATATTTCCCTGTCGTGTAGGGGGGATATTTCCCTGTCGTGTAGGGGGATATTTCCCTGTCGTGTTGGGGGAGCCGATATTCCATGGGTTTGGTGGTCAGTCTTTTGGCACTGTGGTGTCGGTTCCGAAGGGATACTTTGGCGTGGTCCAATATCCCGTGTATTGAGAGTTTGAGGGATACTTTGGCGTGGTCCAATATCCCGTCTGCTGAGGGTGTGAGGGATACTTTGGCGTGGTCCAATATCCCGTGTACTGAGAGTTTGAGGGATACTTTGGCGTGGTCCAATATCCTGTGTACTGAGAGTTTGAGGGATACTTTGGCGTGGTCCAATATCCCGTCTGCTGAGGGTGTGAGGGATACTTTTGTGTGGTCAAATATCCTTTAGAATCGGGCATTGTGGAGGTTTTGTACGTCATCCACGTTTTCCCGGTGAATCCATAAGGATACGTCGACGTGTGATCTGCAAAAAAGAGAAAAGAAACAAGTCGTGTGGACTGAGTAGGTGTCTGCATGTCTCGGGCCTGGTTGACAGCGGGTAGTTATATTGCGATAGGAAGTGTAGAGTGCCTACAGCCTTGTCAAGTGGTATTGAAACATATGCACTTCTATTGCCAGGTCATCCTCATTACGAAATGATCGTTATGTGATAATCAACTATCCCTGCATGCCAGTTTATTTATTTATTTATTTTTTTTTTTCCCCGAGGTTAAGGGAATAATCACTCATGTGCTTTTTAACATCCAGTTCCCGTGCGCATGCAGTTTTGTAAATGTTGTCATCCGTTCCCACTGGCACACGATGGCCTACTCTTCCGAAGAGCGGGAAGGGTTTTATGAGTATGTGTTTTGTTGTATAGTAGTGAATGTGTATGTATAGTCGTCGTATGTATGTATGTATGTATGCATATATGTATGTATCTATATAATATATTTTAAATATATATATATATATATATATATATATATATATATATATATATATATATATATATATATATAATATATATATAATTCTGCACACAGTCTTGCAATTAAATACGCGGATAGTAAAACTACCTTGTAGTGTGTCGTATGACGTTTTCTGATCTATGTAATGTGACGCCATGCTGAGTATCTGAAATACTGTCACCCAGCCCCTTGAAGATCGTTATAGTAAATCTAATAGTGATTTCTCGCTCGCCATTTCCATCTTCCGATGCGAATTTGCTCGTTCCTCGTCTCGATCTCTGAGATTCACCAATGGTGAGGTTTTACGTAGTTTGCCAACCATGAAGGCATCCACATTCCGACTTCGCATTCGACTGAAGCATGAATGGTCACAGATCTGCGAGGCAACCCTTCTCAACCATGCATAGCCATTGCTTGAGGAAAGCACTGACTCCGACCACAGAGGGTCCCTGTCCCCGTAATTTTTTTGTTATGAACAAGCATGGAATAAAACATCCGTCATCATTTTCTGACAAATCTCTAATATGTGATAAAGTATTACTTTAAGATAAAAAAGAGAAGGTGATCAGCACACCCCAGAATGAATTGTGCATTGTATTATATTGTATTGTATTGTACTGTATTTTGTATTGTATACCACTTTAAGTCACGGCAGATTTCTCTGCGTGAAATTCGGGCTGCTCTCCCCAGGGAGAGCGTGTCGCCATAATAGCAGCGCCACCCATTACTTTTTTTTCTTTCTTTTTTTCTTTTTCAATAGAATTTTGCCAGGGACAACTCTCTTGATGCAGTGGGTTATTTTAAGTACGCTAAAGGATCGGTGTAACACACGGGAACTCGCTTTATCGTGTCACCCGAAAGACTAGCACCCAGATCTCCATTCATGGTGTGATGGATGGGGGGGGGGGGGATGGGGGGGGGGGGGGAAAAGTTTCGGGCTCAAACGGAGTTGGAAGCATCTCACACTTCCAGCCCGGACTATTTTGCTTTCTGGGCAGATGCGTTACCTCTAGACCACCGATCCACCCATTATTGATCTAAGAGAGATTGTACTCACAAGGATAGTGAGTGTAGGAAGTGGTGGGGCCGTTCTCGGTGCAGATGTAGTCAGCGATGTACGTGTAGGCGTCTGGTGACTCACAGATAGGCGTCTTCACATCCCCCACCAGTTGGACGTCCTTGTCTGTGTAAGACAAAACCAAACAAGGCCCCCCAGGCATAGTCATGAGTGACAAGGTTGCTTCAAGATAGTATGTTCCAAAATGTCTCATTTTCAACTGTTTGCAAGTGCTGAGCGTGTTCCTGTATTGTGCTACTAGCGCCTGGGCTTTATCACAGTTCTTGATTAAACCATTGACGCTGGGGGAAACAGCAAAGTGAGAGGCTGTATGACCAGTGGCTTTCCAACTCATGGAATTCCACTTTACAGTTTAGTCTTTAGTGATCAACTATGACTCTCTGACTAGGAGGCTTGACTCGCACAGGCCTTTGGAGAACATCTCCAACGCTGACTGTCCTTATGCCCACTTGGCCGAGAGAGTGGGGATGTACTGTGGGCAAGGCATCTCCACTATAATCAAATTTCTGCCCAGTTTCCAAAACAGCAGCTGCCTCCTCTGCTGTTTTGGAGGTCATCGTCGGGCACGACGGACAAACATAAGATATTAGTGCAAATTTTGTTCTTGGTAGTTCGTAATGAAAAGATGAAAGTCAAACACTAAATTAACTCTTACATAAAGACGATAGTGTTGTTTTAAAAAACAACAACAACACCCCAACCCACTGTAAATCTCTAAAACTGTTGATCTCGAATCGAAAAGTAATTTCTACAAAGCAACCAGTGTTTTGTCTGACTTGCAACTTATCTCTCTCCTTCTTTCCTGCATAGCATGCAAATCGGCCACTATCCAAACCCCCTCTGTGCTCTGTGCTGAATTAACAACTGTGGAAGTGGCCATCTTCTGCTCTGTAGTTAACCAACCATCCAACAGAGTGATCTGTCAACCAGCCAGCCAACCAACCAACCAACCAAGCTGCCAACCGACCAACCAACCAATCAACCAACCAACCAACCAACCAACCAACCAACCGACCGACCAACCAGCCAGCCAGCCAGCCAGCCAACCAACCAACCAAGCAAGCAGCCGACCAACCAACCAACCAATCAGCCAACCAACCAACCAACCAACCGACCGACCGACCGACCGACCGACCAAGCAAGCAGCCGACTGACCGACCAACCAACCAACCAGCCAGCCATCCAGCCAGCCAGCCAACCAACCAACCGACCAACCAACTAACCAACCAATCAATCAACCAACCAACTAACCAATCAACCAATCAACCAACCAACCAATCAATCAATCAATCAATCAATCATAAGCACGACCCGTTTTTCTCACCGTTGCACATTTGCTGGACATTGAAGCCCTTGGGATGATTGCTGAAGAGGAAGCTGTCCTTGACCGCCATGCTCTTCACGGTGTCAAGGTCACAGCTGTAGTTTCGAGCTTTGGACACCAGAGCGACACACTTCAGGGAGGCGCCGTAATGTCTGAAACAGATCAGGTGGATCGGTGGTCAAGCGGTAACGCGCCTGTCTAGAATGCCAAAAAGTCCAGGTCGGGTGTGTGCGGTGGTTCGTATCCCGTTTGGGCCCGAAATTTTTCCCCATCCATGAGTGGTGGTCTGGGCGCTAGTCTTTCGGATGAGACGATAAACCGAGGTCTCGTGTGCTACACAACATTTTCAGCGCACGTAAAAGAACCCACGGCAACAAGAGAGTTGTCCCTGGCAAAATTCTTAGAAAAAAGGCACTCTGATAGGGAAACATATACAGTTGCAGACAGGAAAAAGAAAAAAAAAAGGGTGGCGCTGCTCTTGTAGCGACGCGCTCTCCCCGAGGAGAGCAGCCCGAATTTCACGCAGAGAAATCTCGTGACTTAAAGTGGTATAAAATAAATTAAATAAAATAAATAATAAAAAAAAGACTATGATCGGACCCTCTTCACATTAATTGTGGTCCTGACAGTATTATCATCATTCTGCAGGTCTAAATTTTACCCTCCACACAGACGCTTAAAAATGGACTGTAAAATTGATATTAGAAACTAATGTAATTATACTAGTCTATCTATCTATCTATCTGTCCCGTAGTCTGACGGCCGTGGGGGCACCCTCAAAGACTCAGCAACCAGTTCCCTCCATTCTTCTCTCTGTTCTGCCTTTCTCAGGGTTTTGTTGAGTTCTAGGCCTGTCCATTCACTGATGTTATCCTCCCAGCTCTTCCTTGGTCTGCCTCTTCTTCTTCCTCCTTGGACAGTGCCTTGCAAAACTGTCTTTGTAATTCCTTGGGATCTTGTGACATGCCCATACCACTTAAGTTTACGCTTTTTCACGATCGTTAGAAGGTTCTCATAGGGTCCAATGGTTTGCTGGATTCTGTTATGCACGCTTTCGTTGCTTATGTGGTCTTTGTAGGAGATGCCAAGGAGTCTCCGAAAGCATCTCATCTCCACTGCCTGTACTCTTCTCTCCAAATCTGCAGTCAGGGTCCATGATTCACAGGCATACAGAAATATGGATATGACAAGGGAGCGCATTAGTCTGATCTTGGAGATAAGTGAGATATTCTTATCTCTCCAGATGGCGTTTAGTTTTGACAAAGCTGTTATTGTCTGTGCAGTCCTGCATACTACTTCTGGCTTGGATCCCTGGTCGGATACAATGGCTCCCAGGTACTTGAAGCTTTGAACTGTTTCCAGCTTCTGGTCATTAACCCTGATATCAGTGCTAATGCCGTTGGTGTTATTAGTCATCAGTTTGGTCTTCTCTGCACTGATTTCCATGCCGTATGTTTTGGAGGCCTTATCCAAGTGTTCTGTTAGGCTGGCAAGCTCTTTTTCTGATCCTGCTATTCCATCAATGTCATCTGCGAAGCGGAGGTTTGTGATCGTTCTGCCACCAATGCTGACTGATCCTTCATGATGTTCCAGTGCATCAGCCATGATTCTCTCAAGGAAGATGTTGAAAAGAGTGGGTGAGAGTAGACAGCCCTGCCTTACTCCAACTGTTGTTCGAAACCATTCTCCAATGTTGTTGTTGTAGTACACTGCACTGGTGGCCTCGCTGTACAGCTGTTTGATGACTCTGATCAGGTTTGCATTGATGCTGTACAAGTTCATGGTTGCCCACAAAGCTGCATGCCACACCCTGTCAAATGCCTTCTTAAAATCGATAAATACGTGGTATAGGTCTTGTTGATGTTGAAGGTACCGCTCACATAGTATTCTGAGGTTGAATATCTGTTCTGTTGTGCTGCGCCCTGCTCTGAAACCTGCTTGTTCCTCAGCAATGATGGTCTCTGCTTGTGGCTTCAGTCTATTCAATATTATCTGCAGCATGACTTTGCTTGGGTGACATATGAGGCTGATTGTGCGGTAATTATGGCATTGTTGTAGATTTCCTTTCTTGGGGAGGGTGATGATGAGTGACTGCGTCCATGGTGTTGGCCATTTTCCTGTCTGCCAGATCTTGTTGCAGATTCTTAGTAGGGCGCTGATCATGGCTTCCCCTCCAGCTTGGACCAACTCAGCTGGAATGTTGTCAGCCCCTGCTGACTTCCCCTTTTTCAGCGATCTGACTGCTGTTTCCACTTCTTCTCGGAGGATAGGGTGACTGTCTGTGTCTTTGCTTTCGGGTACATTAAGGACTTCTGGATCTCCTGCGGTTCTATAGTTATACAGGTCGGAGCAGTATTCTGTCCATCTGTTCAGAATATCCTGGTCGTCAGTGAGACACTTCCCATTTTTTGTCTTGGATTGTTAAACCTTTTCTCTGTTTCGTGCTAGTCAGGTCTTTCACCAGCTGATATGCTTTCTTGCTATTGTTTTTCTTGATGTTCTCTTCAATGTCTTGGCACTGTTCACCGATCCATTTCTCTTTTGCCTCCGTCATGGACTTCCTGATTCTTTTGTTGACTGCCCTATATTGTTCTGCTCTTTCTTTTGTTTCATTTTTCTTTTTCTTCAACTCTCTACGCTTGTCGCATAGTTGTAGGATGTTAGGTGTGACCCATGGTTTTTTGACTGGTCGGCGTTTGCCAAGAAGCTCGTTTGCTGTTTCAGTCACTGCTGTATTGAAACTATTCGTCAGTGTGTCTATGTCTGAGTCTAACACAGTGAGTGCTGCAAACTTTCCACCTATCCTTGCTTGAAAAATTTCTAATACCTCTGGGTCCTTCAGCTTCTCGAGGTCAAATTTGATCCTGATGTCCTGATTATACTAGTACCATTGAAAAAAACGAGAAGTCATTTTGCACATAATCATATAACTATGCTGACAGGAAAATAAGCAAAAAAGTGGGTGGTGGCGCTGCTCTGTGGTGATACACTCTTCCTTAGGGACAGTAGCCTGGATTTCATATATGAGAAGTATGCCCGTGAGTGAAAGTTGTATACGGTACAATACAATGCAGTACAATACAATGAATATAATACAATACAAAAAAACACAACACAATACAATCGATTACAGTACAATACAATACAGTACAATGCAGTGCAATGCAATACAACTCAATACAATGCAATACAATACAATTCAATACAGTACAATACAATACAATACAATACAATACAATACAATGCAATATAAGAGAAAAGACGAAACCTAAATATTTTGATAACTACTTCAAAGCGACAGCCCAGTCTAGGATCTAGAGTGATACACAAACTCGCGCGCGCGTGTGTGTATGTGTGTGTGTGTGTGTGTGTGTGTGTGTGTGTGTGTGTGTGTGTGTGTGCGCGCGCGTGCGTATGATACTTTTTATTTGAAGTTATCTTGGAATATTTATAACAATATGAAATATAGCTTTCTCGTGTCCTTCGCTATGATGATAACGTACGTATATAAATGTGCCTGTCAGTATTGTAATTGCCCTTCATGGGATGATTATTTAAAGTGTTTTTGACTTGACTTTGATTTTGACTTGACTTTGACTATTGTTTATAGCTCAGCCGACCACAGAGACCAATAATTATCAAACCTGCCCCCTGGGTAAGAGAACAAAACAAAAAGAAGTCACGAGCGTGGGTGAGCCATCTAATGTGAAGGTCTGTTTCTGTCAGGAGCACTCATCTGCACGTATATTATGGGCATCTACCTCCATTTCTAAATACAGAATTAAGTATCACTACACGTAATTAAAAAAAAACAAACAACCCAGCTGCAATATATATATATATATTATATATTATAATATTATATATATATATTATATATTTTTTATAAAATTTATTTTATTTCATTCTTTTATATCGAAGATAATGGAACAAGCACTTATGTGCTTTTTTTTTTTAAACATCCAGTCCCCGTGTGTATGTGGTTTTATAAATTGTCACCTGTTCCCACCGGCACACAATGGCCTATTCTTACGAAAAAAAGCGGAACATGATTTTAACGTGTGCGCAAGATGTTCTGGGTGCGTTCGCACACGGGGCCTCGGTGTATAGTCTCATCCAAAAGGACTTTTGGTCAAGTAGAGTGGGGAAAAAACCTCGTGTAGGACCCAGGAAGATGTAAGATAACAGTGTAACAACTTCTTCGTGTCATAGCTTTAGTAACGGACTTAATAATTATTTCTATTTTCCTTTTTTTTCCCGTTCCTGGGCTAGAGCTCCAAAGCTTACCACATAGTAAAAATTTGGGCGGATATTTGCGACCGTTTTTGTCTACCATGAAGGTATCCGTATTTCAATTTCGGGGGGTGATGTCTAACCACGATATAAGTGTGCATGTAGATTTAAAAAAACATTTTGGTTATTCGTACTTACCGTCACAAAAAGACCAGTACAGCCATAATTAGAAACTCTCGAGAGATAAAATAAAGAAATCGGAGAAAATAACCTGCATGCTAATCTCTCGTTCTCTCTCTCTCTCTCTCTCTCTCTCTCTCTCTCTCTCTCTCTCTCTCTCTCTCTCTCTCTCTCTCTCTCTCTCTCTCTCTCTCTCTCTCTCTCTCTCTCCTCTCCCTCACTGGCTGTTTTTCCATCTGTCTGTCTGTCTGTCTGTCTGTCTGTCTGTCTGTCTGTCTGTCTGTCTATCTATCTATCTATCTATCTATCTATCTATCTATCTATCTATCTATCTATCTTCATCCATCATCCATCCATCATCATCCTCCATCATCCACCCACCCACCCACCCATCCATCCACCATCTCCATCCATCTATCATCATCCATCCATCATCTATCATCCATCATCTATCATCATCTATCTACTATCTATCTACCTACCATCCACCATCATCCATTATCCACCACCTCATCTATCATCATCTATCTATCTATCATATCATCATCTATCTATCTATCTATCATCATCCATCCATCATCCATCTATCCATCATCGATCGATCGTATCATCGATCGATCATCGATCGATCCTATCCTATCTATCTATCTATCTATCTATCCATCCATCCATCCATCATCCATCCATCCATCCATCCATCCATCCATCCAATCCATCCATCCATCCATCCATCACATCCATCCATCCATCCATCCATCCTATCTCATCTATCTATCATCTATCTACCTACCTATCCATCCATCATCCATCCATCATCCAATTATCCATCTATCTATCATACTATATCTATCTATCTATCCATCCATCCATCCATCCATCCATCCATCCATCCATCATCCATCCACCATCCATCCATCCATCCATCCATCCATCCATCCATCCATCATCTATCTCATCATCTATCTATCTATCTACTCTATCTATCCTATCTATCTATCTATCTATCTATCTATCTATCTATCTATCTATCTATCTATCTATCCTCATCATCCATCCTATCACTCCACCCACCCATCCATCCTCATCCATCCATCCATCCATCCACCCACCACACCCATCCATCCATCCATCCATCACTATCATATCTATCTATCTATCTATCTATCTATCTATCTATCTATCTATCTATCTATCTATCTATCTATCTATCTATCTATCTATCTATCTATCTATCTATCTATCTATCTTCTCTCTCTCTCTCTCCATCCACCCACCCACCCACCACCCACCCATCCATCCATCCATCCATCCATCTATCCATCCATCCATCCATCCATCTATCTATCTATCTATCTATCTATCTATCTATCTATCTATCTATCTATCTATCTATCTATCTATCTATCTGTCTATCTATCTATCTAAAGCAGACAGTGCTGGCAGCTGGTCTGACACAGACATGCACTCACCTGCACGCGGAATTCACGGAGGTTGCTGCGCGGAAAGCTTTGACGGAAAAAGAGCATGTGCCATTCACTGCAGTCCACAGGGTGTTCCAAGCTGGGCATTCACTTAATGGAACATCACCTGTGACAAATGAATAGATAGACAGATATAGATAAATAGATAATAGATAAATAGATAGATAGATAGATAGATAGATAGATAGATAGATAGATAAATAGATAGATAGATAAGATAGATGATAGAAGAAAAAAGAATAACGTAGTTATTTAGGTGACAATGACTGGCATGCGCTATCTGCATGAATTTGAAAAACATCACAAGAATCTGGAACTGTACCATTCTATAACATTTCGACATACAGCGTGCTTATGCTTGCATAGCATTGCTGCTTCAATAATTGTACTATTTTTTTTAGGGTGGCCCGCGGAGCCAAAGTGGGATGACTTGAGGTTACCACAGTCCCCTAATTTGGATATTTCCACTGGGACTGTAATGCAGCCAGAGAACACAGCGTCATTTTGCAGTCTTTGCTGTTAAACTGTAGTTGAATATATACTAACAATAACGTTGACAAAATCACGTTCTTAATCACTCAGAACTCTGCGTCGGTGAATGGTTGTTGCCTGCGTCAGTTTTGGTTTGGTACCCACAAGCTCTTTAACTTGGTCATTTGCAAGGTGCGTAGCTTAGGTTTCCAAAGCATACAAGGACACATAACCCGAAACTACAGAAGGAAGGTGGCAGGATGGTTAAGACAAGTAACGCCTGCCAACAAGTAAACCGTGAGGTTGTGGGTTCGATTCCCAGCCTCGCCCTTTCTTCCCAGTTTGACCAAAAAATCGAACTGAATGTCAAAAGTCCTTCGGATGAGACTATAAACCGAGGCCCCGTGTGCGAACGCATGCAAAACATCTTGCGCACGCGTTAAATCCTGTTCCGCTTTTTGAAAGAGTAGGCCAATACGGGGACTGGATGTAAAAAAGCACATGAGTGCTTATTCCATTATCCTCGATGTAAAAGAATAAATAAAAGAATAAATAAATAAATAAATAAATAAAATAAATAAAATAAAGATACGTTTACTTTTGCTATCTGTAGTTAACACACCAGTGCACTGAAGGTTTTGGAAACAGACTCAAACAGGGGCAACGTATTTTGTGGATCAAGCATCTGTCTACCCACGGCCCAAAACCTTTATCTATTATCAGTACAATTCATGCACAGTGCCAAAGTCGATATTCAAATTTTGTGATATGCTTTAAAAAATCATGTTGGTGTTGTCTTTTATCCGTGGTAAGCTACTAGCATAGCAACCTAAACACACCATTTAAAGGAGTAAGAAATCCTCTGAAGTCGGAATACGGCAGCCTATAATTATGGCGAGGTACTTGAAAACATTTTTCAAAATCACACAAAAACTTCTCGTTTAGTGTATAGTTACTTACTTTCTCGCAACGATTCCCGCGAGGGATAAGTAAGAGAATGCGTATAAGTTCATATTCTGGGGACCCCCAGGTTATTAAGTTGGGGAATGCCCAACGATCAACGCACTAAAAACATCTTTGACATAAGCATCACAGCTTTACCCTTATATCAATCCAATTTCCCTCTCCTTTCTCGTAACACCTCCAGGCTAATCTACACTCAGTCACATCTTGACGGATAAACTCGAAATGGAGACTCGCGGCACTGTTGTGTCGAAGCCGAAAATAATACCGGAAGTATCTTCATTGAAGAAGTCGTATAAACATGATCCTTTTTGACGCATCCCAGAATGCTCTTGATTAACGACGCAGAAACAAAGCCAACATCGTAATAACTTCTGTGTCTGTGTTGTTTGATTTCTATCAAGCATAGTACAAACATAAAAAGGCACTGTCATAAGCGAACCTTTGAAGAGGGCGTGGTTAAACGTGTTGTTAATTATTATTAATGCTCGTATCGCTCTTGTTTTATCACGTTCTTTCAACTCAAAATTTGTTTAGACATTTAAACAAACAACAACACCAAACCCCAAGCCTTACCTGTAAATTTACTGAACTTGATGTCCTTCACAGCGAAGTTGGGTGGGTGAATTTTCAGAAAACCCTTGGAGAACTGCTGGGTGATGAAGGTGTCATTCAGACTCAAGTACAAAGAATGATACTTGATGTCCAGATCGATGTACACAGAGACCAGCAACACAGCGTACACACTCCCTGGCCTGTCATCAAAAGTAGAATAGGCATGGTTATACTAAGCAGATATTTCTGGACTATAACAACTAGTTTATTAACCATACGGGGACGGGGATAGCTCACTGGTCGGAGCACTCGCTTTCCCCCCAGCCAAGTTAAGCAGCGTCGAGCGTGGTTACCACTTTGGATGGGTGACCGTTTGCGCGCTTTGGCTTCAGGATAGTCCCCCAGTTCACTCAGCTGTAAAATTAATGGGTACCTGCTCTCTTTAGGGTCAGGGAAAGTAAAGCAGCGAGGGAGAGGAGATGGGCGCCGCCCCTCAATATGCTTGGCCCTAGAGAAGTGAGGTCTCTGACGCCTCGCTCCCCTGCGACCTTATAGGTTATGGGACACCTTTGACCTTTAAAAAAACAACCCAAAACCTTTTATAACCATTTATCTGCATTTCATAAACATGATTATACTAAGCAGATATTACGGGACAATAACAACTAGAATAACCATATATCTGCATTTCATAAACATAATTATACTAAGCAGATATTACTGGACAAGAACAACTGGTATAACCATATATCTGCATTTCATAAACATGATTATAGTAAGCAGATACTACTGGACAATAACAACTAGTATAACCATATATCTGCATTTCATAAACATGATTACAGTAAGCAGATACTACTGGACAATAACAATTAGTAAAACCATATATCTGCATTTCATAACATGATTATACTAAGCAGATACTACTGGACAATAACAACTGGTATAACCATATATCTGCATTTCATAAACATGATTATACTAAGCAGATATTACTGAACAATAACAACTAGTAAAACCATATATCTGCATTTCATAAACATGATTATACTAAGCAGATATTACTGAACAATAACAACTAGTATAATTTCATATATTCTAGCATATTTGTCAGTATAACATGATTTATACATAAAAGCAGATATTACTGAACAATAACAACTAGTATAACCATATATCTGCATTTCATAAACATGATTATACTAAGCAGATATTACGGGACAATAACAACTAGTATAACCATATATCTGCATTTCATAAACATGATTATACTAAGCAGATATTACTGAACAATAACTAGTATAACCATATATCTGCATTTCATAAACATGATTATACTAAGCAGATATTACGGGACAATAACAACTAGTATAACCATATATCTGCATTTCGTAAACATGTTTATACTAAGCAGATATTACGGGACAATAACAACAGTATAACCATATATCTGCATTTTATAAACATGATTATACTAAGCAAACATTACTGAACAATAACAAGTAGTATAACCATTTATCTGCATTTCATAAACATGATTATACTAAGCAGATATTACGGGACAATAACAACTAGGATAACCATATTATTATCTGCATTTCGTTTGATTCTCGGCGAATGCTCCGAGCTTTACCAATGCTGAGATTTTGCCTTTGCGACAATTTTTGCCCATCATGAAGGTATCCGCATTCTGACTTCGTGGATGCATGCTGATTATGTTCGTGTTTCGTAACCCGCCAAACGCTGACATGAAATACGGGATCTTTTAACGTGCATAGTTGAACTTCTGCCTGTGTAAATACACTAAGGTAATTAAGGCACTGGCAGGTCTTCACTTGAAGATGACCTGGGAGATTCTCAAGCTAGAGCTCCAAGGTTCGCCAATGGTCAGATTTTGTGTATGCGACCGGGTTGTTTTTTTTTAACCCACCGTTATGGTAGCTGCATTCCGACTTCGGAGGTCTTTGTCATTTGAGTGCTTAACTGACTTTTCTTTGTGTGTTTGTTCATTTCCAGTTTGCATTCAATTCAATCACTTTATTATCTCACAACCAGAGAAATTCATGCGGGTTACAAGCCGTACATAACAAAGTGAATAGGAAAAAAAGCCATCCACCACAGAAGAACAACACAGCACAGTACACGACTATGACCTCGCACACATCACAAGATAATAAAGGTAAAGTAAAGGTGTCCCATAACCTATAAGGACGTATGGGAGCGAGGCGTCAGAGACCTCACTTCTCGAGAGGCCAGCATATTGAAGGCGGCACCCATCTCCTCTCCCTTGCTGCTTTACATTCCCTGACCCTTAAAGAGGGCAGGTACCCATTTACAGCTGGGTGAACTGGAGGAACTGTACTGAAGCCAAGGCGCACAAACGGTCACCCATCCAATTGGTAACCACGCTCGACGCTGCTTAATTGGCTTGGGAGAAAGCGAGTGCTCTGACCACTGAGCTGTCCCGTTCCCACAAGACAAAACCAATACCTATACCATCACTCTATCATCTCAACTAAAAGAGGACCTCAAGGGGTCACAGGCCAGCCATATTCTCTTTAGCCTCCTTCTCTTTAGGGGTCTGGTCGCCAGGAACAACCGTCATACATACTCTAAGGCAATTAAAGTATCATATAGAGAGGGATGGAGTGTGGGCATATGATGCTGTCTAACATTATTTGTTAGTCCGTCGTGTTCGACGATGACCTCCAAAACAGCAGAGGAGGCAGCTGCTGTTTTGGAAATTGGGCAGAAATTTGATTATTGTGGAGATGCCTTGCCCACAGTACATCCCCACTCTCTCGGCCAAGTGGGCATAGGGACAGTCAGCGTTGGAGATGTTCTCCAAAGGCCAACTAGCCTCCAGGGCTGCAGCACATAAGGACTGTGCAAGTCAAGCCTTCTAGTCAGAGAGTCATAGTCGATCACTAAAGACTAAGCTGTAAAGTGGAATTCCATGAGTGGGAAAGCCACTGGTCATACAGCCTATCACTTTGCTGTTGCCCCCAGCGTCAATGGTTTAATCAAGAACTGTGATAAAGCCCAGGCGCTGACGGCAAAATTTATACTGTACCACCAAAACAACAATGTAATAGAGGCGAGCCGTGAAAAGGGACAACAAACTTGGAAAAGAAACGATGCTTTGGTTTATGCTCAACTGACTCCTTTCTTCTTCTTCTTCTTCTTCAAACAGCTGACCAGCCACCGTAGCACACTGTGAGTGGCAAGTAGCCTTCACTTACCAATACGTCATTGCATATCTGAGTTTAGTTTGTTATTGTAAACATTTTTCGAGTGGATAGGAGGGGAAAAAAATTCGGGCACAAACGAAAGGGGATTGAACCCAGGCTTTGGGTTTTCTAGGCAGGTGCGTTACCTCTGAACCCTACTATAAAGATATAACCTTGTAGTCAGATGTCACTTTGTAGATAGATCGGTGGTCTAGAGGTAAAACACCTGCCTGGAAAGCGAAAAGTCCGGGTTGCAAATGTGCGGTGGTTCGATCCCCGTTTGAACCCGAAAATTGTTCCTCGTCCGCTAGACAGTAAGCCGTGGTCTGGGTGCTAGCCTTTCGGATGAGACGAGAAAGCGAGGTCTTGTGTAACACGCATTAAGCGCACGTAAAAGAACCTACGGCAACAAGAGAGTTGTTCCTGGTTAATTTCTGTACAATAAAAAGCCACTCTAATAGGGAACCAAAAACACACGCAGACATGAAAAAGAAAAAGAAAATAAAGGGTGGCGCTGTTCTTGGTAACCCCGGGAGAGCAGCCCGAATTTCCCACAGAATAGTTTGCCGTGACTTAAAGTGGTGTATTATACGTTACAATACAATATAATATGATAGAATACAAAACAGATGCATATAGTCATGTCTACGTCGTGTGCGTGCATGCGTGTGTGTGTATGTGTGTGTATGAGAGTGTGTGTATGTGTGTGTGTGTGTATCTGTGTCTGTGTGTGTCTCTGTGTGTATTTGTGATAATTTTTTTAAAAAGTTATCTTGGAATGTTTAAACCAACACTATGAACTGTAGCTTTCTTGTGTTTGTCGAGATTATGATACATATCAATGTGACTGTCAGTATTGTAAATGCCCTTCATGGAGTGATCAAAGTGTTTTTGACTTGGCTTGACTTTGACTTGACTACACTGCGTTTTGAAGTTGTTGTTTTTCTTCCATCTATTTGTTTATTTTTAATGCTTTTATATCGAGGATAATGGCATAAACCTCAAAGCTTTTTTTATCCAGTCCCCGTGTGTATGCAGTTTTGTAAATTTTGTCATTCGTTGAAGTGTGTGTGTGAGTGTACTCACTGCAGATACTGGAGCCTGGAGTGAGCATAGATGGGGCCAAGTTCACTGTTGACAAAGGCGGCATCCACCTGAAACAGGTAAGCAAGCAGGTAGCTGTATTACAGGTGTCTTTTTCATTGATCTGGTCAGCATCTTGTACGATCTCTCTCTCTCTCTCTCTCCTCTCTCTCTCTCTCTCTCTCTCTTCTCTCTCTCTCTCTCTCTCTCTCTCTCTCTCTCTCTATGGCGCCGCCCTGATATGCTTGACCCTCTTAAGAAGAAATATCTCTGACCCTCGCTCTCCCTACGACCTCAAAGGATTAAGGAAACACCCTTCCCACACACCAAAACACACACAACACACACACACACACACACACACACACACACACACACAGCATCACAAATATATATAAATATAAATATATATATATATAATATATATATATATATATATTTTATATATATATAAATAAATTTTTACAAACCGATTTCTCGTTTTTGTGATTCTGATTGTACTCACTGTGGATCTAGCTTTCCTAACTTATTTGCTTATCGTTATTGAAGTGGTGATAACTATTTTGCTGTTCTACCATTTTTGGGGTCTATTTTATTAGGGCACAAACGGACGCTATATCTGAGAGGTTAAGACCGTTTGGTTTCAATCCCTTGGGTCCATGAAGTCGTGGGTTTGAATCTCGGTGGTGTCTGGTGAATTAAGGTTGGGGATTTTAAGATCTCCTGCGTCAACTTCAAGTGCAAACTTGCCAGTGCCTTGATTCCTTTTGTGTGTATATATATACACATACAGAAGATCAAAACTAATAATGCACGTAAAAGATCCAGTAAAACATGTCAGCGTTCAGTGAGTTACGGAAACACGAAACATACCCAGCATACATCCCCGAAGTCGGAATGCGGCTACCTTCGTGGTGGACAAAAAACGGTCGCATTACGCAAATTCTCACCATTGGTAAACCTCGGAGCCCTAGCCGAGCAACGAAAAGAAAAAGAAAAAAAAAAAGGTTCATTTTCATGTTATCAGATCTGAGTGCTTCAGCCCACTGAAATGTAAAGGGCAATCATTTCATCATCATCATCATCATCATCATCATCATCATCATCATCATCATCCATCATCATCATCATCATCATGACGACGACGACGACGATACTGCTGCTGCTGCTGCTGCTCCTCCTCCTACTTCTATTACTACTACTACTACTACTACTACTACTACTACTACTACTACTACTACTACTACTACTACTACTACTACTACTACTACTACTACTACTACTACTACTACTACTACTACTACTACTACTACTACTACTACTACTGTATGGTATTTATACAGAGCTGGATCTTGAAAAGCCCAAAACAATCAAAGCGCTTGTATTCAAATCATTCACGCACATGCAACCGTTCACACACACAAAATTAACAAATTATACATTCACACACACACACGCACGCACGCACGCACGCACGCACGCACGCACGACGCACACACAACACACCACACACACACCACACACACACACACACACACACACACACACACACACACACAGAGCAATGCAGAAACACGTCCGACTATGGGCCATATGGCCTGCAAAAACTGAATTAAAATTATTGTTATTGTTGTTATTGTTATTGTTACACACACACACACACAAACACACACACACACACTGTTTGACGAAGTAAACAAAAATATATATATATATATTATATATATATATATATATATATATATATATATATATATATAATATCAGGGCGACGACAAAACAAACCGGCTGTGTGATGTTGAGGGCTGTCTGGTTGAAAATAGCACTGGAGGGGTTGCTCATGTCTTGATGCCAGGTCATGTTGGTTTTGATCTGCGCTACGAACCTGGCCTCTGCAACAACAAAGGGTCCAGCATGCTAGTATCACAGTACAGAGCAGGCTTCATCCTCCTCCTCTTTGAAAAGTTTTAACTCGTTTTAGGGAGGGACGGGGTAAGGGGGTGGTGGTGGTGGTGGGGGTGGGAAGTGAGGGTGGGGTGGGGGTAGGGGTGGGGGTGGGGGGTAGGGGTGGGGGTGTTGAGGGAGAAGGAAATATAATGCACGAACACACACACACACAACACACACACACACACACACACACACACAACACACACACAACACACACACACACACACACACACACACACACACACACACACACACACACACACACACACACACACACACACTCACACTCCAGTGTGTGTGTGTTGTGTGTGTGTGTGTGTGTGTCTTGTATGTGTTTCAGTGTGTCTTGTATGTGTGTCTGTGTGTTTTGTATGTCTGTCTGTGTGTCTTGCTATGTGTGTCTGTGTGTCTTGCATGTGTGTCTTGTGTCTTGTATGAGTGTCTTGTATGTGTGTCTGTGTGTCTTGTATTTTGTTTTCTATGTGTGTCTGTGTGTCTCTGTCTCTGACTCTCTCCCTCTCTCTCTCTCTCTCTCTCCCTCTCCTCGTCGATCTCTTACTCTGTGTCACACACACATACACACACGCACGAACACATACACACACACACACACGAACACACACACAGAGACGCACACGCACGAACACACACACGAACACACACACACACACACACACACACACACACACACACACACACACACACACACACACACACACACACACACACACACACACACAGAACTAATCTTTCTACTGTAACGTGTGTCTATTACCTGTCTTCAAACCCGGTCTCTGGGAAGGGGTAGGATACGTCGGATAGGGTGTTGTCCCTGAAACAAAAACGATTCAAAGAATTGTCTATTTATTCATTCTCTATTCTTTTATTTCGAGGATAATGGAATAAGCACTAATATGTTTTTTTAATTTTTACATCCAGTCCTTGTATGTATGCAGTTTTGTAAACTTTGTCATCCGTTCCCACGGGCACACAATGGCCTACTCTTCCGAAAAGCCGAACGGGTTTTAACGTGTGCGCAAGATGTTCTGATTGCGTTCACATCGGTTTATAGCCTCATCCGAAGGACTTTAAGGGAGCGTGGAGCCGGCTCTGATGTTAACTCCAGAGGAAAAAAGAATCCTCTTGAACGAGATTCGAACACGGGTCAGCAGATCACGAGCGCAATGCGCATCCCTCTAACCACTTAGCTATCCCGTCCCCACCTACTGGACAAATATGGGAGACGGGATTGAACGAAACAAGAAGCCGATCAGTTACTTTATTGCACGAAGCGAACCACCCCCCCCCCCACTTCTTCTCAACTGTAATCAATACAAAAAAAGAAGAAGAAGAAAAAAAATTGCCCGTGGGGATACCAGGGGTCTTATAAGCGTAAACAACATCCCCACCCTCTGCAAAATTCTGTCGCGAGGAATTCCTCATTTTTTCATCCCTATCTTTACTTCTACCTGGTTCCTTTTTCTTTCTGTCACTGTTTTTTCCTTGTCCATTGTTTGCCTTCTTGGTTCATTCTCTAGCGGCGGATCGGTGGTCTAGAGGTAACGCGCCTGTCTAGAAAGCCCAAAGTCCGGGTCAGAAGTGTGCGGTGGTTCGAATCCCGTTTGGGCCCGAAACTTTAACCCCCTCCCTCCCACCTCCATTAGACCATGAGTGGCGGTCTGGGCGCTAGTCTTTTGGATGAGACGATAAACCGGAGGTCCCGTGTGTTACACACAATTATTCAGCGCACGTAAAAGAACCCACGGCAACAAGGAGAGTTGTCCCTGGTAAAATTCTTAGAAAAAAGCCACTCTGATAGGGAAACAAATACAGTTGCAGACAAAAAAAGAAAGAAAAAGGGTGGCGCTGCTCTTGTGGCGACGTGCTCTCCCCCTGGGAGAGAACAGCCCGAATTTCACGCAGACAAATCTCGTGACTTAAAGTGGTATAAATAAATAAATCAATGAATAAATAAATAAATAGCCCCACCCCCTTCCTTCCCTAAAAATACTTAACAGATAAAACTTCTTTCCCATGCCGCGCTGGGCCTGACTTGTCCGGAGCCTAACGGCAGCGCAAAGCATTTTTTGTTTCGCTCATATGACGGACAACAATAGTTGCTGTCGGAGCGTTCGACGACGAAAAAGAAGGGCAGAGTTGTCATGGCAAGATAACTATTGTTGCGTGCCTTGTTGTGGATATCTGTGATGCAAAATGATAGAACAAGACATTTGATATGAGGGTAGAAAATACCCACAAGAAAGTCAAACTGACAAACGGGAAAAAAACACCCCATCAAGGTATGAGACGTTTATTTTATGTCCTGAACAATCTCTCTCCTTCCTATATATAGGAATATATATATATAATATCATATGATAATAAACATCATCTCATAAACTAAACATATCCACAACAATAAAAAACAGAACTAAAACCGCACACAGTCTCACACACAGAACACACACATCCACACCACATCACACCACTCACACACACAAACGAGACACCATGAAAGCCTCTTTTCGTCGAACCCCCCCCCCAACACACGTCGATTGCCCCTCCCAGAAACGCCAGTGTCGCCTACAAATTTAATTTGAGTAAACCCCTCTCCTTTAACTCTAACTTTAGTGAAACATGCTATTAAATATATATGTTATATATTAGCATTTGTCACATATATCATCGTTACATTCACCTTTTTTCACCTCACCACAATACAACAATACAACTACAAAACAACAAACCATCACACCATCAAGAAAAATAAAACGCGAGACACCATATACGCACGCAACACCTCCCCGCCCACCACCACAACCTCACACACACAAGACCCCCCCCCCATCCCAAGTACACCTACAAATTTTAATTCGGCGTTTCGTATAACACAATCTTTAGTGAAACAGTCCTATCATAGGACGTTATTTTGTTATAGTTTTAAGTCATATTAGCATTTGTTACACATTTATCATTGTTATCATTGCTTAGCACCTTTTTTTCTTGTGCACTGCCTACGATATCTAGCAACAGATACCCATTTCACAGCACACACCCATCAACATCCTTCGGATGAGAAATATAAACCGAGGCCCCGTGTGCGAACGCATGCAGAACATCTTGCGCGCACACGTGAAATCCTGTTCCGCTTTTCGAAAGAGTAGGCCATTGTGTGCCGGGTGGGAACAGATGACAGACTTTACAAAACCGCATACACACGGTACGGGGACTGGATGTAAAAAGAAAAAAGCACATTAGTGCTGCTTATTCCATTATCCTCGATATATATAAAAAAAAAAGTCATCTCAGCGCTTTTGATTTGATGCTTTACAAGATTCAGCGCTATATAAATTCAATACATTCTTGTTCTTGTTCTTCTTGTTCTTGTTCTTGTTCTTGTTCTTCTTCCTCTTCTTCCTCCTCTTCTTCTTCTTCTTCTTCTTCTTCTTCCTCTTCTTCCTGCTCTTCTTCTTCTTCTTCTTCTCTTCTTCTTCTTCTTCTTCTTCTTCTTCTACTTCTTCTTCTTCTTGTTCTTCTTCTTCTTCCTCTTCTTCTTCTTCTTCTACTTCTTCTTCTTCTTCTTGTTCTTCTTCTTTCTTTCGTCTTCTTCTTCTTCTTCTTCTTCTTCTAATTATTATAAGCACACTTACAGCCGCCAGAGCCAGAGCCAGAGCCAGCAGTATCACAGCTGAAGGCCGTGGCGATGTGGCGGGGGTTGGTGTTGGGGATGGTCACCTGCAGGGTGTGGCTCAAGATGTGGAGGAAGGACAGGTACTCCAGGGCCGCCCTCCTGCTGGCCTCCAGGCTGCAGCCACTCTCCCGGCTGCTGCACTGCACTGACTCCTCCAAAGCGCTGAGAGAGGTGAAGGAGGAGGAGGACGAGGAGGATGGTGAATGGTAATGATGATGGTAATAATAATAGTAATGTTAGTAATAATAATAATAATAATAATAATGATACTACTACTACTACTACTACTACTACTACTACTACTACTACTACTACTAGTAATGATTATTGTCATGACGATGATGATGATAATGACAATAATAATAATAATAATAATAATAATAATAATAATATAATATAATAATGATGATTATAATAATAGAAAATGATAATAAATAATAATAATGATCAATAATAATAATAATAATAATAATACTATACTATAAACTACTACTACTACTCACTACTACTACTACTATCTGCTCATGACGACTGATCTGCTATGACTGTAATACTACTACTACACTACCAATGCCACCAACCACCCACCACCACCACACTCTAACACCACCCCCTACCTTCACAACACCGTCACCTCATCTCCACCCCACTCTTCCATCTTCTTACACACAACACACACCACCACACACCACCACCACACCACACGCTTCATCAACAAGCATGGACGGATGTAGAAGGCTAGGAACTAACAACCAACCAACCAACCACACCACACCCACCACCAACCAACTAACATCCAACCATTCATCTACCACCCACACCACCCACCAGCCAACCAACTAACCATCCAACCATTCCCCACCCACCCACCACCACCCACCCACCCAAACAACAACCAAACCAACCAACCAACCCCACCCCACAACCAACCAATCAACCAACCACCAACCCCCCCCACCCACCCAACCAGCCAACCAACTAACCATCCAACCATTCACACCCAACCACCAACCACTAACCAGCCAACCATTCACCCACCCACCCACCAACAACCCACCACCCCCACCACCAACCACCCAACCAACCAACCACACCCAACCCCAACCACAACCCACACCCACCCACACCAAACCCACCCAAACCAAACCAAAACCCAACCCACCACCAACAAACCCAAAACCAACCCAACCCAACCCAACCAACCAACCAACCCAAACCCAACCAAACCAACCCAACCAACCCAACCCAACCCAACCCAACCAAACCCAACCCAACCCAAACCAAACCAAGCCATCTTTTCTTCTGTTACCTGCAGACCTCGCTGCTAGGCTTGACAGTGGGGAGGAAGAAGATGCTGTAGCTGCTGAGACAGGCCTTCTGCACTGCAGGGGCCGAGAGGTTGTAGCATCTGTGCGGACCATTCTGCAGCTGCTTCATGTAGTCTGCGACAAGGAGGAGAAAAAAACAAAGAAACATCAGCACAACAGTCAACAAATACCAACAGCAACAACATCAACAAGAGCAACCATACAATAATGACAACGGCAGCTTAAAAAAAAATTGAAACCGCAGCGCGTTTCAATATCTGGGTCAGGGGTCTTGAGGGTAACGCACGTACACAAACACACACACGCACACACGCGCACGCATGCATGTACGCACGCACACACACACACATACACCACGCACACACACACACTCTCACAGACACACACACACTCTCACACACACACACACACATACACTCTCTTACAGAGACACACAGATACACACATATGCACACATACGCACTCTAACAGACACACACAGACGCACACATACACCCATACACACGTATAATAATGATATAATAATAATAATAATAATAATAATAATAATAATATAATAATAATAATAATAGTAATACATGGAGTTTATATAGCGCCATATCTTGAAAAAAAACCCCAAATCATAGCGCTTTACACACAACACACACACACACACAACACACACACACACACACACACACACACACACACACAACACACACACATACATACACACATACATACACACATACATACACACATACTCACTCGCCTTGATTAAAAGTGAGAAATTCAGGGCTCGATCTCCGCCCGTTTGAGCCCTAGCTCCTACCCCACCCCCTACCCCTCCCCTCCCCATCCCTAGCCCTCCACTCCCTTCACCCATGAGGAATGGTCCGAATCTTACTCTTTTTATTTCTTCGATAAAACAATAAACGCAAGTCTCGTGTATGAAACTGGTTCAGTGTACGTAAAAGAACCCACAGCTACAAGACGTTTTTTCTTGTTTTGTTGCAGTTCTTTGTTGTTTGGGGGAGTGTAAGGGTTTCTCCTTGTTTTTCTTCGTGAGCAGACGCAAATGTACTTTTAAATTTAAAAAGAAAAGTTCCTCGGCTAGAGCTCCGAGGTTCACCAATGGTGAGATTTTTAGCGTGTGCAATCGTTTTGGTACCTCTCTAAGGCAGACGCATCCCACTTCGGAGATGATATTTAAATACGACACTAGTGTGCATGTAGTTATAATATATATCTGATTTATTTTTGCAAGATATAGCGCTATATAAATTCCATTTTATTGTTATGGTGATGATGATGATGATGATGATGATTGTATAGACATATGTTCTTATCGGAACATCTGTCAAATGGCCTACTCTTTTGAGAGGCAAAAAGGGTTTTAACGCGCGAGCAATGATGTTCTGCGTACGCTCGTACACAGGCCCTTATTTTCTGATTTCAACCAAAGGAATTCCAGGACAGTGGAGTCAAAACAACCAGAACCCCTCCCCCACCCCTCCCCTACCTTCTCAAACAGCCAAGAACTACAACAAACCAAGGGAAAAAACAACTTCAACCATTTCTACAAACAGGCGGTAGATATACTTGACTGACACAGAGTTCAGGAATGTGTCTTTCTTCATCACCTAGTTTAGATAGTTTAATTTTTGAATCTATATTGCATTAACATCCTTTTCTTTCTTTGAAGACAAAATAAAACCACCATGTGAATGTTTATCACTCAGTAATAGTAACACCCGAATAAAACGGTGGATTTATTTGAACACATCAGGTCAATTTCAAATGCACACCTGCCAGTGCCCTTAATTCCAATCGCAAATAATTATTGTACACATGAGAAAAAGATCTAATATGCACGTTAAAGATTCTGTAATTCATGTCAGCGTTCTAGTGGATTACGAAAATACGAGCAATACCCATCACCTCCCTCTCTCTCTCTCCGCCAAAAACCTTCTTATGACACTTTTGAATCCAGTCTCAAGACATTTATTTCAAACCTAAGATTTTCCTCTCCTGCTTCATCTAATAGTTTTTCCCTGCCTTCAACAGCCAAGATTCTATTGCCCTGCCAGGGTGTGTGACCTGTGTGTGTGTGTGTGTGTGTGTGTGTGTGTGTGTGTGTGTGTGTGTTGTGTGTGTGTGTGTGCGCGCGCGCGCGCGTGCACATTTGAACTTGATGGAACTATTAGTTGTTACTGGTTGTATGACTGTGTAAGAATGAGTTGAGTGCAAGCGCTTTGATTTGTCTCTGCAAGATATAGCGCTATATAAATTCCATTTATTATTATTATTATATTATTATTAATATGATGATGATGATGATGATGATGATGATGATGATGATGATGATGATCATCATCATCATCATCATCATCACCATATATCCCCGAAGGCCGAATGCGGCTACCTTCATGGTGGGCAGAAAAGGTCGCATACGCAAAATCTGACCATTGGTGAACCTGAGAGCTGTAGGCAAGGAACGACTATAAAAAAAAAACAACCCACACACACACAAAAAGATCCACACACGTACCGTCGCACAGTTTGACCTCAGCACGGATCTGCGGCGTGGAAGACCAGTCCTGTTGCATCAGAGGGTGGAGACGTTCTCGGGTGGGCAGTTCAGCCCCAGTGACCGCAGCACCGACATCACGGAGCTGGCCCTGGTCATGGCCGCTCTGGAAACGACAACAACAACAATAATAATAAATGGAATTTACATTGACGCTGGGGGCAACAGCAAAGTGAGAGGCTGTATGACCAGTGGCTTTCCCACTCATGGAATTCCACTTTACAGCTTAGTCTTTAGTGATCGACTATGACTCTCTGACTAGGGGGCTTGACTCGCACAGTCCTTATGTGCTGCAGTCCTGGGGGCTAGCTGGCCTTTGGAGAACATCTCCAACGCTGACTGTCCTTATGCCCACTTGGCCGAGAGAGTGGGGATGTACTGTGGGCAAGGCATCTCCACTGTAATCAAATTTCTGCCCAATTTCTGAAACAGCAGCTGCCTCCTCTGCTGTTTTGGAGGTCATCGTCGGACACGACGGACAAACATACATATAGCGCTATATCTTGCAGAGACAATTCAAAGCGCTTGCACTCAACTCATTCTTACAGTCATAAAACCAGTAACACTTAATAGTTCCAACAAGTCCAAATGTGCACGCACGCGTACACACACACACACACACACACACACACACCACACACACACACACACACACACACACACACACACACACACATAGGTCACACATCCTGGCAGGGCAATAGAATCTCGGCTGTTGAAGGCAGGGAAAAGCTATGGGATGAAGCAGGAGAGGAAAAATCTTAGGTTTGAAATAAATGTCTTGAGACTGGATTTAAAAGTGTCATAAAAAGGCTTTTGGCGGAGAGAGAGAGGGAGGTCATTCCAGATCGATGGATCAGAAATAGAGAAAAAGCGACGGCCGATAATGGATTGGTTGAATCTAGGTATTCGTAAGGACAAGGTATCTGCAGCAGAGCGGAGGGAACGAGAAGGAGTGTACAAGTGAAGACATTCACAGAGGTAGGCGGGTGCTGTTTTGTGGAGAGGTTTGTAACAGAGGGTACTGATCTTATAGTTTACTCTCTGTGGCACAGGCAGCCAGTGGAGTGATCGCAAGAGAGGGGTAATGTGCTCAGACAATGTGCTCAACAACACAGTCCTGCAAGTACACACGCTGGTGCTATGCCCGTGGACATGGGAAGTATGGCTTGAAAGGGGCAATCTTATACTGAGGGGATATTTGTAGGCCTGTGGGGACGGCTTAGCTCAGTTGGTCAGAGCACCCGCTTTTTCCCCGGCCAATGTTATGCAGTATCGAGCGTGGTTACCAATAGGATTGGGTGACCGTTTGATGCGCCTTGAGCTTCAGTACATACAGTCGCCCAGTTCATCCAGCTGTAAATGGGTACCTGCCTCTTTAGGTCCAGGGAAGGTAAAGCAGTGAGGAAGAAGAGATGGGTGCCACCCTCAATATGTGGCCCCTAGAGAAGCTCAGGTCTCTGATGCCTCACTCCACTATAACGACATAGGCCACCTTTACCTTTTTCTAACCTTTATTAGGCAACTTCACGTGCCTGCCAAATTTTGTATCTTCTGATACGTTTATGAGTTATAAGCATATGGATTTTAATGTTGATGGAATGTTTTGCTAAGTAACAAAAAAGTAGGACATTTTCCTAACGTGATTATTGACTGTTTTCTCTTTGAAAAAAAAGTTGGCAGGGAAACACGATGCTAATGCGATGGTAATACTAAGTGCCAGAACTATTCTTCTAACACTTTAGTCATCTATTACGACATTAAGTTTTTGTATCAGACGTATTGATGAGCTGTTTGCGACTGAGAAGTACTTTTTTATCCAGCCTGTACAACTCCAGCTGTCTCTGGGTGTTTATGTCTCTCTGTCTCTGCCTCTGACTGTCTGTCTGTCTGCCTGTCTGTCTGTCTGTCCCTCTCTCTGTCTCTGTCTCTCTCTTATCTTTTCTTAAATCATGTCGTCGTTGTTGTAGTAGGGTTTTATTTTTCCTAGTTTTGTTGGTGTCCGTAATCAGGGCAAGGGCCAGATTAAAAAAACCCAAACAAACGTATGCGAATGCTTATTCTGTTACCATTGGAAAATGAAGATTGATTGATTTATTGATTGATTCATTCATTCTCTCTCTCTCTCTCTCTCTCTCTCTCTCTCTCTCTCTCTCTCTCTCTCTCTCTCTCTCTCTCTCTCTCTCTCTCTCTCGTTCGAGGTATAGCCATTACGATCAGGAGCCTCAAAGAATCGGTTGCTGTTTTTCATGTTTAATCACAATTTGCATACCAGTATACTGGTTTTCCTCCTTTATCCAAACCGCATGTATTGTGGCCTAAGGCCAATGCACATATTCAAACTGTTCAGAGTTTAGAGTTCTACCCCCCCTCCCCCCCCCCTCTCTCTCTCTCTCTCTTCAATACTAGAACCTAAACCAACCAGTCAACATTAATGGTCAAGCTTAAACTGACCACGGAGGCCAAAACCTATCACCTTGTTAAAAAACAACAACAACAATCTAAGTTTAAATGCATGAGACTACGAAATACACACTTAATCTGCAAAGACCAAACTCAACCGATCTCTCACATAACGTGAATATAAAATGCTTTAACGGAGACGGAATAACTCAGCAGTCAGAGCACTTGCTTTCCTCAAAGCTAAGGTTAATTTAGCAGCCTTGAACGTGGTTACGAAGTGGATTGGTGACCGTTTGCGCGCCCTGGCTTCAGTACAGTCCCCCAGTTCACCCAGCTGTAAATTGGTCCTGCCCTCTTTAGGGTCAGGGAAGGTAAAAAAAAAAAAGCCAGGGAGAGGAGATGGGTGCCGCCGCTCTCAACGTGTTAGCCCCCATAGAGAAGCTGAGATCTCTGACACCTCGTTCCCTAACACTGCATAGATAGGCTACAACATTTACCTTTGGCTTTTAATCAACCACACCGAATTGAAATACCCTACAGGTCAGGGGTTAGATGGATAGGAGATGGGTGCGAGCCAAAGAAGAGGTGAGGTCGGTCTGGTGTAAGGAAGGCATTTTCCTTGGACACCAGCGAATAGAGTTGGAGGGTTGTGGTGGGTAGGGGTGTAGTAAAGGCCAGGGTATGTGGTTGTTGTGGAAGGTGTCTGTGCCAGGGTGGTTGGAGGTTTGTGGGTGGGGTAGGTGGTGTAGTAAGGCCAGGTGTTGCTGTTTGTTGAGTTGGGGGGAGGGTTACCTTGTGGGTTGGAGGTTGTGGTAGGTGGTGTAGTAAGGCCAGGTGTTGCTGTTGTTGTTGGAGGGTCTGTGGGTGGGGTAGGTGGTGTAAAAGGGCCACTTGGTGTGACTGGGGTTGCCAGAGGGAACTGTTGTGGGTGGGCTCTTTCCACCCGCATGCCACGAACCGGTCGTGTAGGGAAGCTGGTTTCCTATCCAACACACAGAGAGAAACACGCCCGTGAGATTTGCGTTATACTGGTGTACAATTGTGGTATTGCTAATATACTGCATGCAGAAACACACGGGAACAAGATTTGTATTGTGCGTGATGTATAGTCATGGTAATGTGAGTATATTGCGTACAGGAACACATCAATAAGATTTGTGTTGTGCATGATGTATAGTGAGTTTAATGTGAGTATATTGTGTACATGAACACTTCAATAAGATTTCTATTGTGCATGATGTATAGTGAGTTTAATGTGAGTATATTGTGTACATGAACACTTCAATAAGATTTCTATTGTGCATGATGATTAGTAAGTTTAATGCGAGTATATTGTGTACAGCAACACATCAATAAGATTGGTATTGTGCGTGATGTATAGTTATGGTAATGTGAGTATATTGCTAACTGGAACACATCAATAAGATAGGTATTGTGCGTGATGTATAGTTATGGTAATGTGAGTATATTGTGTACAGGATTACATATCATTAAGATTGGTATTGTGCATGATGTATAGTTATGGTAATGTGAGTATATTGTGTACATGATTACATCAATAAGATTGGTATTGTGCATGATTAGTATTAGTTATTGGTAAATGTTGCGTATATGGTAGTGTATCTACAGGAGTTCATATCAATAAGATTAGTATTGTGCATGATGTATTGTTATGGTAATGTGAGTATATTGTGTACAGGATTACATATCAATAAGATTGGTATTGTGCATGATGTATAGTGAGTTTAATGTGAGTATATTGCGTACATGATTACATCAATAAGATTGGTATTGTGCTTGATGTATAGTTATGGTAATGTGAGTATATTGTGTACAGCAACACATCAATAAGATTGGTATTGTGCATGATGTATAGTGAGTTTAATGTGAGTATATTGTGTACAGCAACACATCAATAAGATTGATATTGTGCACGATGTAAAGTTGTGGTAATGTGAATAATTTGCAATTCTTTTATTGCTTAACACATTCGTTATTCGTGACTGTTAACCGCAGTTTTTTTGTTTATTTTACACTGATTTGTTTAGTTTACAGATATGTGCATATATAAATATACAGGACTGACATCCTATGATCTAGGCATTCATGTATGTTTGCAGAAGATGTTTTACATGTGTACTTAAATAAATATACAGATATTGCATATACACACAAAAGACACACACCACACACAAAACAC
>CM054136.1:52966895-52969395 GCA_028751875.1 Rapana venosa
CACGTTAAATCCTGTTCCGCTGTTCGTAAGAGTAGGCCATTGTGTGCCGGTGGGAACGGATGACAAAATTTACAAAACCGCATACACACGGGGACTGGATGTAAAAAAAGCACATAAGTGCTTATTCCATTATCCTCGATATAAAAGAAAAAAACAACAACAACAACACGAACCCTAACGGGCAGGGGGAGGGGGGGGGGGGGACGGGATAGCCTAGTGGTTAGAACATTGCACTCGCAATCTGACGACCCGGGTTCGAGTCCCGTTCAAGGGGGATATTTTCCCCTGGAGTTAACACCAGTGCAGACTCCACTCTCCCCCAAAAGTCTTTCGGATGAGACTAGAAACCGAGGCCCCGTGTGCGAACGCACGCAGAACATCTTGCGCACACGTTAAATCCTGTTCTGCTGTTCGTAAGAGTAGGCCATTGTGTGCCGGTGGGAACGGATGACAAAATTTACAAAACCGCATACACACGGGGACTGCATGTAAAAAGCACATAAGTGCTGATTCCATTATCCTCGATATAAAAGAATAAATAAATAAATAAAAATAAATAAATGTAGATCTGGAATGACTATCCCCCTCTCTCTTCGCCAAAAACCTTCTAATGACACTTTTCAATTCAGTCTCCAGATATATTTATTTCAAACCTAAGATTTTCCTCTCCTGTTTCAACTCATAGCTTTAACCCTGTCTTCAACAGCCGAGATTTTATCGGCCTGCCAGGGTGTCTGACGCGTGTGTGTGTGTGTGTGTGTGTGTGTGTGTGTGTGTGTGTTTGTGCGTGCGTGCGCATTTGCACTTGTTGGAACTATTAATTACTGTTGCTGGTTGTGCGACTTTGTAAGAATAGGTTGAGTGCAAGCGCTTGGATTTGTTTTTGCAAGATATAGCGCTATATAAATTCCATTTAATATTCTTGTTCTTGTTCTTTTTCTTGTTCTTCTTCTTCTTCTTCTATTCTAGGAGTAGGCCTTTCGTGTAGCGGGTATAAAGTTAGTTTAAAAACATACACACACACACACACACACACACATATATATATATATATATATATATATATATATTATTTTTTCGACATATGCATGTTCGCGTGTGTGCGTGTGCATGTATGCATGTGGTGCCCCTGAGCGTCCATGTGTGTGTAGGCCAATCTGTATGCACGCGTGTGTTGATGTATGTATCATCGCTCACTCGTTCGCTGCGCTGGCATGCATGCTATGTGCATGACCGTTGTGTACGTGTGTGTGTGTGTGTGTGTGTGTGTGTGTGTGTGTGAGAGAGAGAGAGAGAGAGAGAGAGAGAGAGTGTGTGTGTGTATGTGTGTAAGTGTGTATGCATGTGCATGGTATCTTCAGTTTAACGTCTATTCAAATTTAGTGATTTTAGACGGGGAAAAGTAATATAAACAAGAGAACGCAAACAATAACAGAAAAGTGTCAGATAACAGTACTTAATAAAAACTAACTTTAACATACTTCAAAAACTGAATTATCGGACTTCTTATCAATCCTAACACAATGTCCAACAGTAACGATGGTTCAGACAAAATCTGATCCAGTGACAAACTTGGTACAGCAGGTAAAAATGCTTTTAAATGTCCACAATACAAAAATAACATGACTATTGGTAATCTTCTCCCCACAAATACAGTTTACATCTTTCACGTATTTTGTCCTGAAAGCATTTAGTTTAAATCTGTACATAAGGTGCGTGTATGTGTATGTGTGCATGTATGTGTGCGTGCTTGCGTGCGTGCTTGCGTGCGTGCTCGCGTGCTTGCGCGCATGTGTGTGTGCGTGCTTGCGTGCATGTGTGTGCATGCGCGTGTATGCGTGTGTGTCTGTATATGAATGTACAGGTGACTAGTCACAGACGCCACTGACCGACAGGCGTCCTGTGTTGTGGTGGCAGAGGTCAGGAGGCTGTAGGTGGCCATGCAGCTGTGGGTCATCACTCGGTCCACTTCAGGCCAGCCAGGACACCGAGCTGCACGTGCACACAGCACAAACACCACAAATAGTACCCCCCCTCTTATGTAGGCACCCGAAGTCGGAATGCAGCTACCTTCATGGAAATACATAGCAGCCCCCCCCCCACCCCCTCCCCCCCAAAAAAGCAAAAACCGTCGGTATTTTTCTTCCTCAGTATTAAAAATAGCTATGTGCAGATATACAGATTTATCCGCGAAAACTTTCAAGAACTTGAGTTTATAAAACAATTCTGTGAATGGAACAAGACGCTTGTGTCTCTTCATCAGTTCAAAATTTTACAAATTCAGAGAGTCAATACTGACGGTCATATTGGATTGTTTAATACGGTAACATTACACGATATTTTGTAATTATGTGTAGATTTTATTTGAGACTTTATGGTAAGTCATATCCTTTTGATTTGTAAGATCACGATCAATTTTAAACAAGAAACATACTTCCAAACAGCCATAACCCCCATCCATTTTTAAAGTTTATTTTATACTTCTTTAAGACACCGAAGA
>CM054136.1:52971895-52976895 GCA_028751875.1 Rapana venosa
TTTTACCTCAACCTCCACAGACTGAGCCAGTTGCTGAAAGGCCTCACTGCTGGTGTTGTAGTAGTCGTCTTGCCACGTTGAATCACTTAACGTCATCGTGGAAGTGAAGGCCGATTCTGAAAAAACAACAACATGTTATTTAAGACGAAATGGGTTGTGAAGTTAGATGGTATGGTACGTGATGTAAGTGATGACAGAGAGTGGATGGATGGATGGAGTGGGGGTGGAAGGGGGAGAGCGAGAGAGATAGAAGAGAGAGAGAGAGAGAGACACAGAGAGACAGAGAGACAGAGACAGAGAGAGAGAGACTTAGAGAGAGAGGCAAAGAGTAAGAGGCAGACAGAGAGAGAAACAGGTAGACAGGCAAGCAGAAAGACAGGCAGACATATAGATACATTTTTGTTTTAAAAAACCACGAAATGCTATGAACAAAAAAAAATGCGGTTGTTACTTAAGATGATAATGATAATAGTGATGTGCAGATGAGAGATGAGACAGGTGATGAGGATGCATGGTGGTAGGTAGGTGATTTGATGTTGAAATGAAGATGTTGAATGAAAAAAAATGATGGTGATGTGTGATATAGAGATGGTGATGAGATGATAGTGGGTAGGTGGTAGTGATGATGTGATGATGATGAGTAGGAGGGGAATAGGATGTGTATGACTTTTGAAGAAGAAGAAGAGAGAAGAAGAAGAAGAAGAGAAGAAGAATGGATAGAAGAGAAGTAGAGGAGAAGAGAGAAGATAGAAGAAGAGAAGAAGAGAATATAGACATGTGTAAAAGAAGAAGAAGAAAGAAGAGAGAAGAAGAAGAAGAAGAAGAAGAAGAAGAGAAGAGAAAAGAAGAAGAAGAATGAGAAGAAGAATTGAAAGAAGAAGAATGGAGAATGGAAGGAATGAGAGAAGAAGAAGAAGAAGAAGAAGAAGAATATGGGAAGAGAGAAGAAGAAGAAGAAAAGAAGAAGAAGAACAAGAAGAAGAAAAGAAGAAGAAGAAGAGAAGAAGAAGAAGAAAGAAGAAGAAGAAGAAGAATAAAAGAAGAAGAAGAAGAAGAAGAAGAAGAAGAAGAAGAAGAACAAGAAGAGAAGAAAAGAAGAAGAAGAAAGAAGAAGAAGAAGAAGAAGAAATTGAGGAAGAAGAAGAAGAAAGAAGAAGAAGAAGAAGAAACAATAAACAAGAAGAAGAAGAAAGAAGAAGAAGAAGAAGAAGAAGAAGAAGAAAGAAGAAGAAGAAAGAAGAAGAAAGAAGAAGAAGAAGAAGAAGAAGAAGAAGAAGAAGAAGAAGAAGAAAAAAGAAGAAGAAGAAGAAGAAGAAGAAAAAGAAGAAGAAGAAAGAAGAAGAAGAAGAAGAAGAAGAGAAGAGGAAGAGAAGAAGAAGAAGAAGAAGAAGAAGAAGAAGAAGAAGAAGAAAAAAGAAGAAGAAGAAAGAAGATGATATTGCTAAATAAAAAAAAGAATGATCAAGGATCTCACCCGTATCGTTACTGCCTGCAGATGAAGTTGTGTCCTGGATGGGTGGCACTGTGGTGACACCCACTGTTGTGCTGGGCTGAGTGACGTTTTCCCCGGCAGCAGTAGTAGCATCATCAGCAGCAGCAGTAGTACTACTGGCAGTAGCAGCAGTTAACGTCATCATATTTGCATCCGTGGTGGTTGGCGGTGACGTTGTCATTGAAGGGGTTGATGACGAAACACTCGCAGATTGTTCAGTGGTCATGGTCGTTGTAGGCTGTGTGACATTTTCTGATGGCTCAGTCGAGGAAGTATCCGTGGAAGCATGCTGAGATGTCCCGGTCGTCGCGGCTTCTTCCGTGGTAGTGGATGCTTGTGAAACCGTGGTGGACCCTTGAGACGATCTTACGGTTGTCACCTCAGACACCACAGTGGTGTCCTTCGATGGCGTTATAGTTGTATCTGAGACAGAAGTCGTTGCAGGCGCTGTAACGTTTTCTGCAGATGTTGCTGTTGTTCCTGTTGTTGTTGCTGCTCCTGTTGTTGTTGCTGTTCCTGTTGTTGACTCCGAGGATACTGTTGTAGTCTCAGGAGTCACAGGGCCCGCCTTTGAAGTTGAGGTCGTTTCCGCGGACGACATCTGTGTCGTTGTCTCAGGGACTGTAAGGGTTGATGTTGAGGATTGTTCAGAAGATGTAGCTGTTGTAGCAGTATTAGCAGTAGGTTTAGCAGAGGACGCCACAGTGGTGCCAGGGACAGTGGTAGCTGTTGGTACTGATGTTGTGGTCTCTTGTGATGTTGTTGTTGCTGGTTCTTCAGAAGTAGTCGAGGATGCCTCAGTTGAGATTTTTTCAGTTGTCGTTGCTTGCTGCTGCTGCTGTTGTTGTTGATGCCTCTGATGATGATGACGATGATGATGATGATGATGTCGTCATCTCCAAGGTTTGTGTGGTTGCAGGCTCTGGTGTTTGTGATTTTGCTGTTGTTGTTGTTGTTGTCGGTTCTGAAGTTGTTGGCTGGGATGTTGTAACAGTATCAGTAGTAGTAGCTGTTGCTGTTGTTGGTTCTGAAGAAGTTGCTGTTGGTTGGGGTGTTGTAACAGTATCAGTAGTTGTTGCTGTTGTTGATTCTGAAGAAGTTGTTGCTGTTGTTGTTGCTGTTGTTGTTGCTGTTGTGTCAGGGAGGATGCTTGTGGTTTGACCGGGACGCGGGGTGGTGGGGATGGTCACCACCACGGCAATGACGGTGGTGTCCACCTGGATGGAGGTTTTGTTTGCCTTCATCAGCTTCTCTGTGCCTTCTTTGATGGCTTCTTGGATGATGTTAGAATTCTTGACGATTTCCTGCAAACAGAAACGAGCATCAGCTAGACACCACAGCAGCTTCCCTGGTTTCTTTTTTTATATATTTTTTTTTAGCGGTGATTGGGGACGGAGAGGGTGGTGGTGGTGGTGGTGGTGGGTAGTAGTGGTGGTGGTGGTGGTGGTGGTGGTGGTAGTAGTGGTGGTGGTGGATGTGGTGGTGGTAGTTTTCGTTTCATATATTTGGTCTGCAGCGTACCTTGTTTTGTAATATCTGTTTTGTTTAAACTATTAATTGTTTTGTTCGTGGTTGCATGACTTGTGTAAAAATAGGTTGAATGCAAGCGGTTTTTTGTTTGTCTTTCGTGAGATGTGGCGCTATGTAAATTCCATTGTTATTATTGTTATTATTATTATTATTATTATTATTTTATTATTATTATTATTATTATTATTATTATTATTATGGCTAGTTTGTTGCTCTTGTTATTGTCATTGTTGTTGTTGTTATCATCATCATCATCATTCTTCTTCTTCTTCTTCATCTTCTTCTTGTTCTCCTCCTCCGCCTCCTCCTCCTTCTCCTCTTCCTCTTCCTTCTTCTTCCTCTTCCTCCTATGCATTCTCCAGCTTAATACACTTGAGGGTCACCCAGAATATGCACCTCACCCAGAATATGCACCCCTACTCGCTTATCCCATCTGGAAATCAATGTGAGATTGTAAGTACACACACTCTAGATGAAAACATTTACGTGTATGATGACTCTTTTCAACTACCTCCCCATGTAGGCAGACATGCTCCTGTTTCAGAGGAGTTTAATAGCAAAAACAACAACCCAACAACAACATTGCTTTATACAACTTTGTGTCACGAAAAGATTTCTCTGCGTAAAATTCAAGATGCCCTCCCCGGGAAGAACGCGTCGCCACAAGAGCAGCGCCACCCATTATTATCGTGTTCCCCCCCCCCCCTCCCCCCCTTGTTTAACAACTGTATCTTTTTCCATTTCAGAGTGGCATTTTAAAAACATAATTTTGCCAGGGACAACTCTCTTGTTGCTGTGGGCTCTTTTACGTGCGCTAAATAATCACGTGCAACACACAGGACCCTCGGTTTTTCGTCTCATTCGAAAAAACTAGCACCCAGACCACCACCCATGGATGAGGGGAGTGGGTGGAGGTGGATGGGGTGGAGTTTTTTTGTTGTTGGTCCAAACGGGGATCAAACCACCGCACACTTCCGATCGACCCGGACTTTTCGCTTTCTAGGCAGGTAGGTTACCTTCAGACCCCCGATACACCAGACGAGAAGCTTTACGTGGATGGTGACTCTTTTCAAATACCTCCCGTGTAGGCAACCACACTCCGGTTTCAGAGGAGGCTGGTTTTTTTCTCTTTTAAAAAGAAATAGCGCTGAATCTTGTAAAGCAACAAATCAAAGCGCTCAGATGACATTTATATATTTTTTGCATTTTTAAAAATTTATTTATATTTATTTATGCGTGTGTATGCGGTTTTTTTTAATTTTTGTCATTTGTTCCCACCGGCACACAATGGCCTACTCTTTCGAACAGCGGAACAGGATTTAACGTGTGCGCAAGATGTTCTGCATGCCTCGGTTTATAGTCTCATCCGAAGGACTTTGACATTCAGTTCGAATTTTTTGTCAAACTGGGAAGAAAGGGCGAGGCTGGGAATCGAACCCAGAACCCCACGGTTTACTTGTTGGCAGGCGAACGTCTTAACCACCCTGCCACCTTCCTTCACTGATATGCTAAGAGTTTGTACAACGTGGCTGGAGACAATGTCTATAGACCATTTTCAACGTAACGTAACGTACGGCGTTTTGGTTTAAATAGTTTCTTTTTTAATTCAGAAAAGAGTACAAACACTGAAAACAAACAGCATTTTGGAATCATAGCAACAACAACAAACTTGTAGCTTATGGTGTTTTGTTCAATGAAAACAATGAAGATTAACATGAACATAACGGCTGCTGAGCTGCAAAATGTAAACCAACACCACCAACAACAGACATTTTCATCAATCGCAATCTTTGCTAAATTAAGAAAAAAGGAAAACAACACACGAAAACACATATCAATTTGTAGAGTAAACACACATAAAAACAAACAAAAAATAGTTGGAATAGGAAAACCAGAGAGAGAGAGAGAGAGAGAGAGAGAGAGAGAGAGAGAGAGAGAGAGATACAATGACAATGACAACGACAATAATTTATTCAAG
>CM054136.1:52981895-52989395 GCA_028751875.1 Rapana venosa
GCAAGACAACCCCCCCAAAAAACCCACCCAAGTGTACTGGTAGTTTACTTATTAATAGTTCAGTCCCTCAATCGGAAAGACAAGTACACAAAACATTAACAGCAAGACGAAAATAAAATAAAATAAAACAAAGTGAGTGTACTGGTAGTTTACTAATTAATGGTACAGCCCTTACATCGGAAAAAACAAATACAGAAAACATTAACAGCAAGACGAAAACAGCACAAAACAAAACAAGTGTACTGGCAGTTTACTAGTTAATAGTACAGTGTCTACATCGGAAAGACAAATACAGAAAACATTAACAGCAAGAAAAAAACAAAACAAAATAAAACAAGTGTACTGGTAGTTTACTAATTAATGGTACATACCCGACATCGGAAAGACAAATACAGAACAGATTAACAGCAAGAAAAAAACAAAACAAAACAAAACAAGTGTACTAGTAATTTACTAATTAATGGTGCAGCCCTTACATTGGAAAGACAAATACAGAAAACATTAAAAACAAGACAAAATAAACAAAGTAAAGGTAGTGATGGTTTACTAATCAATAGTTCAGTCCCACTAAATCGTATAACTCCACTGGGACTCTAATATAGCGAAAAAGAAACCAAGCAGATTATCCAAAAGAGAAAAAAAATTACGAAAACTTACAAACGCTTCCATCTCCTGTTTGGCCGTCTTGTAGGTGTTGGAATTCGGGTCTGCTAGATCAGTGGAATACTCTTTGTTCTTCACTCGAAGAGATACCTCCACCTTAGGTTCTTTAAAACAAAACAAAAAAACAAAGAAACAAATATAACCAACTGACTTGGCCCCGGATAAAAGCTGTGTCAGATAATAATAATAAAAAAAAAAAAAATAAAATAATGGTAATAATAAAAAAGAAATTGATATAGCACTATATATTACAAAGACAAACAAAAGTACTTGCATTCAACCCATCCCACACAGCCACGGAACCAATAACAATCAATCAATAGTTAAAACAAAATAACTATCGCAAACATGGAACGCTGCAGACCAAATCTATGAAATAAAAAAAAATTACAATAGTCAAAACCAGTTTTTCGAAAGCACGCAGCAAACACCACACACACACGCACGCACGCACGCACGCACGCACGCATGCACGCACACACACACACACACATACACAGAGGTGGACGGGATAGCCTAGTGGTCAGAACATTGTGTTCGCAATCTGACTACCCGGGTTCGATTCCCATTCAAGGGGCTATTTTCCTCTGGAGTTAACATCAGTGCAGACTCCACTCTCCCCAAAAGTCCTTCAGATGAGACTATAAACCAAGGCCCCGTGTGCCAACGCACGCAGAACATCTTGCGCACACGTTAAATTCACAAATCCGCATACACACGGGGACTGGATGTAAAAAAAGCACAGAAGTGCTTATTCCATTATCCTCGATATAAAAGAATAAAATAAATTTTAAAAAATTAATTAAAAAATAAAACGCACACACACACACACACACACACACACACACACACACACACACACACACACACACACACACCACACACACACACACACACACACACACACAACACACACACACATACACAGATCATGCACATTGGCAGGGTGATTGGACATTGGTTAGTAAAGGTCAACCAGTTGATGTCACCTAGTTGCCAAAGCCTGCATTGAAATGTTGTTATATCGTAACATGCTATGTTGCGATAGTCTCCAGCCCTGACAAGCTCTTAAACGTAACAACCCGCACTCTCTTTTAAAGGAAGAAAAAAAAATCATCTGAAGTCGTAGCATGGCTGCCTGTATGGCGAGGCATTTTTTTTTTTATAAACAGTCATATACGCAAACTTCTCATTCAGGGTGAAATTTCAGTCTCACAGTGATTCCCAGGTGGGATGATGAGTCAGAGTGCACATTCTGGGTGACCCCTCAGAGTGTTAAGCTGGGGAATGCACATGTATGTTAGTCCGTCGTTTTCGACGATGACCTCCAAAACAGCAGAGGAGGCAGCTGCTGTTTCAGAAGTTGGGCAGAAATTTGATTATAGTGGAGATGCCTTGCCCACAGTACATCCCCACTCTCTCGGCCAAGTGGGCATAAGGACAGTCAGCGTTGGAGATGTTTTCCAAAGGCCAACCAGCCCCCAGGGCTGCAGCACATAAGGACTGTGCAAGTCAAGCCTCCTCGTCAGAGAGTCATAGTCTATCACTAAAGACTAAGCTGTAAAGTGGAATTCCATGAGTGGAAAAGCCACTGGTCATACAGCCTCTCACTTTGCTGTTGCCCCCAGCGTCAATGGTTTAATCAAGAACTGTGATAAACCCCAGGCGCTGACGGGGAATGCACAACAACAACAACATCAGCAAACCAACATACACATAAATTTGAAAACTTTACATTGTATCTAGATAGGTTTAATCTGGAGACAGACAGATTAGTCACGCGGAGAGGGGGGGGGGGGGGGGAGGTCTCTTAAAATTCTGGACACCTATTCTTTACTTGCTACGGTTCTTTTTAAAAGAAAAAAATAAACAAAGCTGACGATCTATATTTTGCCAATGATAGGTGTTTTAGATACACTAATTATAGAAAAATAGACAAGTAAATGAATAAATGAATGAATAGATGTATCCACACACACACACATGCACGCTCACACACACAAACAACACACACATCAACACACACACACTACACACACAAACACACACACTATACTACACTACACTACACTACATACACCACAAACACACTTACACTACACACACACACGATCACACACACACTACAACACACACACACACTACACTACACTACACTACACTACACTACACACACTACAAACACACTACACTACATCACACTACACTACACACACACATTCACACACACACAAACACACACACACACACACTACACTACACACACTACACACACACACTACACTACACTACACACACATACACAAACAACACACACACAAACAAACACACACACGCTACACTACACACACACACTACACACACAAACACACATACAAACACATACACACACAAACACCCTACACTACACACAACTACACACACATACATACACATTCACACACACACACTACACACACACACTACACTACACCACACTACACACAAAAACACACACACACACATTACACTACACTACACACACACACACATTCACACACACACTACACACATACAACACACACACACACACATACACACACACACACACACACACACACACACACACACACACACACACAACACACACACACACACACACACACTTCATTGTTTTTCGGGTTCTGTTTCTTTCTTTCCATAGCAGAGGACTTACGAGGTGGTGGGGGTGTGACTGTGGTGGTTGGCTTTTCTCCCATCCGCTCATTATCCTCAGACATTTGGCGTGCTGCAGAGAAAAAGAAAACGAACAAACAAACAAACACATATGTGAACGGACGTATGAAAGCATAAGCACTGACCTAGCGTAACGATTACGTCACAGGTGTACATATATATAATATATATATATATATATATATATATATATATATATATATATATATATATATATATATATATATATAATAGATAGATAGATAGATAGATAGATAGATAGATAAACGCTGACCTTGCGTACCCTTTATGTCACAGGTGTACATATATATAAACACTGACATTTGCGTAACGTTTACGTCACAGGCGTACATATATATAAACACTGACGTAGTGTAGTACAACGTTTACGTCACAGGCGTACATATGTATAAACACTGACCTAGTGTAGTACAACGTTTACGTCACAGGCGTACATATGTATAAACACTGACGTAGTGTAGTACAACGTTTACGTCACAGGCGTACATATGTATAAACACTGACCTAGTGTAGTACAACGTTTACGTCACAGGTGTACACATGTATAAACACTGACCTAGTGTAGTACAACGTTTACGTCACAGGTGTACGTGTGTATAAATACTAACCTTGCGTAGTACAACGTTTGCGTCACAGGCTGACGTATGTATAAACACTGACCTAGCGTAACGATTATGTCAAAGGTGTGTGTATAAACACTGACCTAGCAGAACGTTCATGTCATAGGCGTGTATATATATATATATATATATATATAATATATATATATATATATATATATATATATATATATATATATATATATATAGAGAGAGAGAGAGAGAGAGAGAGAGAGAGAGAGAGAAGAGAGAGAGAGAGAGAGAGAGAGAAATTATATATATATACATAAATGCCAACCTAGCGAAACGTTCAGAATTATCACAGAAGTATGTATAAACACTTGACCTTGCGTAATGTTTCATTGACAGCGGTATGTATATACGCAGACTCACAAGATATCATTGTTACCATTATTCTCTCTCTCTCTCCTCCCCCCCTCTCTCTTCCTCCCTTCCTCCCTCCCTCTCTCCCTTCCTCTCTCTCTTTCTCTCTCCCTCTCTCCCCTTCATCCCCCTCTCTCCCCCCTCTCTCTCCTCTCCCTCCCTCTCTCCCTTCCTCCTCTCCCTTCCTCTCTCTCTTTCTCTCCCCTTCTTCTCTCCCTCTCTCTCCCTTCCTCTCCCTCTCTCTCCCTACCCCTCTCTCTCTCCCTCCCTCCTTCTCTTCCCTCCCCCCTCTCTCTCCCTCCCCCCTCTCTCTCTCCCCCCTCTCTCTCCCTCCCTCCTCTCTCCTTCCTCCCTCTCCTCTCCCTCCCTCTCCCTCCCTCTCTCCCTCTACCTTCCTCTCTCCCTCCCCCCTCCCTCCCTCTCCCTCCCTCTCTCTCCCTCTCTCCCTCCCTCCCTCTCTCCTCCCTCTACCCTCTCCTCCCCTCTCCCTCCCCTCTCTCCCCCTCTCTCTCCCTCCCCCCTCCTCTCTCTCCCCTCCCTCTCCCTCTCCCTCCCCCCCTCTCCCTCCATCCCTTCTCTCTCTCTCTCTCTTCTCTCTCCTCTCTCCTCTGTCTGTGCCAGATTCTCCTGCCTGCACTCACTGGTGAAGTAAACAGCCACGCCGATGGCCACGGCGATGAAGACGAGGAGGAGGACGATGACCAGGACGACCTTCACCCTCAGGGACCTCCGGCGACCTGAGGAGGCATCCGTGACCTCGCTGTCGCCGCCGCCGTTGCTGCTGCTGGGGTCTGTGGTGGTGGTCGGGGGGATGGTGTAGCGGCTTTTCCGGCCCGAGTCTTGCGCTGCAAAGGTACAGCCGACAAGTCCACTGACCACCCCTCCTCCTCCTCGTTAATAAGTCATCCAACCAACCAACTAACTAACCAGCCAGCGCTACAGCCAGTCAGTAAGCTAGGCAGCCAGTCAGGCCAGCCAGTCAGCGAGCCAGTCAGCCAGACAGCCAGTCAGTCAAGCCAGCCAGTCAGCAAATCAGCCAACCAATAAAGCAACCAGCCAATCAGCTAGTCATCGAGCCAGCCAGCCAGTCAGCCAGCCAGCCAGCCAGCCAACCAATCAACCAACCAGCCAATCAGCCAGTCAGCCAGCCAACTAACCAGTCAACCAACAATCCATCCAACCAACCAACCAACCAGCCAATCAGCCAGTCAGCCAGCCAACTAACCAGTCAGTCAACCAACCAACCAGACATCCAACCAACCAAGCAGCCAGCCAACCAACCGACCAACCAACCAACCCTTCAATAATCTGACCAGCCAACCACCCTTCCCTCCCCCCCCCCCCATCATCACCTAATCAACCCAGCTAACCACCAGCCAACTCCCCATTCACCCAACTGACACACCAAACCAGTCCACCACCCATACACCCAACCAAACCACCCAACCACCCAGCCAACCAAACTAACCAACCATCCATCCACCATCACTCACCCACCCACCCACCTACCACCCACTCATGCCTTCCACCCACCCACCCACCCAACTTCACTCCCAGCCTCCCCCCACCCCTCTTCCTTCCACCTACCTACCTACCTACCCACCCATCCACCCACTCACCCATCCACCCATCCACCCACCAATCTTCAAACCACTCACAGAAAGGCATCTTGTAGTAAGGGTCGTAGGAAGAGGGGTAGGCTGCAGGCACGCTGTATCCAGGGCTGGAGTAACCGTAGTTGTCGTAGGCAGTTAGCTGTGCTCGGGTAGGGGTACGTTTGGCAGCATCTTTGTGCTGGTAGTAGTGGCTGTCGGGTACAGGCGGGTACCCCGGGTAGCTACTACCGTCTTGGCTGTTTTTGCTGGTGTACCCGTTGCCGAAGTCCCAGTCTTGTTGATCCTGGAAGAAGCGATTTGTGGAAGTCTTTGAGTGTAAGCTTAATGGAAGGAAGGCAGGAAGGGAAGAAGGAAGGGAGGGAGGAAGGGAGGGAAGGAGGAGAGTAGGAAGGAAAGAGGGAGGAAGGAGGGTAGGAAGGAGAGAAGGAAGGAAAGAGGAAGGAAAGAGGGTAGGAAGGAAGGGAGGAAGGAAAGAAAGAAGGAGGGCAGGAAAGAAGAATGTTAAGAAAGTAGAGAACGGAGGAGAGAATGAGGGAGAGAAGGAAGGAGGGGAGGGAAGGAAGGGTAGGATGAAGGTAAGAAAGAAGAAAGAAAGGAAAAAATGGAAGGCAAGAAATGCGGAAAAAAGAAAGAAAGACAGACACAAAGAAGATAAAATGGAAGAAAGACAAAGAAGAAGGGAGGAAAGGCAGAAAATAAGAAAGAGAGAAAGAAAAAAAAGACAAAATGAAAAGAAATGAAACGAGGACGACTAACAAAAAAAAAAAAAAGGAAAACAAAGACAGGCCAAAAGAAATATAAGACAAAGAAAAAAAATAATGAAAGAAACGAACAAAGTAAGTAAAAAAAACAAACCCCCAAACCAGGAAGATAAAAAGAAAATGGTGGTGATCGAACCCTTTGATTGAGTCAGATCACGAGTCTAATGTTGTGTGATTTTAACCACTGAGCTATTTATTTATTTATTTATTTATTTATTTATTCATTCATACCACTTTAAGTCACAGCAGATTTCTCTGCGTGAAATTCGGGCTGCTCTCCTCGGGGAGAGCACGTCGCCACAAGAGCAGCGCCACCCTTTTTTTTTCTTTTTACCTGTCTGCAACAGTATTTGTTTCCCTATCAGAGTGGCTTTTTTTTTTGTTTACAGAATTTTGCCAGGGACAACTCTCTTGTTGCCGTGGGTTCTTTTACGTGCGCTAAATAATTATGTGCAACACGCGGGACCTCGGTTTATCGTCTCATACGAAAGACTAGCGCCCAGACCACCACTCATGATCTAATGGATGGGGAAAAAGTTTCGGGTCCAAACGGGATGCTCACGCTAAACAAACAATAGTTTAAGGGTAAAGGTAAAGGTACAGGTAAAGGAGTCCCATAACCTATAAGGTCGTAGGGGAGCGAGGTGTCAGAGACCTCACTTCTCTAGGGCCAGCATATTGAGGGCGGCGCCCATCTCCTCTCCCTCGCTGCTTTACCTTCCCTGACCCTAAAGAGGGCAG
>CM054136.1:52996895-53019395 GCA_028751875.1 Rapana venosa
CACATCTGTTAAATACAACACAATCTAAAACAGAGCAGTACAGCACAGAACCGTCAGAATGCATCGTGGGCCATACGTACAATGTAACAACACAACATTAACACAATATTAAGGTACAAACAAATCTGTTTGTTACACAATCTATCTAGCCTGCTGTCCTGGGCAATGGCTTTTATTGATCGCTGGCTCTTGACAACACCAGACCCTTGGAATAAATAATGCAAGCGACATATGGCCAAAGGGGCTGAAAGTGGGGTCTTTCACCACGCAATAAACGACCTGTGACGACTCTTTTTGTTTTACTTTCGTTTTCCAAGAGTTGTCGTCTTGCGTAATGTTGGATGAAGTTGACAATGTAGGCTGCTGTTTCTCTTTTTGTTGTTTTGAGGTTTTTTTTCTTTTTCGTAAATTGCTAAAACTAGGACATGATGAGTACCGTAATTACAGAATTTACTTTTGGCTTCGTTTGTCTATCTCTCTTGTGTTTAATTGTTTCTGTCTGCTGGTGTGTGTGTGTGTGTGTGTGTGTGTGCATGGTGTGTGTGTGTACGTGGTGTGTGTGTGCGTGTTATATATATATATATATTTGTCTTTACAACTAAAGAGATAAGAGACGAGAAAAAAAATAATGTTCAAACATGAACTGTGCGTGTCTGTGTGTGTGTTTGTGCTTGCGCGTGCGTATTTGCATGGGCACGAGTGTGTGCTATCGAAAAGTGACAGCAAAGAATTGACAAATCGAGTGGGGTTAAGGGAGATAACGTATCTTACTCAGATTTCAGAATAAACTATTCAGCTTGGTAGTTTGTGCTGGTGCTTGAGATTGGGATTATTTTTTTCTCATGCTTGTTTGCTTTCTCGGTTTTTCTTCTTCTTTCTTTGTTTTCCTTTCTTTTTTTGCTTGATTCCTTCTGTATAAGTAAAGGCTAGGGTGGGGTGGGGTAGGGGTGGGGGTGGGATGGAGTGGTGCGTGTGTGGTGTTCTTACATTTTATAATATATCAAGTCTATTTTTTCCCACCAGCTTAGTCGAAGCAAATCTGTTCTCTACTTTCTCTTTTCTTTCTATTAAAAAAATCCCCGAATCCCCCCCCCCCCCCCCCCCCGCATCCACCCCCACCCCCCTGTCTTAAACACTCACCCTCTTCTTCTCTTACGCAACCATTTTCTCCTCCGTCTTTCTCTTTCTACACTTTTTTTTTCTTGTTTACTTCCTAACAAAGACAGGTACTGGTAAACAAAAAAACAAAAAAAAAGGCTAGCACTTTGCTTTTGAAAACCTCCCATGACTGAACATCAACGCCACACCCAAAGTTATTCACCACCTTCCCCCCCCCCCCATCCCATATCCCCTCCCTCTTCCCACCCTCCTTTTTATCAAGAAATGAATAAAGAAAAGAAATCGTGACTGAAAATGCTACCCAATAGAAAACTCTTCCAGGGCGCATAGATGACTCGTTCCAAACCAGGCTTACATTTTAACACCGATTCACCACCAATCGTGCACATCTCTGTTTTCGTTTTATGCCCTAGAGCAATACACAAACTGGCCAAAGCAAAACAGGAAAAAAAATCGTGATCACGATGCCTTTGAAAATGAATAATGAATGAGCCGCGGAAAGAAATGCCCACGGAACTGGGTTATTTATTGACCCCCAATGCAGGGGTGTCGAGCCTCCTTCAGCCTATCACTGCAGGGATCTCTTAGAGCATGCATAATTGTCCCTACTCGTCACCACCCTAAGAATCACGCCGTGAGGTGCAAATTACAATGAATAAAAGAATTTGCGTGCATAATTATTGTCTTTTCAATATCTCGCCATATAGTCAGGCATATAGGCATTTATACTATTTTGCCAATGTACGCAGCCATACTATTTTGCCAATGTAGGCAGCCATACTATTTTGCCAATGTAGGCAGCCATACTATTTTGCCATATAGGCAGCCATACTATTTTGCCAATGTAGGCAGCCATACTATTTTGCCAATGTAGGCAGCCATACTATTTTGCCAATGTAGGCAGCCATACTATTTTGCCATATAGGCAGTCATACTATTTTGCCAATGTACGCAGCCATACTATTTTGCCACTGTAGGCAGTCATACTATTTTGCCATATAGGCAGCCATACTATTTTGCCAATGTAGGCAGCCATACTATTTTGCCACTGTAGGCAGTCATACTATTTTGCCATATAGGCAGCCATACTATTTTGCCAATGTACGCAGCCATACTATTTTGCCATATAGGCAGCCATACTATTTTGCCATATAGGCAGTCATACTATTTTGCCAATGTAGGCAGCCATATTATTTTGCCATTATAGGCAGCCATACTATTTTGCCATATAGGCAGCCATACTATTTTGCCATATAGGCAGTCATACTATTTTGCTAATGTAGGCAGCCATACTATTTTGCTAATGTAGGCAGCCATACTATTTTGCCACTGTAGGCAGCCATACTATTTTGCCAATGTAGGCAGCCATACTATTTTGCCATATAGGCAGTCATACTATTTTGCTAATGTAGGCAGCCATACTATTTTGCCACTGTAGGCAGCCATACTATTTTGCCAATGTAGGCAGTCATACTATTTTGCCATATAGGCAGCCATACTATTTTGCCATTATATGCAACCATACAATTTTGCCATAATAATTATAGGCAGCCATGCTTCGATTTCAGAGACTTTCTTCTCTTTTCATAAAGAATGAAGAAGAGTGGAGGAAGCTGGTTGCAAAATCTTCAGTTTTTACCCCAATAGTCAACCAGACTTTGGGACAGGTGAAGGAGAGAAGAAAGAAGGTTGTGATGCAAGGTTTGTCCTGGATACCGACAGATCCTAGGTAAAAACTTCAGAAAATGACATTTTAATATAGACTACGACACTTCACACATTTTATCCACGATTGGTAAATGAATTAGTCACAGTTGAACATCTTTTGAAAAAGAATAATCATTATATTGTTATGTGACAGGATAGCTCAGTGGTTAGAGCACTCGCTTTCCCACAGCTAAGAAGGTTAAGAAGCATCGAGCGTGGTTACTACTTGGATGGGTGACCGTTTGCGCGCCTTGGCTTCAGTGCAGTTCCCCAGTTCACCCTGCTGCAAATGGGTACCTGCCCTCTTTAGGGTCAGGGAAGGTCAAGCAGCGAGGGAGGTAAGATGGGCGCCGCCTTCAATATGCTGGCCCCTAGAGAAGTTGAAGTCTCAGATTGCGAGCGCAATGTTCTAACCACTAGGCTATCCCTTCCGTTAGGCATCGCAGAGGGACTGCAAACATGGTTTCGGCTCATTGATTTTCTATGTGGCGGGGAAAAACAAACTAGCAAACCTGCGAACAGGGGGACGGGATAGCCTAATGGTTAGAACATTGCGCTCACAACCTGACAACCCGGGTTCGATTCCTGTTCTAGGGGATCAGTCAGTGGGAACAGTGAGAACAGACGACAATTTACAAAACCGCATAGACACGGGGACTGGATGTGAAAAAAGCACATAAGTGCTTATTCCATTATCCTCGATATAAAAGAATAAAATAAAAAAGAAAGCAAATAAAACAAAATAAATGAATAAATAACAATCCAACAACACGATTGATATAAAGAAAGAAAAGATATAATAAGGAGCATGGGTGTGCGTACGGGTGCGTGCGTGCGTGTGTGCGTGCGTGCGTGCGTGTGTGTGTGTGTGTGTGTGGAGAGGGAGGGAGGGATGGGGGTGTCATTGTTGACATTATTGTCATTGCTAACAGCAAAGAGTACCGTGTATGTATCTCTCTGTCTCTGTCTCTCTGTGTCTCTCTGTGTGTATCTGTCTCTCTATTATTATGATGTATCCTACCGGGCGGGGACTGGATGTAAAAAAAAAAGCACATGGGTGCTTCTCTCTCTCTCTCTCTCTCCTCTCTCTCTCTCTCTCTCTCTCTCTCTCCTCTCTCTCTCTCTCTCTCTCTCTGTGTGTGTGTGTGTGTGTGTTGTGTGTGTTTTCTATCAGCGTGTGACTGTGGAAGAACGGATGGTAAAAAATTGTAGTGTGATACATTTTTCCTTCTGTTCCTTGTCTCACCTTCTCTTATCAAGTTATTTCTTCTTCCTCTCTTCTTCTTCTTTGGGCTTTTTCTTCTTTTGATACTTTCGTCTTTACTTAGGTGGAGGGTTTGATGCAACCCAAAGCTTTGCTTAATCAAACTGCAATCTGGAATGGGGAAGAAAGAGTTTACCTGATTTTTGTGGTAGAAAAAGTTTACCTGGTCTTTTGTGGAAGAAAATGTTTATCAGGTTTTTGTGGAAGAAAGGGTTTACCTGATGTTTGTGGAAGAAAATGTTTACCTGGTTTTTTGGGGAAGAGAGAGTTTACCAGGTTTTTTTGGGGAAAAAAGAGTTTACCTGATTTTTATGAAAGGAAGAGTTTACCTGATTTTTGTGGAAGAAAGAGTTTAAGAGTTTACCTGATTTTTTTAGAAGAAAGAGTTTACCTTATTTTTGTGGAAATAAAAGTTTACCAAGTTTTTGTGGAAGAAAGAGTTTACCTGATGTTTGTGGGAGAAAAAGTTCACCTGATTTTTGTGGAAGAAAAAGTTTACCTTATTTTTGTGGAAATAAAAGTTTACCTAGTTTTCGTGGAAGAAAGAGTTTACCAGGTTTTTTTTAAATAAATAGTTTACCTTATTTTTGTGAAAATAAAAGTTTACCTAGTTTTTGTGGAAGAAAGAGTTTACCTGATGTTTGTGGAAGAAAGAGTTTCCCTGATTTTTGTGGAAGAAAGAGTTTACCTGATTTTTGTGGAAGAAAAGGTTTCCCTGGTTTTGGGGGAAGAAAGAGGTTAACCATTTTTTGAGGAAGAAAGAGTTTACCTGATTTGGGGGGAATAAAGAGTTTACCTGATGTTTGTGGAAGAAAAAGTTTACCTGATTTTTGTGGGGAAAAACACAAAACCCCTACAATCTTGAAAAAAAAGATAAGAGACTTTAATGGGATAAATCAGGAAAAAAAATTATGCTTTACTCCTCCTTTGGCTGTAAGGTTTCAATGGCGGGAGTGGTATTGGACGACAATTTTAGAAAAAATATAATTATGTGAAAAGTGTGTGTGTGTGTGTGTGTGGTGTGTGTGTGTGTGTGTGTGTGTGTGTGTGTGTGTGTGTGTGTTGGTTCGTTTTATTTCTAAACGAACGTACTTGGAAGTGCTGTTCTTGAATTTTTTTTTCAAGCAGGTTTAACAATTATTGTTTTGAATAGCATCTTCGTCTCTATTAGACTGTTTTCCATTCTGTTCTACCCTTTCTGGTTCCTCCATCTGTCCTCCCAACTCTAAAAGTGTAATATGGAAGGAAAAAACCCCATGATCGAACAAGCAAATAGCTCAAACAAACTACGAACAAGAAGAAATTCGAAATTACAGTTTTTTGCAACTACAACAACTGCTCTTCCAACGGCTTCAACTGCAGCAGCGGCTACCCCTACTTCCACCACCACCACCACCACCACCACCACCACCACCACCACCACCACCACCACCACCAAGTTCGATACAGCAATACTGAAATAAAAGTCACCACCAAATTTGGTTGTAACTTGGAGATTGCTGCCTCTCTAACAAGCTTAGGGCTATACACGAGTGTCCCTCAAAACCATATCAACTCCCATACAAACAAAACAAAGCAAAAATCACCAAAACTGCATCCCACCCTACCCCCCCCCCCCCAACCCAAACCAATATAAACTAACATCAACCCCCCCCCCCCCCCCCACCTTTCCTAAAACATACACACCTCTCCGAAAGGCCAACCAAATAAATAAACATCACCTACACCCATCTCCCAACAACAGAATACAACACAAAAATCCACGGATAAAAAATAAAACCAATAAAATGTATCCTCCGAACAAAAACAAAATCCCTAAACGAAACAACCAAGTATACATAAATAAAAAAAAGAAAGACAGACAGAAAGAAAGAAATAGAGAAACAAAATGGTAGATTTACAGATAGTTCAACAGATAAATAAACCAAATGAAAAAATATCGACAGAGGAATAGATAAATCAACACACGGATAAATCAAAATGACTTGATACAGAAATACAACAGACACAGAGCTAAAGCCAACAAGCTTCAAACAGGCAGACAGACGAGCCAACTTCACCTCGACTACCACTGCTCCAAACTAGTCAGCAGCCATTGAAATTATACTGATAATGCTGCTGTTGCTGCTGCTGTTGCTGCCGCTGCTGCTGTTGCTGCTACTGCTGCTACTCACTTCTTCGTCTTCTTCTACTACAGGTACAACAACAACAATTCCTCCTCCCCCTACTACTACTACTACTTCTACTACTGCTGCTGCTGCTGCTGCTGCTGCTGCTACTACTACTACTACTACTACTACTTCCACTACCACTACCACTACTACTACTTCTACTACTACTACTTCCACTACCACTACCACTACTACTACTTCTACTACTACTTCTACTACTACTACTATACTACTATACTACTACTACTACTACTACTATTACTACTACTGCTGCTGCTGCTGCTGCTGCTGCTGCTGCTACTACTACCACCACCACCACCACCACCACTACTACTACTACTACTACTACTACTACTACTACTACTACTACTACTACTACTACTACTATTACTACTACTGCTGCTGTTGCTGCTGCTGCTGCTGCTACTACTACTACTACCACCACCACCACCACACTACTACTACTACTACTACTACTACTACTACTACTACTACTACTACTACTACTACTACTACTACTACCACTACCACTGCTACTACTACTACTACTACTACTACTACTACTACTACTACTACTACTACTACTACTATTACTACTACTTCTGCTGCTGCTGCTGCTGCTGCTGCTGCTGCTGCTGCTGCTACTACTACTACTACTACTACTACTACTACTTCTACTACTGCTTCTACTGCTGCTACTACTACTGCTGCTGCTACTACTACTACTTCTTTTTCTACTACTACTGCTGCTGCTACTACTACTTCTACTACTACTACTACTACTACTACTACTACTACTACTACTACTACTACTACTACTAAAAGAAACGCCCCATTAACTACACTAATGTTCTGTCCGGTGAACTAGTAATTCACGGTAGTATGAGGGTAAATCAATTTCTGTTCTGAAAGTATTCTAGACCTATCATCCCAGCTTATGATTTGTTAATGATTTTTAACTCCCTGTTGAGGTGGAGAAGAGAGAGAGAGAGAGAGAGAGAGAGAGAGAGAGAGAGAGAGAGAGAGAGAGAGAGGAGAGAGAGAGAGAAGAGAGAGAGAGAGAGACAGAGAGAGAGAGAGACAGAGAGACAGACAGACAGACAGACAGATATACAGACATACAGACAGACAGGCAGACAGAGATAGAAGGGACAGACAGACAGGCCGCTTTTCCAAAGAGTCGGCCATTGTGTACCGGTGGAAACAGATGGCGAAATTTATAAAACCGCATACACACGGGGACTAGATGTAAAAAACCCCCACATGAGGGCTTATTCCATTATCCTCGTTATACAAGAATAAAAAAAAATAAATAAATAATAAATAAAATAAAATAAACGGGAACAGACAGAAAAAACAGACAGACAGGCTGAAACAGAAAGGGACACTGATACTTCAAAATCAAAACTAAACTGCTAAAACGAAAAACGCCAATCAAGCAACAACAACAACAACAACAACAAAACAGAGCCAGATAAAACAACAACAAATAAAAATACAGGACCCCTACCCCCTCACATAATTGTATAATAACGAAACAAAAAAACCTCACCTGAAAAAACCCTCAAACAAGCCAACAGAAACAACAACCAACACCACAACATTAGCAACAACAACAACAGCAATCCCCTACCTCCCTCCCCCCCCCTCCTCCTCTATCCTTCTCCCAGCACTGAAACGCACCTCTTCTTACCTTTACAATTTTTGTTGCCACTTGCGCAAGCATTCAAACGATGGGGAAAGCGACAACAACAGACAGATCCTGGATTGACCGAGGAGGTAATCAAACACTGTTCGCAGCGAGTTATATATACCGTATATAATATATCAATAATCTGTTGGGCACGACACAGACAGTCAGTCTGTGACACACGCTAGACTCATCCTCCACCCCCCCACCTTACCCCATCCAACCTCCCTCCCTCCTTCCTCCCTCCTCCCTACTCCCCCCCCCTCCCCCCCCCCTTCCCTAACTTGATCTCAGTTGGTCGGGGAACTTAATAGATTAAAAAAGAAAATCAATGATGTGTTTGATTTTCAACCTGTATATCCGGTACCTTCCTACTCATTTTCATTCTTCCATGTTTGATATTTCGATAGTTGTTAGTGCTAACTTCCTTAGGCCTCCCCCCCCCCTTTCCCTCCGAGAGAGAGAGAGAGAGAGAGAGAGAGAGAGAGAGAGAGAGAGAGAGAGAGAGAGAGAGAGAGAGAGAGAGAGAGAACTCTGAAATGAGAGAGAGAGGGAATACACACACATACACACAAATATATAATTATCTATCTATCTATCTATCTATCTATCTATCTATCTATCTATACTATCTATCTATCTATCTATCTATCTACCCTATATCTATCTATCTATATCTATCTATATCCTACTATCTCTCTACTCTTATTTATCTATCTATCTATCTATCTCTCCCTATATATATATTCTCTCTGTCTCTCTGTCTCTCTGTATCTGTCTCTCTCTCTCTCTCTCTCTCTCTCTCTATATATATATATATATATATCTAGAGAGAGAGAGAGAGAGAAGAGAGAGAGAGAGAGAGAGAGAGAGAGAGAGAGAGGGAGAGAGAGAGAGAGCACTAACGTACACTGCACTGCATCTACTGTAATATATCAATTTTTCTGTTGTTTTCTTTTGCTCTTTTTGTTTGTTTGTTTTGTTGGGCAGTGTTAAGGCATAGAAATCACATCATTAACTAACGAGGAAATTAAAAACAACAATTCAAAACTTTTTTCAGGCTATACGAAGAGCTAGCTCCTGCCTTAAAGAAAAAAACAACAACACGATGATCATGCGTGTGTTTACACATACTAAAGCACAGTTGAAAGACTCACCAAAAACACTTACAGAGGAATGAGATCACAATTCTAGTGGAAAAAACAACAACCCCAAACCAAACACAAAACGAACATCAACAGGACGATTCAACTGTGGGCTCAGGCTCAAACCAGGAACCCTCAGATCGCGAATGCAGCGTTCTATAATTATAAACCAACCACTCGTCTATTCTCTTATCGCAACCACTTTTTTCCTTCTTCGCCTTTTATATAAGCCTTTTATAAACATACAGACAAGGTGGATGGACTGGTATTGCGTGAAGTATTGATCGCTCGCAGACATTTGCCATGCATTACTACGTCACACACACACACACACACACGCACACTCACACACACACTCACACACACACGCACAGGCACACACACACACGCACACACATACACACACACACACACACGCACACACACCGCCCTTTGAAAGAGGTCCTGGAAATCTGAAGTAAAGTGCTACCAGAATTGAAAATGAACAAAATAAAAAAAAAAGAAAACCCAGCATTCATCTGTCTACTGTCAAAAACAGTCATACCACCGCGCGTGAGAACGCGTGCGCCCACGATGCAAATATACACATACATGCGTGCACATGCATGCAGACAAACAAACAAAGAAACAAACAAACATTTAGAGAGAGAGAGAGAGAGGAGAGAGAGAGAGAGAGAGAGAGAGAGAGAGAGAGAGAGAGAGAGGCACTGAACACTGAACAGTTTTATTGTACTTCGGCCTCAGGCCACTATACAAAACATGTTTGGGGAAGGGGATAGGTAGACATAATTGCACAGATAGAGAGAGAGAGAGAGAGAGAGAGAGAGAGAGAGAGGAGAGAGAGAGAGAGAGAGAGAGATACAGACACACAGACACACAGACACACAAAGACAGACAGACAGCATCAAAGAAGAGAAAGAGAGACAAGAGACAGATATACAAAGCGGTCGTCTAGGTGCTGCTAATCATTCAGATGAGTCGATATACCGAGGTTGCATGAACAATACGAACTCAGTGGACGTTAAAAAAACCAAAACCTAGGCAAAAAGAAAGGTATCCCTGACAAAATTATGTAGAAAAAAAAGTGTTAGAATAAAACAAGGAACACTATATAACAAACTCCTTTCTGGGTATCTTTAAACGATTTTTTTCGACGTATAAAAATGTAAAAATAAAGGTATCCCATAACCTATGTGGTCGTAGTTGAGCGAGGAATATGACACTTCAGCTTATCTAGGGCCCAGCATATTGAGGGCGGCGCCCATCTCCTCTCTTTTTCGCTGCTTTACCTTCCCTGACTCTAAAGAGGGCAGGTACCCATTTACAGCTGGGTGAACTGGGGGACTGAACTGAAGCCAAGACGCCGGAACGTTCATCCATTCAAGTGGTAACTACGCTCAATGCTGCTTAACATTGACTTGGGGGAAAGCGAGTGCTCTGAACAGAGAACTATTCCGTCACACATACAGTCAACTAAATTCAAATCCAGCCCTTTAATTAACCAGCATATTATTAACTGTCCACAGTTAAGCATTAAAACTGAAGTCTTTAGAATATAATCATAATTATAGAAAAGAGAACTATGACCCCCTTTTTGTTCCCCCCTGAGAGTTCGTAGTTGTGTGGGTTTGCAGAAAAGATCAACACATAGATGTGCAAGTCTATGGCGTAGACTGAATAAAAGGCGAGCAGAGTGAATGGCAGCTTTGCACTGTAAACTAATCTCAGTCACGATAAAATAATCTGTTCCGTGAGAAACTGGGACTGCTCTCCCTGGGAAGAGCGTCTCGCCACAAGAGTAGCGCCACCCATTATTATTGCCCCCCACCCCACTCTCTCTCTCACTCTCTGAGTCTCTCTCTCTCTCACTCTGAGTCTCTCTCTCTCTCACCTTATCTTTGCGTTTCTTGTGTGTTATGGTCTGCATGTTGTTTTTCTTTCTTTCTTCCTTCCTTCCTTTCTTTCTTTCTTTCTTTCTTTCTTTCTATACTTCTTTTTTTTTTCATTCTTGGAGATTAGGTGTAGATGAATGTACAACCTTTTATTTTTTTCTTTACATGGATATAGTCCCCCCCCTCCTGATTTACGTTATTCGCTTAGTTACATTCTTTTATATGCATTCATCATTGTCTGCATGTGTATTTGTGTGCCTGTCAAAGTGACTTTTTTCTACATATATATTTTTTTCCATCAGGGATAGCCATTGATCTCCTTATCGACGACATTATCATCATTATCTTTATTCCTATCACCTCCGTCACCACTGCCACGGTGACCATAACAAGGGCCCTCACTTCTCCCATCACCAATAATTATGATCTGTCTGTCTGTGTGTCTATCGGTCTATCGTCTCGGGTATGGGTTATAATAATTATGTGTATGGGTGCGTTGTGTGCAAGCGCTGTGATTTGTATTTTGCAAGATATAGCGCTATATACATTCCATTCATTATTATTATTATTATTATAGGTCTCTCTCTGTCTCTCTCTGTCTCTCACACCCCACCCCACCCACACTCACACACACCTCACCTCTACACACACATACACACACGCACGCGCACATACACACACACACACATACACACACACAATCACACACATACAATCACAAGAATGTAGAAAGAGACGCAGAAATGGAATCACACACACACAGCACAACACAACACGAAACACACACACAACACAACACGAAGCACACACATAACACACACACACACACACACACACACACACACACACACACACACACACACACACACACACACACACACACACACACACACACACACACACACACACAGCACACACACACACACACACACACACACACACACACACACACACACACACAGAGCACACACACACAACATAACACACACACACACACACACACACACACACAACATAACACACACACACACACACACACACACACACACACACACACACACACACACAGAGTCACGCACTGGTAATAGACCTCACCAGGTTTTTTCCCCACTGCAGTATGTCTACATACTGGGACACCGACACGGAATAGCCTAGTCTATTGACAGGAATGTTGTACAGGGTTGAAGAAGGGAGTGGTGGTGGTGGTGGTGGAGGGGGGAAAGGGGGAGGTGGAAGTGATGGGGTGGGGGAGGGGAGAGGGCCGGGTGGAGGGGAGAGGGAGGGAGGGGTTTAAGCGTGAAAGCGTATACATGGAAGAACTAGGTGGCGTAGTGTGTGTGTGTGAGTGTGTGTGTGTGTGTGTGTGTGTGTGTGTGTGCGTGGGTGCGTGCGTGCGTGTGTGTGTGTGTGTGTGTGTGTGCGCGCGTGTGTGTGTGTGTGTAAGTGTGTGCGTGCGTGCGTGCGTGCGAGTGTGTGTGTGCGCGTGTGTGTGAGTGTGTGTGTGTGTTTATCTTTCGTTTTTCTACGCCTGTGATATTTCGTGTGTGCGTACTGTGTGTTTGTTTGTTTGTTTTGGATTTTCGTTTGTTTGTGTGTTTATTTTACTTTTTGCTATGTCTATGATATTACGTGTGTGCTTACTGTCTGTAATGTGTGTGTGTGTGTGTGTGTGTGTGTGTGTGTGTGTGTGTGCGCGCGCGCCCGCCCGCCTGTGCAAATAAATAACTGTATGACCACATGATTGTTTTGAAATACTACGCCCTATATGCTACACTCCTGCTTTATTTTAGATTTAACCACTTTTCCTTCCGTTTTTCTATACGACTCTTATATTATACCGTACGTACTATGGCATCTGCAGAAATAAAAACCACATTATATATGTGTGTGTGTGTGTGTGTGTGTGTGTGTGTGTGTGTGTGTAGATGTGAGGTGTGTGTGAGAGAGAGAGATTGAGAGAGGGAGAGGGATGGAGGGAGACAATGACACATTCTTTTTCTTTTATTTCGAGGATAATGAATAAGCAAACATGTGCGTTTTTACATCCAGTCCCCACCGTAGGGATACATCTTAATAATAACCCAATACTCATATTCTCAATCAGTAGAAACAAAGAGAAATAACCCTTAAGAAACCCACCAAACAAATAAAAGAAACCCCCCAGAACAACCACACACAAAAAAGGAAAAAGAACAAGAGAAAAACAAAAACAAAACAAAAACAAAAACAAAACAAAAACCAACCAAACTTACAAAGTCATAAAAATAAACACCTACACATTGTAAAATGGTACACATAGTTGTTACACGTAACAATAAGATACTGAGAGAGAGAGAGAGAGAGAGAGAGAGAGAGAGAGAGAGAGAGAGAGAGAGAGCACTAGTCTCTGTCTTTTTTTTTCTCTTTTACACTCTTCACATACTCATAATCATACATCTGCCTTGCCTTGTGATACATTTCTCTGTTTGAGATAGCAAAGTGTTGGAAATTGTTTTTTTAATTTGAATTTGTGACGATGGAGCTGGGGTGTCATCTAGGGTCCCCCACTACAGCTATACAGGCTGGGACTCGTTCTCCAAGTCCCTTTTTCATTTTCATTTTCATACTACTCTAAGTCAAGGCAGATTCCTCTGCATGAAACTCAGGCCGCTCACCCCAGGGAGAGCATGTCGCCACTAGAGCAGGCCACCCATTATTATTTTTTTCCTTGTCTTCTTCAGCTGTAATTGAGATTCAGCGCTATATACATTCCATACATTATTATTTAGTATTACTTCATTGTTTCCCTATCAGAGTAGATTAAAAATTTTTTCCAGGGACAGCTCTCTTGATGCTGGGGATTCTTTATCATAGCGTTAAATAATATTATGTAACATTCGGGACCTCGTTTTCTAATCTCTACAGTGTAAGACTAGCACCAAGACTCATGGTCTAATGGAAGGAGGGGTGGGGGATGGGGAGGAGAGGAATTTTGGGCCTAAACGGGGATCGAACCACCGCACACTTCCGACCCAGACTTTTCGCTTTCTAGGCAGGGGCATTACCTCTAGACCACCGATCCACCCTAGTAGGTCCAACCACAAGGGCCAGCTCGTTATGGAAAGGAGCCAGACTAAAGACGAACACAACAAGAAAACAATGGCCCATTTCTTGCTGTACTCGCTTGCTAAAAACTGCACCCAAATGACACAGGTGAGACACATAGACTCTTAGTGCCCTAATCCCTTGAGGATTCACAGAGGCTTCAAACAAGAAGCCACTCTGATAGGGAGAACAAAATAACACAGTGTAAGACAGGAAAAGGAAATAAAGTAATGGGCTGGGGCTGCTCCTGTGGCAACACACTCTCCCTGGGGAGAGCAGCCCGTATTTTTTTATACAGAGAAATTTATGGTGACTTAAAGTGGTATGAAATAAAATAAATAAAAATAAAAATAGATTAAAAAAAAATTATTCTTTTATATCGAGGATAATGGAATAAGCACTTATGTGCTTTTTTTTTTTTACATCGAGTACCCGTGTGTATGTGGTTATTGTAAATTTTGTCATGTTCCCACCGGCACACAATGGCCTACTCTTCTGTGCGCAAGATGTTCTGCGTGCGTTCACACACGGGACCTCGGTTTATAGTCTCATCCGAAGGACTTTGGATGAAAATGGAGTCGGCACTGTAAGCTGTATGAGGTATGTTTTAGCTAAGGTGAACCCGGCATACGTCTCTAGGTAAAAGTTAAAAAAAAACCCTAATGTCATGTATTCCTTCTCATTCTTCTCTTCGTCTTATACGATGTCGATAGGCTTTCAAAGCTGAAGAATCTACTTAATTAACTTGTTTTTCATCAAGTGGTCCTTAAGTTCTTTTTCTCCAGCAAAGGCATGAATAGACTGTCATTGTTGGGGTTGTTTGCCCCTCCCTCCCCACCACTGAACACCCCCTCCCCCTAGCCGTCCCCACCAATAGTCACTTCAAAATTCATTCAACCCTAACTGTGAGATTGAAAGTACACATTGCAAGATACATTCGTTGTGTGTGGTTTACTATTTCCAAGTATCTCGCCACAAAGGCAAGCCATACACCCTCTTCAGAATATTTTTGTTTCTCCTTTAACAAACAGTAAAGGTTGACAAGATAGGAGCTTGTCATGGCCGAAGCCAATTTCAAGTAATGTTTTACAGCTTAACAAGATTTTCATGTAGGCTTTGGGTGCTTAGCATACATCAGCAATAGCTGACAAAGTTGTTGGCAACTGTTCATGTGCTATTTATTTGGATGGGTTGAACAGCGATGGATTCGGGAATTTTTTTTCTAAACGTTTACTTATTGATGCTGTAGACATGACAAAAAATCGTGCATTATTTCATTATCTGTGCACGTTAGTGTTGTTAGTATCCTACTCAGTCATTTTTTTCCCCTCGTTTTTCTTCATTTTGGTCAGTGTATGGATCATCAGTTGCGGTAAGAATGCTGATGTTGTACTTGAGCACACAGCGTAAGGTACTTGATTGTTGTGGCTATGCTGATTGCGTTCATGCTGATGTTGTACTTGAGCACACAGCGTAAGGTACTTGATTGTTGTGGCTATGCTGATTGCGTTCATGTTGATGTTGTACTTGAGCACACAGCGTAAGGTACTTGATTGTTGTGGCTATGCTGATTGCGTTCATGTTGATGTTGTACTTGAGCACACAGCGTAAGGTACTTGATTGTTGTGGCTATGCTGATTGCGTTCATGTTGATGTTGTACTTGAGCACACAGCGTAAGGTACTTGATTGTTGTGGCTATGCTGATTGCGTTCATGTTGATGTTGTACTTGAGCACACAGCGTAAGGTACTTGATTGTTGTGGCTATGCTGATTGCGTTCATGTTGATGTTGTACTTGAGCACACAGCGTAAGGTACTTGATTGTTGTGGCTATGCTGATTGCGTTCATGTTGATGTTGTACTTGAGCACACAGCGTAAGGTACTTGATTGTTGTGGCTATGCTGATTGCGTTCATCGTGCTATCCCTGTTCCAGGCTTATTGATGAAGACACCTTATTTACACCAAGCTGTTGGCCTAGGCCCAAGGCATGACTTGAGTGTCAGCAACTGGGACTAGTGCGTTGTGCGTTGAGCGTTATTTGATATTCCTCATAAGCAATGAACCTTTACAAGGAGGAACAGAAAAACAGGGGTGGGGAGTGGGTGGGTGGGAGGGTAGAGGTAGAAAGGGTGGGGTGGGGTTGGGGGTCGGATGGAAGTATGGGTAAGACAGTGTTTTTTTTTTAAAAGAAAGGGGGGACACAAAGAGGGGAGGGTATAGGAGGAAGATGGTAAAGGGTGTCAGAATGACATTTGATAAGGAGGACAAGTCCGTTGGGTAGGAATGAGGTTAACCCCTCTCTGGGTATTGCGCAAGTCCGATCTGTCTGGTTCTTCACTAGTGCGTGCTTATTCCATTATCCTCGAGATAAAAGAATAAATAAATAAATAAAATATAAATATCCCCCCCCACCCCAAGTTCCCTCAACCCCTGCTAGCAGGGCGAGGAAACGTGTCGCAAATACCTATAATTAGAATGTACTTTAGTGAGAGAGAGAGAGAGAGAGAGAGAGAGAGAGAGAGAGAGAGAGAGACAATGACAAATTCTTTTATTTCGAGAATAATGAATAAGCACACATGTGCTTTTTTACATCCAGTCCCCGCCCGTTAGGGATACATCTTAATAATAATAACCCAATACTTATACAGTCTCACAATAAAAACAAGGGGAAATAACCCTTTTCAAAACAGCTCCCCCAACAACCCTCCCCCCCGCCAAAGCAAGCAATTAAAAGAAAATCCTAAAAATACCCCACCCCTACCCCCACCCCCAAAAAACCCTAACCAAAACAAACAAACAAACAAAAGAGAAGAAAAAACCAAACCAACAAAAGATGATAAAAAAGAGAAAAACAGACAAACAACAGCAACAAGAACAAGAACAACAACAAAGCCAAGAAAAATAACACAACCAAACTTAATAAGTCATAAAGATAAACATCTACACATTGTCAAATGGTACACATACTTGTTACACATAATTATAAGATATTGAAATAGGGCACTCATTAAAACTTAAGTACAGAGAGAGAGAGAGAGAGAGAGAGAGAGAGAGAGAGAGAGAGAGAGAGAGAGAGAGAGAGAGAGAGAGAGAGAGAGAGAGAGAGAGAGAGAGAGTATTTTCGAAATAATCAAGGACAGAACTAGCAGCTTTTTTGCAGCAATCTTATTTCATGTTCAATCAATGGGAAGGAGTGTGGGTGGGGTGGGGGGTGGGGGCATTTAGCTTAATGATTAAAAGGTTGAGCTCATGCACGATCTGAGGGCGCGGGTTTGCACTGCTACTGAGGAACCCGTTCAAAAGGAATTTTTCTCCTGGATTTGAGGTTAGTGCTGACTGCACTCCCACGAAAGTCCTTTGGATGAGACTATAAAACCAAAGTAGCGTGTAGCACGCAGGACCCAACATCTTGCACACTCGTTGAAACCCAAGCATAGACCATTGTGTGCCAGTAGGAACTGATGAAAAAATTCGAGGAAAAACCCCCTAACTGTATGCACACTGGCGTCACGTTTAGATATCATCTTTGAAGTCGGAATGAATGTATGTAAATGGTGGGCAAGCCACCGCATATCTATCTATCTATCTATCTATCTATCTATCTATCTATCTATCTATCTATCTATCTATCTATCTATCTATCTATCTATCTATCTACCAATCTCTCTCTCTCTCTCTTTATATATATATATATATATATATATATATATATATATATATATATATATATATATAATGCTGTCTTTGAAAGATTCCATTTTCTAGCAATTTTTTAAATGAATCTTTGAAAGTCATTTTTAAAAATGATTGAGAAGTTGTAAGTGGTTATCTGCACTTGTTTTCCTCCACGACTATTTCTGCATTTACACACACACACACACACTCACACACAAACACACACACACTCACACACAAACACACACACACACTCACACACAAACACACACACACACTCACACACAAACACACACACACACACTCACACACAAACACACACACACACACACACACTCACACACAAACACACACACACACACTCACACACACACATACTCACACACACACACACACACACTTACACACACACACACACACACACTTACACACACACTTACACACACACACACTCACACACAAACACACACACACACACACACTCACACACAAACACACACACACATCTGGCCATAGGTGAACCTTGGGGGCTGTCCCAGAAAAAAAAAACACTCTGTGCTAGGCGACATAATCCCTAGGAGATAATTATCCCAGGAGGCAGGGGTGGGGTGGGGTAGGGATTGGGAAATTAGGAAGAAAAGAAAGGACTTTTAGAAGAATAATTATGAAAATTTGAAACGGGTTGTATTCTGCTTGTAATCAAATTAAAGTATAACTTGACAGTCAAAAAAGACTAATTGGATCTTAACCATCCCCCCTCCCCCACACACTGAACAAATATATGTCTTTTTGTTATTAATTTATGGCTAGGTCAATAGTGAACATTGGATTGCATGGTATAGCTCTTTGTTTATCCTTCAACAGGGACCCATCCCACAAAAAATGCCTTTGGTGAATAAAGAAGTGATAGATACATTAAACACGATACAATCCAGTGCAAGGTCATGCAAAACTATACAGGATTATACAGGACAATGCAGTAAGATCTATCTATCTATCTATCTATCTATCTATCTATCTATCTATCTATCTATCTATCTATCTATCTAAGGTGTCCCATAACCTATGTGGTTGTAGAGGAGTGAGGAGTCAGAGACCTCACTTCCCTTGCTGTTTTACCTTCCCTGACCCTAAAGAGGCAGGGGTAAGGAAATTCTTCAAAGGCGCTGACTTGAGAAACACTCCTCACTCCACAATCTCAAGGTTACGTTTTACAGCTTAACAAGATTTTCATGTAGGCTTTGGGGGCTTAGCATGCTTCAACAATAGCTGACAAAGTTGTTGGCAACTATTCATGTGCTAAATATTTGGATGGGTTGAACAGCGATAGATTCTGGAATTTTTTTTCTAAACGTTTACTTATTCATGCTGTAGACATGAAAAAAAATTGTGCATTATTTCATTATCTGTGCACGTTAGTGTTGTTAGTATCCTACTCAGTCGATTTTTTCCCCTCGTTTTTCTTCTTTTGGTCAGCGTATGGATCATCAGTCGCCGTAAGAATGCTGATGTTGTACTTGAGCACACAGCGTAAGGTACTTGATTGTTGTGGCTATGCTGATTGCGTTCATGCTGATGTTGTACTTGAGCACACAGCGTAAGGTACTTGATTGTTGTGGCTATGCTGATTGCGTTCATGTTGATGTTGTACTTGAGCACACAGCGTAAGGTACTTGATTGTTGTGGCTATGCTGATTGCGTTCATGCTGATGTTGTACTTGAGCACACAGCGTAAGGTACTTGATTGTTGTGGCTATGCTGATTGCGTTCATGTTGATGTTGTACTTGAGCACACAGCGTAAGGTACTTGATTGTTGTGGCTATGCTGATTGCGTTCATCGTGCTATCCCTGTTCCATGCTTATTGATGAAGACACCTTATTTACACCAAGCTGTTGGCCTAGGCCCAAGGCATGACTTGAGTGTCAGCAACTGGGACTAGTGCGTTGAGCGTTGAGCGTTATTTGATTTTCCTCATAAGCAATGAACCTTTTCAAGGAGGAACAGAAAAACAGGGGTGGGGAGTGGGTGGGTGGGAGGGTAGAGGTAGAAGGGGTGGGGTGGGGTTGGGGGTCGGATGGAAGTATGGGTAAGACAGTGTTTTTTTTTTAAAAAAAGGGGGGACACAAAGAGGGGAGGGTATAGGAGGAAGATGGTAAAGGGTGTCAGAATGACATTTGATAAGGAGGACAAGTCCGTTGGGCAGGAATGAGGTTAACCCCTCTCTGGGTATTGCGCAAGTCCGATCTGTCTGATTCTTCACTAGTGCGTGCTTATTCTATTATCCTCGAGATAAAAGAATACATAAATAAAATAAAATAAATATTCCCCCCCCACCCCAATTTCCCTCAACCCCTGCTAGCAGGGTGAGGAAACGTGTGGCAAATACCTATAATTAGAATGTACTTTAGTGAGAGAGAGAGAGAGAGAGAGAGGAGAGAGAGAGAGAGAGAGAGAGAGAGAGAGAGAGAGAGAGAGAGAGAGAGAGTATTTTCGAAATAATCAAGGACAGAACTAGCAGCTTTTTTGCAGCAATCTTATTTCATATGCAATCAATGGGAAGTAGTGTGGGTGGGGTGGGGTGGGGTAGGGGTGGGGGGCATTTAGCTTAATGGTTAGAACATTGAGCTCATGCACGATCTGAGGGCGCGGGTTTGAGCTGCCACTGGGGCACCTGTTCAAAAGGGATTTTTCTCCTGGAGTTGAAGTTAGTGCCCACTCCACTCCCACAAAAGTCCTTCGGATGAGACTATAAAACCAAAGTAGCATGTAGCACGCAGGACCGAACATCTTGCACACTCGTTGAAACCTAAGTATAGACCATTGTGTGCCAGTAGGAACTGATGAAAAAATTCGAGGAAAAAACCCCTAACTGTATGCACACTAGCGTCATGTTTAGATATTATCTTTGAAGTCAGAATGAATCTATGTAAATGGTGGGCAAGCCACCGTATATATATATATATATATATATATATATATATATATATATATATATATATATATATATAAAATGCTGTCCTTGAAATATTCTATTTTCTAATCAATTTTTTTTATATGAATCTTTGAAAGTCATTTTCAAAAATGATTGAGAAAATGCAAGTGGTTTCCTGCACTTGTTTTCCTCCATGACTATTTCTGCATTTACACACACATACACACACACACACACACACACACATCTGGCCATAGGTGAACCTTGGGGGCTGTTGCAGAAAAAAAACACTCTGTGCTAGGCGACATAATCCGTATGAGATAATTATCCCAGGAGGCAGGGGTGGGGTGGGGTAGGGGTGGGGAGATTGGGAAGAAAAGAAAGGACTTTCAGAAGAATAATTATGCAAATTCGAAACGGGTTGTATTCTGCTTGTAATCAAATTAAAGTATAACTTCACAGTCAAAAAAGACTAATTGGATCTTAACCACTACCCCTCTGACTCCACTGTCCCCACTGAACAAAGATATGTCTTTTTCTTATTAATTTATGGCTAGGTCAATAGTGAATATTGGATTGCATGGTATAGCTCTTTGTTTATCTTCAAGAAGGACCCACCCCACAAAAAATGGCTTTGGTGAATAAAGAAGTGAAAGATGCAGTAAACACAATACAATCCAGTGCAAGGCCATGTAAAACTATACAAATTTATACAGGACAATGCAGTAAGATGCATCCGCCCACCCACCAACCCACCCAACCACCCATCTATCTATCTATCTATCTATCTATCTATCTATCTATCTATCTATCTATCTATCTATCTATCTGTCTGTCTGTCTGTCTGTCTATCTATCTATCTATATAAGGTATCCCATAACCTATGTGGTCGTAGAGGAGCGAGGCGTCAGAGACCTCGCTTGCCTCGCTGTTTTGCCTTCCCTGACCCTAAAGAGGCAGGTACCCATTTACAGCTGGGTGAACTGGGGAACTGTACTGAAGCCAAAGCATGCAAATGGGGCACCCATCCAAGTGGCAACCACGCTCGATGCATGCTGCTTAACCTTGGCTGGGGAAAGCGAGTGCTCTGACAGCATAATTATATTACAACAAAGCTTAGTGTAGTGCAGTGCTAACTGTACAGTACAATACAATATAATACAATATAATACAGTACAGTAACCAATCATTATAATGTAGCCCACAGCACAGTACAACACAGCGCAATACAGTGCAGTACAGTACAGTATACTACAAAAAATTGCTATGATGACGGATGAAGGAAATTAAAGAAAGTTGTATTTTTAGGGATAAGGAAATGCTTCCAGGGTGTTGACTTGCGAAACACTCCCTTGAGACAATGCCCAAAGGGCTCCGGGATGACAGGACTCTTGGGACATACATTAGATGTAATCTTAGATGAGACATAACTCTCAGTGAAAGCTTAAACCTTTCGTCAAGCTTACGGAAGTAAGACCTTGTTGTCCTTCCCTCTGTCATTAAAAAAACCTCAAACTTTTCACAGCACTTTTTAAAAATTGTACAGGTGGATTGGTGGTCTACAGGCATTGTATCTATTTAAAAAGCGAGAAGTTTGGGGTTCAATTCCTGTTTGAACCCAAGTTGGTTTTCTTATCTTCCGTTCACTAGACCTTGAGAGTGGTGGTGTAAGTGCTAGTCTATTGGATGAGATGATAAACTATAATCCCGTGCGAAAAAGCTCACACAGTCAAGTCAAGTCAAATTTTTATTTCCAGATGGTACATTGAATAAGCAATGCATTTGCTTTTTTTTCCATCAAGCCATCTATCTAAGAA
>CM054136.1:53031895-53049395 GCA_028751875.1 Rapana venosa
TTTTTAAATATAAATTTATCTTTTTAAGATCATGTTGTTGTTGTTGTTGTTGTTATAGGGTTTTCCCCCTTGTTTTGTGGATAGTCCCTAATCAGGGCAAGGGCGGGATCAAAAAAAGAATGCCTATGCTTATTCTGTTACCCTTGAAAAAATAAGGATTCATTCATTCATTCATTCTGTGTGTGTGTGTCTCTGTCTCTCTCTCTGTCTCTCTCTGTGTGTCTCTCTTCATAAATTTAGATATATAGAACATGATGATGATGACCTCAGGCTGCTATGCCCATCATGTAAGCAAACATTGGAAGATGAAGTTCATTTGCTGTGCTGTCCAGTATTAGAAGATGTTAGACAGAATTACATTCCGGTAAAGTATAGTAGACAGCCTAATTTATTTAGATTCTGTGTACTCATGGCATCTAGTCACCCTGAGATTGTGCGCAGCCTTGCTTTATATTTGTGTAAAGCCTTTAGAATAAGAGATAGCTTGGTTTCTTAAGTCATATTTTTTTTAATTGAATGTTATTGTGGTGGTTGTGGTTATAGAATAAAATTTTTTTGTGCTTCCTTATTTTTCTCACTAAAATACTAACAGTTCGGCAACCCCCCTTCATGTATGGGCCAATGGCCTTTTTGTGAATAAATGTTTCGAGTTCGAGTTCTCTCTCTCTGTCTCTCTGTGTCTCTCTTTGTCTCTGTGTCTCTCTGTATCTCTCTGTCTCCCTCTGTCTCTCTCTCTCTCTGTCTCTTTGTTTCCGTCTCTGTCTCCATCTCTCTCTCTGTCTCTGTCGGTCTGTATGTCTATCTATCTCTCTCTCTCATAGATTAACATCCACCTGGTTTATAATAAGGAAAGAAGGAAGAGGCAGACAGAGAAAACGATGGGAAGACAAACATCAGAGAGTGGACTGGCCTTGAGTGGAAAGATTTGCTACAGAAAGCAGAGGACTGCAGGGAGTGGAGGAAGCTGGTTGCAAAATCTTCAGCGAGGCCCCCCCCCCCCCCCCCCCTACGGTCTACATGACTACAGGATAGGTGAAAGTGAAAGTTTACACTGCTTAAGTAACTCTCGGTTTTAAAATTATTATTACCGCTCTTACCCCGATGTAAACATATAGTGGCTTGTCCCATTTTAATTTATCTTTTGTTCCCACCCTTGATTGAACAGATGCCTGTAACGAGATTCGAACCCTCGACTTCATGGACCCAATGGATTCAAGTCAAACGGTACTCATCCGCTATTCCAACTCACTAATACAGTGTAAAATTCGAGAGATGCGTGTGCGTGGGGGAAGGGGGGGGGGGGGGGGGGGGGGGGGGGGAGGTTTGTATTTTTAATTTTTTTTATTTTATTCTTTTATATTGATGATAATGGAATAAGCACTTCTGTGCTTTTTTTTACGTCTAGTCCCCGTGTGTATGCGGTTTTGTCAATTCTGTCATCTGTTCTCACCGGCACCCAAAAGGCCTACTCTTACGAAAAGCGGAACAGGATTTTACGTATGCGCAAGATTTTCTGCGTGCGTTCACACACGGGACCTCGGTTTATAGTCTCATCGGAGGGACTTTTGGGGGAGAGTGGAGTCGGAACTGATGTTAACTCCAGGGGAAAATATCCCCCTTGAACGGGACTCGAACCCGGGTCGTCAGATTGCGAGCGCAATGTTCTGACCACTAGGCTATCCCGTCGTCCCTAGGGGTAGGAGGTGTCATGTTAGCTGTTCATAATGTGGTTTTTTTTTTCTTTCTTGGATTAGGTGCCATCGGAAGATTGGAGCAGACATGTCGTGGAACTTGATGGCAATCTGTCTTGGGCCAGATGCGTGCACTCAGCTGAACTGGTGGTCTAGAGGTAACACACGTACCTGCCTAGAAAGCGAAGAGTCCGGGTCGGAAAAGTGTGGTGGTTTGATCCCCAGTTTGGTCCCGAAATTTCCCCCCCCCCCCTCACCTCATCCACTAGACCATAAATGGTAGTCTAGGGCTAGTCTTTCGGATGAGACGAGAAGCCGAGGTCCTGTGTGTTACGCGTAGTTATTTAGCGCACGTAAAAGAACCTAGCTCAGTGGTCGGAGCACTCGCTTTCCCCCAGCCAAGTTAAGCAGCGTCGAGCGTGGTTACCACTTGGATGGGTGACCGTTTGCGCGCCTTGGCTTCAGTACAGTTCTCCCAGTTCACCCAGCTGTAAATGGGTACCTGCCCTCTTTAGGGTCAGGGAAGGTAAAGCAGTGAGGGAGAGGAGATGGGCGCCGCCCTCAATATGCTGGCCCTAGAGAAGTGAGGTCTCTGACGCCTCGCTCCCCTACGACCTTATAGGTTATGGGACTCCTTTACCTTTACCTTTAAAAGAACCTACGGGAACAAGAGAGGTTGTCTCTAGCAAAATTATTATGTAGCAAAAAACCACTCTGATAGGGAAACAAATACAGTTGTAGGCAGGAAAAAAAAATAGTGGGTGGCGCTGCTCTTGTGGCAACGCGCTCTCCCCGAGGAGAGCAGCCCGAAATTCATGCAGAGGAATATGCCGTGACTTTAAGACGTATGAGTAAATAAATAAATAAGTAACTAGCTAGCTAACTAACTAACTAGCTAGCTAACTAATTAACTAACTAAGTAGCATACTGCCTGTTCCAATCTTTTTACAATCATCCATCATATCATTTGTCCATTGACGTCTTGGTCTTCCTCTAACACACTCTTTCCTTCCACTCCCCTAACCAACACTTTTTTTAGGAAGGGGGGGCGGGGGGGGGGGGGGGGGGGGTGTAGAATGCTATGGCTCAGACGGTTTAAAAAAGAAAGAAAGAAAGAAAAAAAGTAAGACGGTAAATGAAAAAAAAAGAGACTACAGAAGCCTCTCCCAGCTCTTGTGGGAAATTCCAGCAACATGATACCCCTTGAGTCGCATACATTTAGCAGAGCAACATGACACCCCTAAAGCAGCATACCCCTAAAGCAGCATACCCCTAGAGCAGCATACCCCTACAGCAGCATACCCCTAAAGCAGCATACCCCTAGAGCAGCATACCCCAAGAGCAGCATACCCCTAAAGCAGCATACCCCTAAAGCAGCATACCCCTAGAGCAGCATACCCCTAGAGCAGCATACCCTAGAGCAGCAACCCCCTAGAGCAGCATACCCCTAGAGCAACATACCCCTAGAGCAGCATACCCCTAGAGCAGCATACCCCCTAGAGCAGCATACCCCTAGAGCAACATACCCCTAGAACAGCATACCCCTAGAGCAGCATACCCCTAGAGCAACATACCCCCTAGAGCAGCATACCCCTAGAGCAACATACCCTAGAGCAGCATACCCCTAGAGCAGCATACCCCATAAAGCAGCACACCTCGAGCAGCATACCTCTAGAGCAGCATACCTCTAGAGCAGCATACCTCTACAGCAGCATACCCGCTACAGCAGCATACCCCTAAGCAGCATTCTCATAGAGCAGCATACCCCTAGAGCAGCATACCCCCTAGAGCAGCATACCTCTAGGGCAGCATACCCCCTAGAGCAGCATACCCTTTAGAGCAGCATACCCATAAGGCAGCATGCCCCTAAAGCAGCATACCCTTAGAGCAGCATACCCCTAGAGCAACACACCCCCTAGAGCAGCATACCCCTAGAGCATCATACCCTAGAGCAGCATACCCCGAGAGCAGCATACCCCTTAGAGCAGCATACCCCCTAGAGCAGCATACCCCTAGAGCAACATACTCTAGAGCAGCATACCCCATAGAGCAGAATACCCTCTAGAGAAGCATACCCCTAAAGCAGCATACCCCCTAAGCAGCATACCTCTAGAACAGCATACCTCTAGAACAGCATACCCCTAGAGCAGCATACCCCTAGAGCAGCATACCCCTAGAGCAGCATATCCGCTAGAGCAGCATACCCCTAGAGCAGCATACCCCTAGAGAAGAATACCCCCTAGAGCAGCATACCCCTAAAGCAGCATACCCCATAAAGCAGCAGACCCCTAGAGCAGCATACCCCTAAAGCAGCATACCCCATAAAGCAGCACATCCCAAGAGCAGCATACGTCTAGAGCAGCATACGTCTAGAGCAGCATACGTCTAGAGCAGCATACCCTAAGAGCAGCATACCCGCTAGAGCAGCATACCCCTAGAGCAGCATACCCCTAGAGCAGCATACCCCTAGAGCAGCATACCCCCTAGAGCAGCATACCCCTAGAGCAGCATACCCCTAGAGCAGCATACCCCCTAGAGCAGCATACCCATAGAGCAGAATGCCCCTAAATCAGCATACCCCTAAAGCAGCATACCCCTAGAGCAGCATACCCCTAGAGCAGCATACATCTAGAGCAACATACCCCCTAGAGCAGCATACCCCTAGAGCAACATACCCTAGAGCAGCATACCCCTACAGCAGCATACCCCCTAGAGCAGCATACCCCCTAGAGCAGCATACCCCCTAGAGCAGCATACCCCATAAAGCAGCATACCCCTATAGCAGCATTCCTCTTGAACAGCATACCCCTAGAGCAGCATACCCTTTAGAGCAGCATACCCCTAGAGCAGCATACCCCTAGAGCAGCATACCCGCTAGAGCAGCATACCCCTAGAGCAGCATACACCTAGAGAAGAATACCCCCTAGAGCAGCATACCCCTAAAGCAGCATACCCCATAACGCATCAGACCCCTAGAGCAGCATGCCCTTAAAGCAGCATACCCCATAAAGCAGCATACCCCATAAAGCAGCACACCCCGAGCAGCATACCTCTAGAGCAGCATACCCCTAGAGCAGCATACCCCAAGAGCAGCATACCCCATAAAGCAGCATACCCCTAAGCAGCATACCTCTTAAGCAGCATACCCCTAGAGCAGCATACCCCTAGAGCAGCATACCCCCTAGAGCAGCATACCCCTAGAGCAGCATACCCCTAGAGCAGCATACCCCTAGAGCAACATACCCCTAGAGCAGCATACCTCTAGAGCAGCATACCCTAGAGCAGCATACCCCTAGAGCAGCATACCCCTAGAGCAACATACCCCCTAGAGCAGCATACCTCTTAAGCAGCTTACCCCCTAGAGCATCATACCCCTAGAGTAGCATACCGCTAAGCAGCATACCCCTAGAACAGCGTACCTCTAGAACAGCATACCCCTAGAGCAGCATACCCCTAGAGCAGCATACCCTTAGAGCAGCATACCCCCTAGAGCAGCATACCCCTAGAGCAGCATACCCCCTAAGCAGCATACCTGTAGAACAGCATACCTCTAGAACAGCATACCTATAGAGCAGCATACCCCTAGAGCAGCATACCCCTAGAGCAGCATACCCCTAGAGCAGCATACCCGCTAGAGCAGCATACCCCTAGAGCAGCATACCCATCGAGCAGCATGCCCCTAAAGCAGCATACCCCTAGAGCAGCATACCCTAGAGCAGAATACCCCTAGAGCAGCATACCCCTAGATCAGCATACCCCCTAGATCAGCATACCCCTAGAGCAGCATACCCCCTAGAGCAGCATCCATCTTAAGCAGCATACCCCCTAGAGCAGCATATCCCTAGAGCAGCATACCCCTAAGCAGCATACCCTAGAGCAAGCGTACCTCTAGAACAGCATACCCCTAGAGCAGCATACCCCTAGAGCAGCATACCCCTAGAGCAGCATACCCCCTAGAGCAGCATACCCCCTAGAGCAGCATACCTCCTAAGCAGCATACCTCTTAAGCAGCATACCCCTAGAGCTGCATACCTCTAGAGCAGCAAACCCCTAGAGCAGCATACCCCCTAGAGCAGCATACCCCTAGAGCAGCATACCCCCTAAGCAGCATACCCCTAGAACAGCGTACCTCTAGAACAGCATACCCCTAGAGCAGCATACCCCTAGAGCAGCATACCCCCTAGAGCAGCATACTCGCTAGAGCAGCATACCCCTAGAGCATACCCCTTGAGCAGCATTCCCCCTTAGAGCAGTATACCCCTTTGACCAGCATACCTCTAGAACAGCATACCCGTTGAGCAGCATACCCCCTAAAGCAGCATACTAGAACAGCATACCCCTAGAGCAGCATACCCCTAGAGCAGCATACCCCCTAGAGCAGCATACCCCTAGAGCAGCATACCCCTAGAGCAGCAGCATACCCCTAGAGCAGCATACACCTAGAGCAGCATACCCCTAGAGCAGCATACCCCCTAGAGCAGCATACCCGCTAGAGCAGCATACCCCTAGAGCAGCATACACCTAGAGCAGCATACCTCTAGAGCAGATACCCTAGGCAGCATACCTAGAAGCAGCATACCCGCTAGAGCAGCATACCCCTAGAGCAGCATACACCTAGAGCAGCATACCCCTAGAGCAGCATACACCTAGAGCAGCATACCCCTAGAGCAGCATACCCCCTAGAGCAGCATACCCCCTAGAGCAGCATACCCCCTAGAGCAGCGTTGACTTGCATAGTTGTGCCACAGACGAGGGTGACCTTAGTATTGTATTCTCTGCGTCAAACTTTTGGAGACAGATAGACAGAGACACGCAGAAAGACACAGAAACAGAGGACGCATGCAGACAGTCACACACTGATATATACACGTAATAATAATAATAATAATAATAATAATAATAAACTACTACTACTACTACTACTACTACTACTACTACTACTACTACTACTACTTCTACTACTACTACTACTACTACTTCTACTACTACTACTACTACTACTACTTCTACTACTACTACTACTACTACTACTACTACTACTACTACTACTAAATGGAATGTAAATAGCGCTATATCTTGCAAAAACAAATCAAAGCGCATACACATGCTCGCACGCACGCACGCACACATGCATAAAGACACACACACGCACGCACGCCCACGCTCGCGCGCGAACACACAGACACAAACACACATACATAAACACAGAGAGGTGCACAGAGAGAGAGACTTTGACATTTTTAACATTTTTAGGTGCATAGATAAATATTTATTTATTAATTTCTTTATTCTTTTATTTCGAGGATAATGGAATAACCACTCATGTGCTTTTTTCACCCAATCCCCGTGTGTATGCAGTTTTGTACATGTTGTCATCCGTTCCCCCCGGCACACAATGGCCTACTCGTCCGAAAAGCGGAACGGATTTTAACTTGTGCACAAGATGTTCTGCGTGCGTTCGCACACGGGGCCTCTTTAATTATATATATATATATATATATATCTATATATATATATATTAATATATTATATAATATATATATATATATATATATAAAGTAGATAAATAGGCAGAGAGAGAGAGAATGATAGATAGATATATAATAGATAGATAGACCGATGGATAGGAGAGATAGACAGAGACAGGTACAGAGAGAGAAAAAGACAGAGACAGGAGAGAGTGAAAGACAGACAGACAGAGAGTGAGAGAAAGACAGACAGATAGAGAATGAGAGATAGACAGAGAGTGAGAGACATACAGAGAGACAAACAGATAGACAGACAAGCAGGCAGGCAGGTCAAGACTGGCAGACAAGTAGTCACCCACACAGAGTGAAAGAGGAGGGAGGAATAACTCTTGAACCTGCAATATATTCTGTAGCACGTACACAAAGGATTCCTTTCTGATGCAAGGATTTAAGAATGATTGTCAAAGATTTTATCCTTCGCTTCAAAATACCCTTTAACACAGACACATAGGAACACACACACACACACAGATGATCTATCTATCTATCTATCTATCTATCTATCTATCTATCTATCTATCTATCTATCTATCTATCTATCTATCTATCTATCTATCTATCTATCTATCTATCTATCTATCTATCTATCTATTTATCTATCTATCTATTTATCTATCTATCTATCTATCTGCTGTCTGTCTGTCTATCTATCTATCTATCTATCTATCTATCTATCTCTATCTCTCTATCTATCTCTATCTGTGTGTCTGCATGTTGTCTATCTGTTTGTATGTGTGTACATCTATCTGTCTGTCTGTCTCTATGTCTATCTATCTATCTATCTATCTATCTATCTATCTATCTATCTATCTATCTATCTATCTATCTATCCATCATTTGTCATCTGTCTGTCTGTCTGTCTGTCTGTTTGTCTGTCTATCTATCTATCTATCTATCTGTCTATCTATCTATCCATCATTTGTCTATTTGTCTGTCTGTCTGTCTATCTATCTATCCACCATTTGTCTATCTGTATGTCTGTCTGTCTATCTATCTATCTATCTATCTATCTATCTATCTATCTATCTACCTTTCTAACGCTGTCTCTCTACATACATACAAACATACATACATACATATGTACATATGTACGTATGTACGTATATGCGTATGTATTACAGTAAAAATATAAATAACTTTTCTGAAATACTAAGCTCCCCCCTCCCCCCCCAAACCAAAAAGAACAAAAACGCCCCACCCACACGCACACCAAACCCCAAACCCTCAGCTTTAATGCAAAGTTCGTGACTACCCGCTTTTCCTGCTACAAGAAAACGCACTCCAGTTACAGTTCATCAGGGAAAAAATAATCATGGGCTGGTTTTTTTTTTCTTTGTTTTGTTTTGTTTCCCTCATAAGCAGGAGTATCAATGTCCGTTTTTTTTGTTTGAGTTTCGTGTCTGGAATATGGGGGCCCACTGTCATAGCTGGGACGAGCATTGTTGGACTATTAAAAAAAAAAGACAGCATCTTTAATGTGTATTTGAAGAAAGAGAAATAAAAATAAAGACAAAAGTATGCTTCTTCTTTCTTCTTCTTCTTCTTCTTCTTCTTCTTCTTCTTCTTCTTTTCTTCTTCTTCTTCTTCTTCTTCTTCTTCTTCTTCTTCTTCTTCATCTTCTTCTTCTTCTTCTTCACATTTTTGTGTGTGCAATTTTTCGCAAATCTTCTTCTCCTTCTTCGCTTCTGTCAGAGTGTACAAGACTTAACACACTAGTTACTTACCCTGGAAACATCTTTGCCGTTGGCAATATCTAGTAGAAGATAAGTGATACATATTTTTTTTTAACATCGTTGCTACACATCCCAGCTGGCTCGTTTTCATTATGATGATTATGGACTTTGAAGATAGCATAGTAATGTTACAACTCTAGTTTGTGTTTTTTTTCTTGTTAATTTTTGTTAGCGATATTGTTGTTTTTCCTTGAAACTGTTGTGTTTTTGTTTTTACCATACATTGTTTATTAAGTTTTTCTTAGCAAAACCACTTTCCATGCCACGCGCTGTAGTCTAGTGATGCAAGTTTTTTCTTGTTATTGTTCACCGTTATTAACAAGACAAGGATCTCCCATCCTCATCCCCCCCCCCCCCCCCCCCCCCCCCCCCCCCTCTTGACCACTCTACATCATTAAAGTACAATTATTACCATCGTCGGTCAAATGCTGCCGTTTATATAATTCTTATCCAAGGGGAGAAAATCAAACAGCATCCTGATTCTAACCTATCAGTTTGCAGTGGTATCGTCGATTAAGCTCTTGCAGGTGTCTCATTTTAGTGATGTTTCTAGCCTAGTGGTCAGAACATTGCGCTCGCAATCTGACGACCCGGGTTCGATTCCCGTTCAAGGGGATATTTTCTCCTGGAGTTAACATCAGTGCAGACTCCATTCTCTTCAAAAGTCCTTCGGATGAGACTATAAACCGAGGCCCCGTGTGCGAACGCACGCAGAACATCTTGCGCACACGTTAAATCCTGTTCCGCTTTTCGTAAGAGTAGGCCATTGTGTGCCGGTGGGAACAGATGACAGAATTGACAAAACCGCATACACACGGGTACTGGATGTGAAAAAAACACATAAGTGCTTATTCCATTATCCTCGATATAAAAGAATAAAATAAAAAAATATTTTGGTACTCAGACAGATCTACCCAGGTTCAACCAGTGGTAAAATTTTGCGTATGCGACCATTTTTTCCCCACCGCGAAGGTAGCAACATTACGACTTCGGGGATAATTTCTAAACACAACACCAGTATGCATGTTGTTTTTTTTTTACAACTACCATCCGTTCCCAACTACTCTTCCAAAAAATCGGAACAGGTTTTAACATGTGAGCAAGATCTTATGCGTGCGACTGCACAAGGGGACACCTTGGTCTTATAGTCCAATCCGAAGGACCTTTAATGAAGTGGAGTCGGTACTGATGTTAACTGTTAAGGGGGAAAATTGCTTTGAACAGATCTTTTGGTGATGGATCGAACTCGGGCCGCAACATTGCAAGCGCAGCACTTTAACCACTATAGGCTTTCCCCTCCCGGCCCCTCCCCCTCTCGTATTCACATTGAAATTAGCCTCCCAGCAAAAAAAAAGAGTGGTTTGCAGTGACAATCCCGCTGAACAAAAACATAATTATAAATATCCGGGAGCTGAGTGGGAAGAAGTAACCAGTCATTACTTAGAAATGCAGCTTCCGTTGTTTTCTTCACTGTCGCTAAGTCAACAAGGCTTCTTGTTTTGCTGTTGTTTGTTTGATTTCGTTTGTTGTTGTTGTTTGTTGCTGTTGTTGATGTTAGATTTCTCGTTAAAGTATTTTCAAAACTCGGTATTTCCGTTTACTGTCTTTTGACTTTGAATAATCCACATAAGTACACACACATACAAACACACAAACACACACACATGCACGCACACACACACACACACACAAACAAATTAATAAATTTGTTCTTAGATAGATAGCTTGATGAAAAAAAGCAAATGCATTGCTTATTCAATGTACCATCTGGAAATACAATTTTGACTTGACTTGACTTGAAAAAACACACAAACACACAATTGCACGCACGCATGCACGCAAACACACACACACACACACACACACAAACACGCAACACACACACACACACACACATACACACACACACACACACCGTGAGACAACTGTTGTTTACAGCCATGCCAAAACAAACACATATTCATCCATAAAAAGTCCATGAGTCCATAAAAACCGTGAGTTATGCTATTTGTGGCACACACAAAAAAAGGCTCGGTTTGAAACGATGACTTCACCTGGATATAGGAAACAGATGACTGTAATCCGATTGTTTTTTGTTTTCGGAAAGCTCACATAATTATGATGGGTGGTAATGACAGATAAAGGAGGGGACAAAATGAAGATGTAAGCACTAACAACAACAGTGTCACTGACACAAGCAGGGTCGGCTACGTTAGGGTACACACTCTAGCACCCACCCACTCACGTTGAAGACAGAGAGAAAGAGAGGGAGAGAGAGAGAGGAGAGAGAGCAGAGAGAGAGAGAGAGGAGAGAGAGAGAGAGAGAGAGAGGGAAGAGAGAGAGAGAGAGAGAGAGGAGAGAGAGAGAGAGAGAGAGAGAGAAGAGAGAGAGAGGAGGGAGAGAGAGAGAGAGGAGAGAGAGAGAGAGAGAGAGAGAGAGAGAGAGAGAGAGGGAGAGAGCACATAACTATGCACACACACAAACATACACACAAACTCACACAAGTATACACATACACTAACACACTAGCACACACAGACACACACAATACACTCACACACATACACACACGCACAAACACACACACACACACAAACTACACACTACTCACACAACACACACACACACACACAAATACCTACACACGTAAACGCGTACACACGCACGCACGCACACTCACACACACACACGCACGCACACACACAACCCTCCCTCCCACACAAGTACAACCCCCGCCCACACACCCACACCCACCTACACACACACCCACCTACACACACACACACACACACACACACACACACACACACACACACACCACACACACACACACACAAGTACAACCCCCCCCCACACACACACACCTACACACACACGCGCACCCTGACACAAAAGTTGTTTACAACCTACGGTACCAAACAAAACACCGGGGATATTAAATCTACATAATTATATTCAAAAGAAGCATTGCCCACCCACAAGAAACTGTCTGGTTTAAGTGGATATAGGCTTATGCTGTAAATAAGTACATGCCCTGCTTAATTAAGGTCAGGGAAGGTAAAGCAGAGAGGGAGAGGAGATGGGCACTCCCCTCAGTATGCTGGCCCCTGGAGAAGCTGAGGTCTCTGACGCCTCGCTCCCTTACGACCACATAGGTTACGGGACACCTTTTCCTTTACCTTTAGGTTAATGCAAACCAACCGTCCACAACCCCATAGTTCTAAAAAAAAGTAAATTTTTTTATTTCATTCTTTTATATCGAGGATAATGGAATAAACTCTTAGGTGCTTTTTTTAACATCCAGTCCACGTGTGTATGCGGTTTTGTAAATTCTGTCATCTGTTCCCACCGGCACACAATGGCCTACTCTTACGAAAAGCAGAGCAGGATTTAACGTGTGCGCAAGATGTTCTGCGTGTGTTCGCACACGGGACCTCGGTTTATATTCTGATCCGAAGGACTTTTGGGGAAAGTGGAGTCTGTACTGAAGTTTACTCCAGGGGAAATATCCCGTTGAACGGAATCGAACCCGGGTCGTCAGATTGCGAACGCAATGTTCTAACCACTAGGCTATCCCGTCTCCGCTACGTTAAGAGATTCAGCGTACTGACAGGGCAAAGTGACATTCACCACCCCCCGTCACTAAGGCACATGCACACAATCACACACTTTCCATTATCTTGCATTCTTTGCCATCGATTGTTTTCTCTCTTTCTGATCCGAAAATCGATTGTAGGATGCCTTTTGTGATCAATTTCTTTTCTGTTTATTTGTCTGACTTCGTGTCTGTCTGCTTGTCTGGTGTGTGTGTGTGTGTGTGTGTGTGTGTGTGTTGTGTTGTGTGGTGTTGTGTGTGTGTCTGTTTCAAGTCAAGTCAAATTTTTATTTCCAGATGGTACATTGAATAAGCAATGCATTTGCTTTTTTTTCATCAAGCCATCTATCTAAAAACAAATTTCTTAATGATAATACTCAAACACTACATTATTGCAACCTTTGCCAATAAATTAAACCTGTGTCTGTTCGTGTGTATTTCTGTCTCTCTGGCTATGTTTATCTGTCTGTCTGTCTGTGTGTCTCTGTCTGGGTGTCTATCTGTCTGTGTGTGTGTGTGTGTGTGTGTGTGTGTGGTGTGTCAAGTCAAGTCAAGTCAAGTCAAAATTTTATTTCCAGATGGTACATTGAATAAGCAATGCATTTGCTTTTTTTCATCATGTGTGTGTGTGTGTGTGTGTGTGTGTCTGTCTGTCTCTCTCTCTTATTGTTATGATATTTGAAAAGTTATTGTAAAATTGTATACATTGAACTACGTATCTGTCTCTATGTCCCCATCTTTCTATTTTCCTATATACTAACTGTCATTCTACCCACCTCTTTGCTTTTAATAACTGACGGACTTTTGTCACACCTTTTGCCATCGGATTTTCTAGTGCCTTGTATAGAAAGTTTCTTCTTCTTCTTCTTTCTTCTTCTTCTTCTTCTTCTTCTTCTTCTTCTTTCTTTCGCAATTCTTCTTCGCAATTCTTCTTCTTCGCAATTCTTCATCTCTCTCATATGACATATATAGATTAAAACATCCTTTAAACATTTTTTTTTTTAAAAAGAAGATTTACTTGTACGCTTAACAGAAACTATTAGCTCAGATTATCAACTGTAGTTTCTTCTCAGGGCAAGGGCTGGATGAAAATAAGTGTATCAATACTTATCTGTAACCCTTGGGAATAAAGATTATCAATCAATCAATCAATCAATCAATCAATCAATCAAACAATCAATCAATCAGTCTCTCTCCTTTTGCTGGCTGGTTGTCCCTCTGTTCGTCTGTCTTTCTTTGTCTGTCTCGTTCTCTCTGCCTCCCCCTTTCTCTCTCTAGTGTGTTTTTCTGTCTGTCTGTCTCTCTGTCTGTCTGTCTGTCTCTCCCTTTACTTACAGTTTCAGATTCTGTCATTAAACTAATGTTTTCACATTTAAACTGAGCTTAAATGTAATGGTTGATAGTTGCTACTGATAATGTCAGGTAGTGAACTAACAATTTTTACCTTCATATTTGTTTTCACAATAAACACCGACGACTCTATATAAAGACAAGCCCAGGAATAAAAAAAAACAAACCCCCAGAATATGCCTACATGCAGCTTTACCGAAGTATGCTTGTAATGGATGTAGCAAGCAAATGGTCGTGTGGAAGGTATTCACATTTACCCTCTTTATTTTAGAGATGTATTTTGGACATTTGAACTATGTTTTTTTTGTCCCCAAGATTTTTGTGTGTTATTAATTCTTTGTGTTTGTTTCAGTTTTCTTTTATCATTAATAATTATGATTATTTGGTATTTTTGTGTGTGTCTGCTTTTGTTTTTCCCCCCAGTGTCGTGCAATGTCTCGAATACAGGAGTTTATTTCATGCTCCTTGCCAATAGGACTGTTATGTCAATGGCAGTAAACTAATTTCAATGTCGGTGGTCTAGAGGTAACTCGCCTGTCTAGAAAGCGAAAATGCCGGGTCGGAAGTGTGCGGTGGTTCGAATCCCGTTTGGACCCGAACATTTTCCCCCATCTATTAGACCATGTGTGGTGGTCTGGGCGCTAGTATTTCGGATCGAGACGATAAACCGAGGTCCCGTGTGTTACACAGAATTATTCAGCGCACGTAAAGGAACCCACGGCAACAAGAGAGTTGTCCCTGGCAAAATTCTTAGAAAAAAGCCACTCTGGTAGGGAAATAAATACAGTTGCTGACAAAAAAGGTGGCGCTGCTCTTGTGGCGACGCGTTCTCCCCGGGGAGAGCAGCCCGAATTTGACGGAGAGAAATCTCGTGACTTATAGTGGAATAAATAAATGAATAAATAAAAAATACACCTGTCTGTCTTCATCTCTGTGTGTTACCCATCTATGTCTGTTTTTTGTGTTTTTTTTTTAAAATCTACGTGCTGCTCTTCTTTCTTCTGTTTCGCTGTTCTCTGTCTCTGTTAATCTGTCTGCATGTTTGTGTGTTCGTATGTCCCCATCTCTTGATAAGTAACCGCCCTGTCAAACTATCAAATGATTTAGAGCAGATGGAGTATGAATGAAGATAGATAGTTTACATGGTAACGTTCACGATTAAAAACATGGTAATGGTTGATAATTATCAAACTGAATCAGTATTGCTGTGTTACACTTTATCAGTGTCTTTGTAGGTTAAGAATCTATAGTATTACAATTTTTTTTAACATCAACTAAACCAAATCAACTAGAAAAAGAATTGAGCAAAAAAAAGTTGTAAAAGAATTACAAAATACTGGCGTTAAGAAAGAACAAGAACAAAAAAGAACAGAAAAAAAGCATAATAAAACAATCCGACAAAACAAACTAAAAAGGACCCAAAAGCGCTCTCTCTCTCTCTCTCTCTCTCTCTCTCTCTCTCTCTCTCCTCTCTCTCTCTCCTCTCTCTCTCTCTCTTCTCTCTCTCTCTCTCTGTCTTTCTGTCTCTCTCTCTCTGTCTCTCTGTCTCTCTCTCTGTCTCTCTGTATGTATGTACGTACGTACGTACATACGTATGAATGTATGTATGTATGTGTATATATATATTATATATCTCCTTTCTCTCTGTGTGTTATATTATATATATATATATAAATATATATATATAAAATATATATATATATATACAGAGTGTGTGTACATATATGTACACACACACACACACACACACACACACACACACACACACACACACACACACACACACACACACATACATACGGAGAAACAGAGAGAGTCCATTTTCTAATTTGATTATTGGCACTAGCAATCAACTTTTTACGCTCCCAAAAACAAACCATGAGGATAATTTTCATATTGCTCCGGAAACAGAGAACGTGTACAAGTACGAATGTACGAGTATGCTCAATCACTAAACAAGAAAAGAATATTATTTTCATTACATGCAACATACACATAATAAAACATGAACGAAAATACAGATAAAACACACTCACAAACACATACACACGCACACACACACACGCACACGCACATACACATCACCACATACACACACACACACACACACACACACACCACACGCACTACACACAGCACACCACATACACACCCCCACGCACATACACACACACATCACGCACGCGCGCGCGCGCGCACACGGCATACACACATGCACGCACCACGCACCACGCGCGCACACACACACACACACACACACGCACGCACACACACTCACGAATACACACACAAAAACACACATAGGTCCATGAAATCACATTTTTTTTCTTCTTTTTATGAGAAGAACAAAATCCAATCATCCATTCTTGTCTTTTTCTTCTCCTGTTCTTTATTCTCTTCCTTATACCCATTGTTTATCCTTCCTTCCTTCCTTCCGTCATTCATTCATTCATTGTCATTTCTTCCTTCCTTCCGTCATTTTCTTTCCTTCCTTCATTCATTCACTCATTCCTTCCTTCCTTCCTTCCTTCCTGCCTGCCTTCATTCATTTACTCATTCATTCATTCTTTCCTTCCTTCCCGCCTGCTCTTCATTCATTCATTCACTCACTCATTCATTCATTCATTTCTTCCTTCCTTCCTTCCTTCCTTCCTGCATTCCTGCCTTCATTCATTCAAGTAAGTCACACACTTGCCTACCTTGGTGTAAGAAAAGTCTTCTCTCGCCTCCTCGAAAAAAACAAAAACAACCTAAAAAATCTGCCTTCCAAACGAAATGCAAAAGTACGTGACCTCTCTCCTCCTCAGGTAAGGCGAAGAATGAAGAAAATATCCCGGATACACACGGGTTCTCTTTTTGCTTTTTCCACCTTCTCCCTCTCTCGACCTCCCTTTCTCCTCAGTGTACCTTGCAGCAGAGTGACTGAGCTACCCGATTTAACAATACGCTCGTGAAAGGTACTGGAATCCCACCCCGTTGTTTTCCAGTCCCTGGGATAAGTTTTGGTGTAGCCAATTATTGTTTGGTGTTGTTGTTTTTTTTTACCGAGTGGTCTCTCTCTACATCTCTCTCTCTCTCTCTCTCTCTCTCTCTCTCTCTCTCTCTCTCTCTCTCTCTCTCTCTCTCTCTCTCTCTCTCTCTCTCTCATCTTTGTGTGTGTGTGTGTGTGTGTGTGTGTGTGTGTGTGTGTGTGTTTGTTTTATTTTATTGTTTTATTTTATGCTTTTATTTCGAGGATAATGGAATAAGCGCTCATGAGCTTTTTCCATCTAGTCCCCGTGTGTATGCAGTTTTGTCAGTTTTGTCATCCGTTCCCTCCGATACACAATGGCCTACTCTTCCATAAAGCGGAACGGGTTTTAACGTATGCGCAAGGTGTTCTGCATGCGTTTGCACACGAGATCTCGGTTTAAAGTCTCATCCGAAGGACTTTTGGGGAGAGTGGAGTCGGCACTGATGATAACGCCAGAGGAAAATTCCTCTTCAACAAGAATCGAACCCGGGTCAGCAGTGTGTGTGTGTGTGTGTGTGTGTGTGTGTGTGTGTGTGTGTGTGTGTGTGTGTGTGTGTGTGTGTCATAGGTGGGTGTACTGACAGATATA
>CM054136.1:53059395-53066708 GCA_028751875.1 Rapana venosa
AACCCCCCCCCCCCCCCTCTCCTCTCTCTGTTAGCTTAAAAAAACAACAAAATCTTAATCTCAAGAGGCTTTTTCACTATTGACAGCATTGTTTGAAAAAAAAAGCCCCCGACAGTGGCACATCACGATTCTCAAGTGCAAAATAACATTTTGTCATTCACACACGCACGCACGCACGAACGCACACACACACACTCACACACACACGCAAGTACGCACAACGCGTGTGCGCGCTCACACACACAAACAAACATACACACGCACGCATGCCCACTCACACTGGATTGCTCAGACACAAACGCTGACACAGGCACAAACATGCATGCGCGCACGCACACACACAGACACCCCCCCCCACACACACACTAGAACAACAACAACCAACTACCCACCCAGCCACCCACCGACACACCACACACACACAAACAACAACAACCCACCCACCTACACACACACCACAACACACACACACACACACACACCCACACACACCACAACACTTACACACACAAACACACACAAACACACCCTCACCCCCCTGCACACACACATCACTTACACACACACACACACACACTGATACCCCCACCCACCACCACACACACACACAACACTTACACTCCCTCCCCCCAGCACCCCAACTCTTACACACACTCCACAACACTTACACACGCTCATTCACACCACAGCACTACACACACACACACACAACACACACACACAAACACACACACACAAACACACACACACACACACACAACACACACACACACACACACACCTCCCCACCGCAAACACACACACCACAAACACTTACACATACACTGACACACTCCACCCCCCATCCCCCACCGCAAACACACACACACACACCACAACACAAACACACACACACTTACACACATACACACACACACACACCACACACTCTCCACCCCCACACCCAATGCCACAACAAACACACACACACACACACACACACACACACACACATTTGACTGTAACAATTGACTTTTGCAACTAGCAGCTATATTGCTGGTTTATACAAGCAATCTGCTTGATTGAAACAATTGACTGTTGTGATTAGCAGCTATATGCTACACCAGAGACTCTAGCATCAGAACAGTTGTTTTAAAAGACAAATTTTGCTATTGATTTTCCAAGAAAAATTTTATACTTTATTATTGTAAACTACTGCTTGTGACTGTATCTTCCTTGTTTTAGAGCTTTATTTAAATACGTGTATTTGAAGTGATATTTTTGATTTGAAAAAAAAAGAAGAAGTTTTGTAGTATTTCTTTAACAAAATATTCACATTTAATGTACTGGGTAACTTTGATTCCATTTATGTATGAAATAAAAAGGGGGACGGATTTACTGGTGTTATATAACAGATCGTTTTTTTTGGCAAAATCCAAGAGTTTTAAAATTGACCTTTAGTATTTATTTTTTTTTGGGTTTTCCCTTCATTTCAAATTATATTCTCCTTTTGTTTTATGAATAGAAAACCCTACTAACGGTTTTTCTATTTTGATGTTTACTTAAACACAAACAAAAAAAATACAACATAACTTAGCCAATCAACCTGAAATTTATGTCCAACTCCAGAGAAGGGGCCCAACAAAACAGGGCCTCCAAGGGGGCTCCCTGAATATAACAACAACAAAAAAAAAAATTACTTTTGCAACCATATATACAACAGTGGAAATCATTTCATTTTTTTGCCTACTGAATCCCACTTTCTCCAAATTTTTAAGATGCACACATGAATTTTCCAGGGTATCAAATCTTTCGTGAAGATCCTCAAAACCCCCAAAGACCCCGGGGTTTACTTACTATATACCCCTCGCTCAGTTGTAAAAGAATATATAAACTTGGGGGTTTAGAATTTTCCAGTGGTTTGAAATAAAAAAAAAACACAATAGCCCAATATTAATAGGATTTATATACAGAAACCCTTTTCAGAAACCAGAGACGGCTAGAAAAATTCAACCCCCTTATGGACAGGAAAATACTTTTAAACAATGAAACAATTATTCTTGGGTTTTTTAACATAGATTATTAAAACCAAAACCAAAATGGAGCCACAACATTACATGTTTGGCCTAGAACAACAAATAATAGACCAACTCGGAAACAAAAAACTAAAAAACATTAATGATCATACTACACACACAAAAAACACATAACAAATATTTGCCCCCATGTGGATCAGTGATCATAATCCAGTGTGCTTTACTTGGTTTAAAAATCGATAAAAATCCCTTAAAGTAGGGCATAAAACTATTTTTTACAGAAATTTAAAAAATTTTTAAACGACAAGATTTCCTTTCAGATTGACAAACTCGCCATTACATGCCATATCCAAATCCAGACCCCTATAACGTTAAATTTTGGGGTTTTGGACATTTACTTCATAAAACGAAAAAACATGCCCCTTTCAAAAAAAAAAGGGTTTCAAAAAAAATCAACCCCCTTTGGGATAACAAAAACATAGAATCCAAATACACCAAGAGACTTTTTGAAAACACAGGGTTCAAAGAGCAGTTCAAGCACAAAGAAACAAGTAATTTCACAAAAGGGAAATAAAAACTGATTACATTCAAAAGTTTTATTAAAAACCGACTATCGACAAGAAAAAAAGCCATCAACCCTTATGTAAAAACCTATATCAAAAATAAACAACAGTTAAAGTATATCAGCTGATATTGAACACCACTTCTCAAACTTTGCCGACAAAGTAATATCAAATGACAATCAAATGAAAATATCTCCTTACTTAAACAATAATCGAACAAAAAAATAAAATTCCCATTTAAAAAATGCCATGACAATCCGCCCTTTTGGGAAAGCCGTCTCTTAAAAAAAATTCCAGAACATTTTGTTTTAAAAATCTAGAGGAAAAGAATAATTTTTTGGGTAAAGTTATAGCTGGAACACGAATACTTGTATAACTTGTGCATAGAGAAAAACAATTTTCCCTGCCATATTTAAAAAGGCAAAAATCATACCGTCCACAAATCAGGGTGAACTGCTTGTCCTTAAAATTTACGCCAATTTTTCAATTCTTTTGCTTATCTAAACCCTTTGAAAAACATACCAAAAACCCGTCTATTCCCTTTTGAAAAAACAACTATTAAATAAGACATCGGGTTTTCGTAAAAAACTATTCCTGTCACAAACCCCCTTTACAAAAATTTACAGACATCCCTACACAACATCAATAAAAATAAAATACAGCCCTTTTTTGTTGATTTTGAAAAACATTTGATGTAATCAATCATTCCTATTATTGCGTAAACTTCACTTTTAAACTAACACCAAAAATGATAAATCTTTTAAAAAAAGTTTTTTGTCGAATAGGCAGCACTAGTAACTGAAAATAACAAACATCAAACATCCCTATTAAACATGGATCCAAAAGGGGTAAAAATTTGGGTCCACTTCTTTTTTCAATCTATGAAATGATTACCCCAATTTCTAAAATTTAGCTTGAAATTTTTGCTGATGACACATCCCTCTATGTAGTGATTCTGACCCCACATACTTACAATCAAACTTAAACAAAATTGACAATGGTTATTGGGGCTAAGCTAAACCATATGTCCCCTAAATACGCGAAAAACTTGGTTGTTTTTACTAGCAAACAAAAAGACAAAAAATGAAAAAAATTCCAACCTCTGTTGATAGATAAAAAATAATTGAAAAGTTGACTCCCCCAGAATTTGGGTGTTTATTTCCAAAAAACTTACTTGGACCGACCATGTGATGGCGTAGGAAAAAAGTCTTTTTTACAACACTTCAATTATCAAAAAAAAACTTTTCTAAAAAAACCACCTCGCAAACTCTTTTTTTGCGGCCATATTTTTTCCTATAGTTTTACTATGCTTTACTCTTTGGGCGCTGCAATACAAATTTAAAATTTATTTATAGATTAATAAAAGACACTGAAAATTTTTCTACAAAATCAAGCTCCCTAACCATCAACGATTATAAGAAAAAAAAATATCCTAACCTTTAAAAAAAATTTATCTAAAAAAAGCTCTATTTGTCCAGAAAGTTGTCAAGGAAATTCCCTCCAAAAACACCAATAGCTTCAAATCAAAGAACACAGACAAATCACTACTAACATTTCCGAGACCCAAGAAAAAATTTACAAAAAAACTTCCTGTACCAGGCAGTGACTTTTGGAACAAACCCCAAAAAAGCTTAAATTATCAAAAACAAAAAAAAATTTAAGACACCACTAAAAAACCATTTTAAAGCATGAAAACCTAGGGAAATTTACTAATAAGCAAATCAAAACCCAAAAAAATACGGGAAAAACAAAAAACTTACATTTTTCCGCACTAATGGATTCCCCACAAAACAAAAAATTCAATATACTTACTGGACTAGAAAATTTACAGTAACACCTGTAATGTGTGGACGGAGGGGGGCAGGGAAAAAGGAAAATAATTAGCAAAGAAGAAGGAAACTATCAAGCTAGTAAAAAAATCTGAATGTTGAAACAAGTGGGGAAAAGGGGGAAATTTTTAAACATCTTTTTTTGGAGACCTGATACTTTATAGTGTCCTTCTCTCTCTTTCCCCTCTCTCTCTCTCTCTTCCTCTCCTCTCTCTCCTCCTCTCTCTCCCTCTCTCTTCTCTCTCTCTCCTCTCTCCTCTCCTCTTCTCTCCCTTCCCCCCCCTCTCCTCTCCTTTCCTCTCCCCCCTCCCCCTCATCCCTGTTTGTCTAATTCAATAGATTTTATGTGGAAGTTTTTTTTTATTGCATTTGAATGAGATTTTTTTTTTATTATTAAAAGCGATACTGTTTTAGTTTTATATTGTTTTGTTTTTATCCAGTCGATTTGGGCTTTTAATTTGTATCGTAAGGGTTTTACTTTTTTTGAATAATTGGGTTTTTTAAAAACATTATTTCTCTATTGTTGAAGGGGTATTTCCCCCTTCCCCCGATACTCCTCCCCCCCCCCATCCTTTCCCCAAAGCTTTCGTTCACGTTTTTTTTGCTCATGGTGATGGGGGCATTGTTTATTTTGTCCATGGGAGGGGGATGTTGTTTAAAAATTTATCTTTTATAATAATCATTTTTGAATCTTATTTGACTTTTTCTTGCTTGATATTATTGTGTGAATTGTCATTTTTAAAAAAAACGCTATTTTTAAAAATATGAGCCATAAAAAAAACACACCTTGCTGGGTGGAGGAGGAGAGGGGAGGTCATTTAATAATATTATAGCAACGACGAAAGCCTAGAATTTTTTAAGTTTTATTTCCCGTACCTTTTTTATATCTAAAAATAAAAGGAAAAAAAAGATGAAAAAAGTAAATGAAGTAAATTTTTTTTGTCCTGACGTTTTTATGCTTTTTTTTTTTTAATTCTTAAAACATTTTTATTTAAATGTGTGGTGGACGTGAGCGCGCACAGGTGTGCATGATATGTGTGCGTGTATATGTATTTGGGTAAATTTTTATTTTTTAATGTATTTCCCTTAACGATTTTTTCCTTTTTTTTTTTTTTTTTTTTCTGGGGGTTTTTTTAATGGTAAATATGCTAAATGTATGAATAGTAAAATCATTACGAAATTTGTTCTTAGATAGATGGGTTGATGAAAAAAAACAAATGCATTCTTATCAAGTACCATCGGAAATAAAAAATTTTTACTTGACTTGACTTACTTTTCACACCACACACACACGCCTTTAAAATATCTCTCAATTATAAAAAATCTGAGGTTTAGAGGAGGGGGGTTTTAAAAAGGGGGTGGAGGGAAAAGAAAGGGGTGGTGTGTGCGGTGTGCGCGCGTGCGTGCGTGCGTGTTCGTGTGTGCGTGTGCTTTGTGTCTGGGTGGAGACGGGGAGGGGGGAGGGGGAAGGAAAAAAAAACCCAAAAACCCCCAAGCAAATAAAGGGGCCCAAAAATCTTTAGGAAACTGTTGATGCAAACAACACATTGGAAACATCATACGGGGTTTTAAAACACCAGTCCATTTGGGGGGGGGGTGGGGTGGGGGTTTTGGGGGGAGGGGTGGGGGAGGGGGGGGGGGGGGGGGGGGTGAGGGTAGGAAGGGGGGGGGGGGGGCAGGTTGATTGTTCAAGAAAACGATAGCGGAAAAAATGACACCCTGCCACGACAGAAAGTTTTTTGCTTGGGGGGGGTTTTTTTTTTTGTTTTTTTTGTTGGATAAGGAAAGGTGAGCAAAAATGAAGACATGAAATACGATGAGATGAAATATTTTTTATATATTTTTGTTATTTTTACTGTTGTTGTTGTTGTTGTTGCCAGGGTGGTGGTGTGGTGGTAGTGGTGGTGGGGATAGTGTTGGGGGGGTGGTGAAGGGGGTAGTGGGTTGGTTTTTGGTGGTGGGTAGTGGGAGCAGTGGTGGTGTTTGGGGGTGGGGGTTGGTTGGGGGTGTGTTTGGGGTTGGTTTTGGGGGGTGGTGGTATTGGTGTGGTGGTGGGGGTTGGGGTGGGGTTTGGTGTGGGGGTGTTGGTGGTGGTGTTGGGGGGGATGGAATGGGGGGTTGTGGGGGGTTAGTGGTGTTGGGGGTGTTTGGGTTGGTGGTGTTGGTGTTGGGGGGTGTTGGGGGGGTTGGGTTTGTTGGGGTGTTGGGTTGATGTGGTGTTTTTGGGGATTGGTTTGGTTGGTGGGGCGATGGGGTTGGGGGTGATGGTTGATGGAGTTGGTGGGGTTGGTGGTGTTGAAAATTGGGGTTTGGTGTTGGTGGTGGTGGTTGTGTAATTTTTGTTTGTTGGGGGTGATGTTTGGGGGTGTTGGGGTTGTGTTGTGGTGTTTGGTGTTGTGGTGTTGGGTTGTGTGTTGGGGGGGTTTTGGGTTTTGTTTGGGGTTGGGTTTTGTTGGTGTTGGGGGTGTTTTGGGGGTGGTTGTTGGGTTGGTGTTGGGGGTGTTGGTGGTGGTGTTTTTGGGGTTGGGGACGGTGTTGGTGGGTTGGGGGGGTTGGTGTGTTGGGGTTTGGGGTGTTTTTTGGGGTGTTTGGGGGTGGTAGGTGGGGGTTTGGGGTTGTTGTTGTTGTTAATGGTTTGGGTGTGGTTGTGGTGGTTTTGTTAGTGTTGGGGGTGGTTGGTTTGGGTTGGGGGGGTTGGTGGGTTGGTGTTCTAGTGGTGTTGGGTTTTGGGGGGGTGGTTGGTGTTTTATGGTGGTGTCGGTGTTGGTGTTTAGGGGTGTCGGTGTTGGGTTTTGGAGGTGGGGTGTTGGTGGGTAGTGTTGTGTTTTTGGGGGTGTTGGGAGTGCTGGTGGTGGTGTGGAGGGTGTTGGTAGTGATTGAGGGGGGGGTGGGTTTTGGGGGGGTTT
>CM054136.1:53067208-53074708 GCA_028751875.1 Rapana venosa
TGGAATTTCTTAACGCACCAGCTTTGTACATCAAGAACAAAGAAAGGACATCCATGCTGTACAAAGCCAGTACCGCAGGAGACCGCCACTTCTGTAGGGTCCCGTTAGCGTGGAAAGGTTCTGGCTCCAGACGGCCTGCCCCAAAGTACATCAGTGCCTTCATGGTCATCCGATTCCGCGCGAGCTGGGTGTACAATGTGGCATAGAACAGAGCGGAGCGGCCACAGTTGTCCAGCGGGGTCAGAGATGACCCACTGGCAAACAAGAGAGGAACTGTCAGATAGTACCCCATTCTAGAGGCACAGATGAGAGGGGTCTGGCCTAAATCATTCCTATCGTTGATGCCTGCAATCTTCCTGCTGATCAGCTCCATCACCACAGTGTTCAGCATCTCCAGATTATGGTGCTTTGTTATGCCGTATCTGTTGAGAGGCAGAAAAAAAGCATAATGGAAGAGATTGCATTGGTTCACAGCCATCATGCTGGTGTCCGCATCAAGCGACAGCAAGGTGGAGATGCATTTGTAGCTGGTCAAAGAGACTGCTCGGGCCAGTGGGGTAGCTCCCTCAGTGTCTCTATCATTGATGTCGGCTCCGCCGCTGACCAAGGCTTTAATGCTGTTGTCGTCATTGAGCATAACAGCCACGGACACAGCAGGTATCAGGATCACTCCAGCTAAAGAGTTGAGAGTTGGGGGCACCAGGTAAAAAATGGTTGAACCATTACACCCACAGTGACAGACAGCCATCACCTGGGTGCGAAACATTGCCTGCATATGCTCTTTTTCTTCGAAGGTGGGGAGCAGGATATTGACGTCAGCACCAGCCGCCAGAAGTCGACCTATAGCCCAGTGGTTGCTGCACATCAGGGCCATATGCAAAGGGCTGAAGCCCAGGAACCTGCCGCTCTGCGTAGGGTGAGGGTGCTTCCAGAGGTCCAGGCTGGCTTGACACTCCTCCAGCAGAAAGCTGACCACGTCCTGCAGGCCTCGAGCCACAGCGTAGTGTAAAGCGCTCAGGCCGCCGACATCTTGCATGTCCACGTAGCTTTTGGTCCACGGGGCCGTGGTGTCTGGCAGCAGGGTGGTCAGGGTGCTCATGAACGTTTCCAGAGGGGAGCAGCGGGCCAGCACCAGGAGCGGGGTTCTGGCCAGAGAGTCCCGGGCAAAGCGGCAGGCTCCTCTGGCCAGCAGCATCTGCACCAGGGCCGGGTTTCCCAGGGCAGCCGCCAGGTGCAGGGGGGAGGAGCGCTGCTGCCTGGTGCCGGAGAGGGAGGGGTGGTGCAGGCCAGCAGGGCTGTCTAGCGGCTCCGGGTAGGTCACCTGGCAGGGGCGGTTCACTGCTGACGCGCCTGCAAGAGCATCCAGCAGAACCTGGCCAGCCTGCCAGTTAGTACGTCAGGTAGCACGACACGGACATACAGTCAGTCAGTCAGTTAGACAGTCAGTCAGTTAGTCAGTCAGTCAGTCAGTCAGACAGTCAGTCAGTCAGTCAGACAGTCAGTCAGTCAGTCAGTGTCTCTCTCTATCTCTCTCTTTCTCTCTCTTTCTCTCTCTTTCTCTCTGTCTCTCTGTCTCTCTTCTTCTCTCTCTATCTCTCTCTTTCTCTCTCTCTCTCTCTCTCTCTCTCTCTCTCTTTCTCTCTCTCCTCTCTCTCTCTCTCTTCTCTCTCTCTCTCTCTCTCTCTCTCTCTCTCTCTTCTCTCTCTCTCCTCCTCCTTCTCCTCTTCTATCTATCGATTTAATTTTCATGCAATCAAAAGATGTAGCAAGATAAAATTGTAGACATTGATTTTCACGTTAATGAATACCATAACTATATATGCCAAGCATTGTGGATTTTGAATATCGTGATGTACACTAGTTGCGCCAATGAACATCCACGTTATGCCTGATATTATATACTTGAGTTCATAACCATTGTGACACATGCATATTTAATTCGAGCAGAAGCAGTGGGGACAGGATAGCTCAGTGATCAGAGCACTCGCTTTCCCCCAGCCATTGTTAAGCAGCGTCGAGCGTGGTTATCACTTGGATGGGTGACTGTTTGCATGCCTTTGCTTCAGTACAGTCCCTTAATTCACCCACTTGTAAATGGGTACTTGCCTCTTAAGGGTCAGGGAAGGTAAATTCGTTTTTTTTTGTTTGTTTTTGTTGAATGTCCATTTACTACTTGGTGATAAGGACACACCCGCATTCAAACCAACATCTCTCTCTCTATCTCTCCCTCTCTTATGTATATATATATATTTATATTCTCACAACTTCCTACAGTAGAGGTCTTACTGGGGAAGAATATATAGCCTCAGCAAGTGATGTTATGAACTGCTGATAGTCATATGAAACTTCTTGAACAGTGGCATATTTTTTAATGAATATCTATTCCTCTTCTTTTAAACAGGTCAGTAAGAATTGGGCAAACAATAAGTGGTGGATTGAAAGAGATTGAGAAAAGCAAAATGTCATATTTTTTAGAATATTTGGTTTCCCATGCATTTAGCCTCATTTTAAATCAATTAAAATCTCTACTTTCCGAGAGCAAGAAATGTTTTCAAAGTGTGTTTTCTTCATTTTAGAATGCATGCAATTCATCAACTTAACATTAATTTCATTCGAGGACAATCATCATCATCATTTGCCATTACACCCAGCGGTGTGTAGGGCAGCAACAAAGCGATTCCACTCCTGCCTATCCTGGGCCAACCTAGTCACTGAGCCCCAAGAGTCCTGCATGGCTTTCATCTCACTTTCTACAGTTCTCCTACACGTTGCTTTTGGCCTTTCTTTTTTTTCCTTCCTTCTGGGGTCCAGTGCAATGCTGTTCTTGTGATTGACTGTGGGTCTCTTCGGAGGATGTGCCCAATCCACTTCCACCGTCGTCTGGTGATGATGGTTCCCATGTCTTCTTGCCTGCATCTCCGTAGTAGGTCTTCATTGGAGACATTCGAGGACAATGCGAGATTGGAATCAAACGTAAAGCAGCGAAGGAGAGGAGATGGGCGCCGCCCTCACTATGCTGGCCCCTAGAGAAGTGAGGTCTCTGATGCTTCTCTCCCCTACGACCCACATAGGTTATGGAACACCCCGACCTTTTTAGCGCCTGGGCTTTATCACAGTTCTTGATTAAACCATTGACGCTGGGGGCAACAGCAAAGTGAGAGGCTGTATGACCAGTGGCTTTCCCACTCATGGATTTCCACTTTACAGCTTAGTCTTTAGTGATCGACTATGACTCTCTGACTAAGAGGCTTGACTCGCACAGTCCTTAATGTGCTGCAGCCCTGGGGGATGGTTGGCCTTTGAAGAACATCTCCAACGCTGACTGTCCTTATATCCACTTGGCCGAGAGAGTGGGGATGTGCTGTGGGCAAGGCCTCTCCACTATAATCAAATTTATGCCCAGTTTCTAAAACAGCAGCTGCCTCCTCTGCTGTTTTGGAGGTCGTCGTCGTCGTCGGACACGACGGCCAAACATACAACGTGATGTACACCACACTTCTATTACGTGCCCGTTCCCTATGCCCCATCTTGATCAAACTTGTGCTGTGTGGCCTAGGGTCGATGCACAGTCAAAGTCTGAAGTCTGTCTAGTCTCTGCACACAGAACTCACTTGGGCACAGGCGAGGTGGCCGAACCCCATGGCACAGACCAGGGCGTAGTGCAGGGAAGAGAGCGGCAGGGGCTGGCCCACGGCATTGCTCTGATGCACCTGGGCAGCGTCCTCACCGTCGCCGCAGCTCAACGCCGCAGCTCTCAGCAGCCTGCCCACCTCCTCCTCCTCCTCTTCTGCCAGTGCCTGGTGCAGCTGCCGCCTGTTGGCACATCGGGGATGTGGGTGCTACACGTCCGTTCTGATGGGTGGCAGTCTGTCTGTCTGTCTGTCTGTCTGTATGTCTGTCTGTGTGTCTGTCTGTCTGTTGTTGTGTCTGTGTGTCTGTCTGTCTGTCTGTCTGTCTGTCTTTGTTTTTATTTTTTTTTTTTCTTTGTTTTCTGTCTGTTTCTTTTTTTTATTCTATCTTATTTTATTTTTATCTTTATCTGTTATCTGTCTATCTAGTCTATCTGTTTGTCTATCTTCTATCTGTTGTCTGTCTATCTATCTTTATCTATCTATCTATCTATCTATCTATCTATCTATTATCTATCTGTCTTATCTGTCTATCTGTTATCTATTTCTATCTGTCTATCTGTCTATATCTGTCTATCGTTGTCTATCTGTCTATCTATCTATCTATTATCTATCTATCTATCTATCTATCTATTTCTATCTGTTTTATCTGTCTATCTGTCTATCTATCTATCTATCTATCTATCTATCTATCTGTCTGTCTGTCTGTCTGTGTCTGTCTGTCTGTCTACTATCTATCTATCTATCTATCTATCTGTCTATCTGTCTATCTGTCTATCTTCTGTCTATCTGTCTATCTTTCTGTCTATTTTGTCTATCTATTGTCTATCTGTCTATCTGTTTATCTTTTTATCAAACTGTCTTCTCTATCTATCTGTCTATTTCCATCTATATCCATCGATCTATCGATCTATCAATATATCTATCTATCTATCTATCTATCTCTATCTGTCTATCTATCTATCTGTCTATCTGTCTATCTATTTATCTATCTATCTATCTAACAATCTAACGATCTATCGATCTATCTATCTATCTATCTATCTATCCATCTATCTATCTAACGATCTAACGATCTAACGATCTATCGATCTATCTATCTATCTATCTATCTATCTATCTATCTATCTATCTATCTATCTATCTATCTATCTATCTATCGATCTATCGATCTATCTATCGATCGATCGCTCTATCGATCTCTCGATCTATCTATCGATCTATCTGTCGATCTATCTATCTGTCTATCTATCGATCTATCTATCGATCTATCTATCGATATATCTATGGATTGATCTATCTATCTATCTGTCTATCTATCTATCTATCTATCGATCGATCGATCTATCTACCTATCTATCTCTCTACTTATCTCTCTACCTACCTATCTGTCTACCTACCTATCTGTCTACCTACCTAAACTGTCATCTGTCTATTTGTCTATCTATTATCATCCATCATCCCCTCCATTCCATCTCATCCTCCATCCATCATCCATCCATCCATCCATCCATCTCCATCTCTCCATTCTCCATCTCTCCATGCTCACTGTCTCCTGTTCCCTGTCTGTGTCTGTCTGTTTTGTCTATATATCTCTATCCATCCATCCATCCATCCATCCATCCATCCATCCATCCATCCATCCATCCATCAATCTATCTATCTATCGATCTATGTGTGCAGGCACGTAGACCAGGCATACGCATATACAAGCACCTGCACATAGATAGGCGCGCGCGCGCACGCACACAACACACACACACACACACACACACACAACAAATCTCTCTCCCCTGTCTCTTTCTCTCTCAATCATGCGTTGCAGCTGCTCACAATTACTTTTGCACTAATGTGGACCACACTAAAACGCATAGATGCACGCGTGTCATCCACACATAACACACACAACACACAGTTAACATCCTGTTCCACTTTTCGTAGAGAGTAGGGCTAAATTGTGTGCGGTGGGAACGGATGACATAATTTACAAAACACATACCAGGGGACTGGGATGTAAAAGAACAATAAGTGCTTATTATTATCCTCGATATAAAAAATAGATATAGAAATTAAAGAATAGAATAGAACACATTCAACACACACGCACACTCAACACACACGCACACACACACAACACACCACACACTCACACACATCACACACACACACACACACAACAACAAAACACTACACAACACACACACACACACACAACACAAAACAACACACACACACACACACACACACCCGCACACACACACACTACATTCAAACACTGGTGCCTGTATGCACCCCAGAACAGTTGCACAAAACCTACATTATGAAGGATACCATAGAAAAACCAAACAAAAAGGTCTCGAATTGCCAACCATATCTCTAAAATACAATAATAACACAAAGATGGAACGTATTTTATTTCCGTATGCAACAGGAGAAGAGAGAGAAGAAGAAGAAGAAGAAGAGTGAGATAGAGAGAGGGAGAGGGGAGAGAGAGAGAAGAGGGAAAGTAGAGAGAAAAGAAGAAGACGAGGAGAAGGAGAGAGAGAGAGAAGAGTGAGAGAAGAACTCAGAAGACTGCAGAAGCAGACAGAACAGAAGGACAGACAAGAGGGACAGAACAGAGCAGAGGAGAAGGACAGAGACTGACAATTTCAGACAGGCAGACAGACAGTGACAGTCAGGGGCGACAGACAGGGAAGAAGGATACAGAGGACAGAGACAGAAGAATTCCCACCTGACATTTCGCAGGCCTGAAGTATCCATGAGTGTGCTGTTAGTGATTTAGTAGAAACAATAACAACGGAAGACCCTGTTACAGGGGCGGACACACACACAGAACAACCCATAACATCCATCACTGATGCACAAGTTACAATACACGTTCACTGAAGGTTATCCAAGGTAGAGCTTCGTTTATGTGTGATTAAAAAACAACAACAAAACAAAAGACAAGTCTATCACACAAGCATACGACAAAAAACGGCTTTATTCTAGTATTGATTAGGCGGAAGTTAAAAGAAACTTTAAAACGCGGACGAGGAATTATGTCTTATTCTGAAACGTGTAGACGAAAGCATTCCGGTTTGTATGTGCGAGTGCAGAACACAAAACCAACAACAAAATATTGACGTTAATGCTATAATATTGTCTATGTTAATGTTGTATGTTTCTTCAATTTGATGGATTTTACTTCTTGATATCTGAGGAAATTGAAAAATTAATGGGAGATGTATGGTTTATACGAACGTCGTGTAGCGATAAAATTTATGATTGTTCATGCACCAACAAATTTCCCATAAGCGAAATATTAACGTTATGCAAGCTTTAGTATGTCTTTGGGATTTTGATTAAAATTTATTTAGATCGCTTTAATTTTTGAATATGGTGGGGAATATTTTTAAAACATGGGGCGGAAAACCTCCACACAAAAAAAATCACACACAACATTCCCCACCAATTTAAACAACTATAAAGGGTTGATTATTTAAAATTGAAAAAATATAATGGAAAAAATATTCTTACACCACCCCCACAACCACACACACACACCCACACACACCCCACACACCCCACACACACACACACACACACCCCACACACACACACACCACACACACATAAAGGCATTGATAACCAAATTCAGAAAAAATATAATGTGTATAAAAATAATACACACACACACCAAACACACACACACACCACACACACACACACATCACACACACACACACACACACACACCACACACACACGCACACACACACACAATGCTGGCCTTTTTATATCACCTATCCGATTTTATTTTCAGGTAAAGCGACGCGACAAGTTGGAAAAAGGTACCCTCTACCATAACTCAGTCACAGCAGCCGTG
>CM054136.1:53079708-53102208 GCA_028751875.1 Rapana venosa
GAGAGAGAGAGGAGAGAGAGAGGAGATGAGAGGAGAGAGAGACGAGAGAGAGAGAGAGAGAGAGAGAGAGAGAGGGGGCGAGAGGAGAGGAGAAAAAACCCCAAAAAAAAAAAAACCCCAAAAAAAAAAAAAAACCACCAAAAAAATTTTAAAACCCCCCCCCCCCCTTTTTTAAAGAAAAATTTTCCCAAAAAAAAAAAAAAAAATTTTTTAAAAAAAAAAAAATTTTTTTTTAAAAACCCCAAAAAAAATTTTTTTAAAAAAAAAAAATTTAAATTATCCCAAACAAAAAAAAACCCCTTTTTAAAAAAAAAAACCGGTTTTTTTTTTAAAAAAAGGGCCCCTTTTTTAAAAAAAACCAAGGGAAAAAATTTAAAAAAAAAAATTTTTTAAAGGGAAAATTTTAAAAAAAATTTGGTTTAATTTTTTTTTTTTTTTTTTAAAAAACATTTTTTTTTTTTTTTTTTTCCCCCCCAATTTTTAAAAAAAAAAAAATTTTTTCCCCAAAAAAAAAGGGGGGTTTTTTTTTTTTTCCCCCCCTTTTTTGGGGGAAAAAAGGGAAGGGGGAAAAAAAAATCCAAAAAAAAAAAAAATAAAAAAATTTTTAAAAATTTTTTTTTTAAATTTTAAACCAAAAAAAAAAAAAAAATTTTTTTTTTAAAACCCAAATTTCCCCTTTTTGGGGGCCCCCCCCCCGGGGGGGAAAAAGGGGGGGAAACCCGCCCCCCCTTTTCCAAAAAAAAAAAAAAAAAGGGGGGTTGGGGTTTGGGGGGGGGGGAAAAAAAAGGGGGGGGGGGGGGGAAAAGAGAGGGGGGGGGGGGGGGGGAAAAAGGGAGAGAGAGAAAAGGAGGGAGAGAGAGAGGGGAGAGGAAAAGGGAGGGGAAAAAAGGGGGGAGGGGGGGGGGGGAAAAAAAGGGGAAAAAAAAGGGGAAAAAAGGGAAAAAAAAGGGGGGAAAAAAATGGGGGGGGAAAAAAAAAAAAGGGGGGGGGGGAAAAGGGAAAAAAAAATTTTTTTTTTTTTCCCCCCCCAAAAGGGGAAAGGGAAGAGAGAGGGGGAGAGAGGGGGGAGAAAAAAAAGGGGGAAAAAAAAGGAGAGAGGAGAGAAAAAAAAAAAGATTAAAAAGGGGAGGAAAAAAAAAGGGAGAAAGGGGGGGGAAAAAAAAAAAAAAATTTTTTTTGGGAAAGGAAAAGGGGGGGGGGGGGGGGTTTGGGAAAAAAAAAAAAAATTTTAAAAAAAAAAAAGGGGAAAAATTTTAAAAGGGGGGAAAAAAAAAAAAAAAAAAAAAGGGAAAACCCAAAAAACCCAAATCCCCCCCCAAAACCCCCCCCCAAAAAAAAAAACCCCAAAAAAAAAAAGAAAAAAAAAAAAAAAAAAGAAAAAAAGGGGAAAAAAAAAAAAAAAAAAAAAAAGGGGGGGGGAAAAAAAAAAAAAAAAAAGGAAAAAATTTACAAAAAAAAATTTTTTTTAAAAAAAAAAAAAGGGTTTTTTCCCCCCCAAAGGGAAATTAAAAAAAAATTTTAAAAAAACCCAAAAAAAAAAAAAAAAAAAAAAAAAAACCCCCCCCAAAAAAAAAAAAATTTTTTTCCCCCCCCCCCCCTTTTTCCCCCCCCCCAAAAAAAAAAAAAAAGGGGAAAAAAAAAAAAAAAAAAAAAGGAAAAAAAAAAACCCCCCAAAAAACCAAAAAAATTTAAAAAAAAACCAAAAAAAAAAAAAAAAAAAAATTTTGGGGAAAAAAAAAATTTTTCCCGGGGCCCTTTTTTAAAAAAAGGGGGGGGGGGGTTTTTTTTTTTTGGGCTTTTTGGGGGGGGGGGGGGGTTTTGGGTTTTTAAAAAAAAATTTTTTAAATACCAAAAAAAAAAAAGGGAGGGAAAAAAAAAAAAGGGGGGGGGGGGGAAAGAAAAAAAAAACCCCAAAAAGGGGAAAAAAAAAAAAAGGGGGGAAAAAAAAAAAGGAAAAAAAAAAAAAAAAAAGGGGGGAAAAAAAAAAAAATTTTAAAAATTTTAAATTTTAAAAGGGGGAAAAATTTTTTTTGGGGCCCCTTTGGGGCTTTGGGGGGGGGGGGGGGGGGGGTTTTTAAGGGGGGGGGGGGGGGGGGGGGGGGGGGGGGTTTTTTTAGGGAAAAAAAAAAAAAAAAAAAAAAAGGGGAGGGGGGAAAAAAAAAAAAAGGGGGGGGGGGGGAAAAGGGAGGGGAAAGAGGGGAGAGAGAGAGAGGAGGGGGAAGGGAGAGAGAGAAAGAGAAGAGAAAGAAAACAAAGGGGGGGGGGGAAAAAAAAGGGGGTTTTAAAAAGGGGGGGGGAAAAAGGGGAAAGGAGAGAGAAAAAAGGGGAGGGGGGAAAAAAGGGGGGAAAAAGGGTAAAAAAGGGGGGTTTTTTAAAAGGGGGGGAAAGGGAAATGGGGGGGGAGAGGAAAAAATGGGGAAGGAAAGGGGGAAAGAGAGGAGGGGGGAGAAAAAAAAAGGGGGGGAGGGAGGAGGGGAAAGAGAGGAGAGGAGAGAAAGAAAAAAAAAAAAAGGGGGGGGGGAAAGGGGGGGGTTTTTTGGGGGGGGGGGGGGGGTTTTTTAAAAGGGGGGGAAAAAGGGGAAAAAAAAGGGGAAAAAAGGGAAAAAAAGGGGGGGGAAAAAAAAAGGGGGGGGGCCCGGGGGGAAAAAGGGGGGGGGGGGGGGGGGGGGGAAAAAAAAAAAGAGGGGGGAGGGGGGGGGGAAAAAAAAGGGAAGAGGGGAAAAGGGGGGAAAAAAAAAAGGGGAAAGAGAGGAAAGAAAAAGGGGGGGGGGGGGGAAAAAATTTTAGGGGGGGGGAAAAAAAAATTTTTCCCCTTTTTTAAAAAAAAAAAAAAATTTTTTAAACCCTTCCCTTTTTTTCCCTTTTAAAGGGGGGGGGGAAAAAAAAAAAAAGGGGGGGAAAAAAAGGGGGTTTAAAAAAAAAAAACCGGGAAAAAAAAAATTTAAAAAAAAAGAAAAACGGGGAAAGGGAAAAGAAAAAGGAAAAAAAGGGGGGGAAAAAAAAAAAAAGGGAAAAAAACAAAAAAAAAAAAAAAAATTTTTTCCTTTTTTTTTTTTAAAAAACCGGTTTTAAAAAAAAAAAAGGGGGGGGGAAAAACCCCTTTTTTTTTAAAAAAACCCCCCCCCAAAAAAAAACCCCCAAACAAAAAAAAACCCCCCAAAAAAAAAAAAAAAAAAAAAAAAAACCGGGGGGCCCAAAAAAAATTTTTGGGGGGTTTTTTGGGGTTTTTTAAAATTTTTAAAATTTTTTTTTTTTTCCCTTTTAAAAAAAAAAAAAAAAAATTTTTTTTTTTAAAAAAAAAAAATGGGTTTTTTTGGAAAAAAAGGGTTTTTCCCCCGGGTTTTTTTCCCCCAAAAAAAATTTTAAAAAAAACCCCCCAAAAAAAAAAACCCCCCCCAAAAACCACCCCCAAAAAAAAAAAACCACACCCCCCCTTTTTAAAAAATTGGGGGGCCCAAAATTTTTTTTTTGGGTGGGGGGTTCGGCCCCTTTTAAAGGGGGGGGGGGGGGGGCCCCCCCCTTTCCCCTTTTTTCCCCCCCAAAAAAAGGGGGAAAAACCCCCTTTTTAAACCCTGGGGGGGGGGGTTTCCGCCCCCCAAACCCCCCCCCAAATTTTGGGGGGCCCCCTTTCGGGGGGGAAAAAAATTTCCAAAAACCCTGCCCCCCCCGGGTTTTTTTTTCCCCCAAAAAAAAAAAAAAAAAAAAAAAAAACCCCCCCGGGGGGGGTTTTTTTTTGGGGGTTTTTTTGGGGAAAAAAACCCCCCCCCCCCCTTTTTTTTTTTCCCCCCTTTTTTTTTTTAAAATTTAAAAAAATTTTAAAAAAACCCAAAAATTTCCCGGGGGCCCCAAATTTTTTTAAAAAATTTTTTTTTTCCCCCCTTTTTTAAAAAAATTTTAAAAAAAATTTTTAAAAAAATCCCCCCCGGGGGCCCCCTTTTTAAAAATTTTTTTTGGTTTTGGGTTTTTTTTGGGTGTTTTTTAAAAAAAATTTTTTTTCAAATTCCTTTTTTTTTTTTTTTTTTTTTTAAAAAAATTTTTTCCCAAATTTAAAAATTTTTTCCCTTTAAAAGCCCCCTTGGTTTTTTAAAAAAAGGGCCCTTTTTTAAAAAAATTTTTTTGGGGTTTTTTTTAAAATTTTTTAAAAAAATTTTTTTTTTTTTTTTTAACCGGGGGTTTTTTTTTTTTGGGTTTTTTTTTTTTTTTTTTTTAAAAGTGTTTTTTTTTCAAAAACCCCCCAAAAAATTTGGCCCCCAAAAGGGAAAAAAAAATTTTTTGGGGGAAATTTTTTTTTGGGGGGAAAAAAAAAAAAAAAAAATGGGGGGGGGGGAAAAAAAAAAAAATTTTAAAGGGGGGGGGGGGGGAAAAAATTTTTTTTTAATTTTGGGAATTTTTTTGGCCTTTTCTTTTTTTTTTCCCTTTTTTTTTTTTTTTTCGGGAAAAAAAGGGTAAAAAAAAGGGGGCCCCCTTTTTTTCCCGGGGGGGAAATTTTTTAAGGGGGTTTTAAAAACCAAAAAAAAGGGGGTTTTTCCCTTGCCCCCCAAAACCGGGGGGGCCCCTTTAGGGGGGTTTGAAAAAAAACCCCCAAAAAGGGCCCCCCCAAAAACGGGTTTCCCCCCCCCCGGGGGTTTTCAGGGGGGAAAAAAATTTTTTTTTAAGGAAAAAAAAAACCCCAAAAAAAAAAACCCCCCCCCCCCCCCAAAAAAAAACCCCCCCAAATTCCCCCCCCCTTTTTTTTTGGGGGGGGGGGGGGGGTTTTAAGGGGGAAAAATTTTTAACTTTCCCAAAAAATTTTCCCCCTTTTTTCCCCGGCCTTTCCCCCCAAAAAAAAAGGGGTTTTAACCCGGGGGAAACCCCCGGGGGGCCCCCCCAAAACCCAAAAAAAAAACCCCCCCCCAAACAGGAACCCCCCCCCCCCCCTTTTTTTAATTTTTTTTTTGGGGGGGGGGGGGGGGGGGGTTTTTTTTTTAAAAAAATTTTTGAAAAAAAAAAAAAACCCCCCTTTTCCTTTAAAAACCCCTTTTAAATTTTGGGGGGGGGGAAAAAAAAATTTTTTTTTGGGAACCCCCCCGGGGGGCCCCGGGGGGGCCCCCCCCCCCCCCCGGGAAAAAACCCCCCCAAGTTTTGGGGGGCCCCCTTTTTTCCTTTTTTCCCCGATTTCCCCCCCTTTCCGGGGGCCCCCCTTTTAAATTTTGGGGGGGTTTTTCCCCCGGAAGGTGTTTTTTTTTTTTGGGGGGGGGGGGAAAAAAAAAGGGGGGGGGGCCCCCAAATTTTTTTTTTTTCCCGGGCCCGGAGGGGGCCCCCCGGGGCCCTTTTCCCTCGGCCCCTTTTTTTTTAAATTTTTTTTCCCCCCCTTTTTCCCCCCCCGGGGGGGGGGGCCCCCCCCAAATTCCCAAAAACCACCCTTTTTAAAAAAAAAGGGAAAAAAAAGGGGGTTTTTTTTTCCCCCCCCCCTTTTGGGCCCAAAAAAAAAAACCCAAGGGGAAAAATTACCCGGGGGTTTTTTCCCCCCCCGGGGGGGGTTTTTTTGGGGCCCCGGCCCCCCCGGCCCCCCCAAAAAGGGGGGGAAAAAAAAAAGGGGGGAAAAAGGGCCCCCGGGGGGGGGAAAAAAAGGGGGAAAAACCCCCCCCCCCCCGGGGGGGGGGCCCCCAAAATTTTTTTTTCCGAATTTTGGGGGCCCCCAAAAAAAAAATTTTTTAAAATTTTTTCCGGGGGGGGGGGGGAAAAAAAAAATTGGGGGGGGTTTTTTTTTTGGGGAAAAGGGGGCCCCCCCGGGGGGGGGGCCCCCCGGGGGGTTTTTTTTTTTTAAAAGGGGGGAAGGGGGTTTTTTCCCCGGAAAAAAAAGGGGCCCCGGGGGGGTTTAACCCTTTTCCTTAAAAGGGGCCGGGAAAAAGGGTTTAAAACCCCCCAAAAAAAAAAAAAAAAAGGGGGGCCCCTTTTTTTTTTTTGGGGGGGGGGGGGGAAAAAGGGGGGCCCCCCCCTTTTTTTGGGGGGGGGGCCCCGGGCCAAAGGGGGGGGGGGGCCCCCCCCGGGGGGGAAAATAGGGGGGGGGGGGGGCCCCCCCTTCCCGGGGGGCCCTTCCGGGCCGGGGGCCCCTTTTTTGGGGCCCCCCCCCCCCCCGGGGGGGTTTTCCCCCCCCCGGGCAGGGGGTTTTTTCCCGGGGGGGGGGCCCGGGGGGGGGGGGGATTTCCGGGGGGGCCGGGGAAAGCCCACCCCCCGGGGGGGGCCCCCCCCCAAAGGGGGCCCCCGGGCCCGGAAAGGGGGGGGGGGGCCCGGGGCCCCCGGGGAGGGGGGGGGGGGGGGCCCCGGGGCCGGGGGGGGGGGGGCACCGGGGGGGGGGAGGCCCCGGGAAGGGGGGGGGGGGCCGGTTTTGGGGGGAAAACCCCGGAAAAAAAACCTTTAAAGTCGGGAAAATTTTTTTTTTTTTCCCCCCCCTTTTTTTTTTTTTTTTTTTTAAAATTTTAATTTTTTTCCCCTTTAAAAAAGGGGGGGAAAAAAACCCCCAAATTTTTTTAAAAAGGGAAAAAAAAAAAAAAATTTTTTTTTCTTATTTTTTTAATTTTTTTTCCCTTTTTTAAAAAAAAAAAAGGGGAAAAAAAGGGTTTGCATTAAAAAAATGAGAAAAAAAAATTTTTTTTTTTTTTTTTTTTTTTAAAAAAAAAAAATTTTTTTGGGGAAAAATTTTTTCAAAGTTGTGTTTTCTTTTTGGGAAGGGTTTTAAACTTAACATTAATTTCATGCGAGGAAAAAAATTGGGAATCAAACGTAAAAAAGGGAGGTGGGGGGCCCCCCCCGGGGGGGGGGGTTTTTTTTTCTTTTCCTACGACCCCAAAATTTGGGAAACCCCCTTTTTTTCCCCTTTTTTTTTCCCTTTTTTTTAAAAATTTTTTTTTGGGGGGGGGGGAAAAAAAAAAATTTTTTTTTTTCCCCCCCCCTTTTTTTTTTTAATTTTTTGGGAAACCCCCGGGTTTTTCCCCCCCCAATTTTTTTGGGGAGGTTTTTTTTTTTAAAACCCCCTTTTTCCCACCCCCGGGGAGGGGGGGAGGGGGGGGGGCATGGAAAAAAAAAAAGGTTTTTTTAAAAAAACCCCCCCCTTTTTTTTTGGGGGGGCCCCCCAAAAAAAAAAAATTTTTTCCCCCCCCCCCCTTCCCTTTTCCCCCCCCAAAAAAACCCGTGGGGGGGGGAACCCCTTTTTTTTTTTCCCCGAAAAAATTTCCCCCGGGGGGGAAAAACCCCCGGGAAAAAGGGGGGAGTGGGGGGGGGGGGGGGGGCCCCCAGGGTTTTTCCCGGGCCCCCCCCCCCGCCCCCCCCCAACCCCCCCCACCCCCCCCCTCCCCCCCCCCGGGGGGGGGGTTTCCCGGGGGGGGGGGGGGTTTTTGGGGGGGGGGGGGTCCTTTTTCTGTCTGTTGGGGTTTGTGTTTGTGTTGTCTGTTGGGGGGGTTTTTTTTTTTTTTTTTTTTTGGGGGGGGGGTTTTTTTTTTTTTTTTTTTTGGTTTTCTGTTGTTTTTTCTTTTTTTTTCTTCTTTTGGCTTTGTCTGTTTTTTTTTTTTTTTTTTTTTTTCCTTTTTTAATTTTTCTTCTTTTTTAAAAAAATTTCTTTTTTTTTTTTCTTTTTTGGGGGTTTTTTTTTTTTTTTCGCTTTTTTTTTTTTTTTTTTTTTTTTTTTAAAAAATTTTTTTTTTTTTTTTTTTTTTTTTTTTTTTTTTTTTCTATTTTTTTTAAAAATTTTTTTATCCTTTTTTTTTTTTTTTTTTTTTTTATCCATTTTGGGTTTTCATTTTTTTTTTTTTTTTTTTTTCCCCCCCTTTTTTTTTTTTTTTTTTAATTTTTTTTTTCTATCTATCCCCCCCCTTTTTTTTTTTTTTTTTTTTCTTTTTTTTTTCCCAAAATTTTTTTTTTTTTTTCTAAATTTTTTTTTTTTTTCTTTTCCCCTTTTTTCTTTTAAAATTTTTTTTTTTTTTTTTTTTTTTTTTCCTTTCTTCCCCTTTTTTTTTTTTTTTTTTTTTTTTTCCCCCCCCCCCCCATCCATCCCCCCCCCCTTTTTTTTTTCCCCCCTTTTTTTAAACCTCCCCCCCCCACCCCCCATCCAAAATCCATTATCCAACCCTTTTTTTCCCCCCCCAAAAACCCCCCCCAAAAATTTTTTAAAATTTTTTTTGGGGGGGGGGGCCGAAAAAAAAACCCCCCCCCCCCCCCCCGGGGGGGGGGGGGGCCCCCCCCCCCCCCCCCCCCCACACACACACAAAAACCACCCCCCCCCTCCCCCCCCCCACCAAGCCCGGGAACCCCCCAAAAAAAACCCCCCCCCTTTTTTTTTTTGGGCCCCCCCCCCTTTTTTTTTAATTAAAACCCCCCCCAAAAAAAAAATTTAAAAAAAACCCAACCCCCCTTTTTTTTTAAAAAAAAAAATTTTTAAAAATAAAAAATTTAAAAAAAAAAAAAGGGAAAAAAAAAAAACACAACCCTTTTTTTAAAAACCCCCAAAAAAAACCCAAAAAAAAAAAAAAAACCCCCTTCCCCCAAAAACAACCCCCACCAAAACCCCCCAAAAAAAAAAAAAAAAAAACCCCCTTTTCCACAAAAATTTAAAAAAAAAAAAAAAAAAAAAAAAAGGTTCCCTTTTAAAAAAAAAAAAAAAAAAAAAAAGAAAGGGGAAAAAAAAAAAAAGGGGGGGGGGGGAGGGAGAGAGAGAGAGAAGGGGAGAAGAAAAAAAAGGGGGGGGGAAAAGAAGAGAAGAAGGAAAAAGAGGGAAGAAAAAAAAAGGGGGGGGGGGAAAGAGAAACCCAAAAAAAACAGGGAAAAAAGGGGGGGGGAAAAAGGGGGGGGGGGGACAAAGAAAGGGGAAACCCCCCAAAAAAAAAAAAAAAAAAGGGGGGGGGGGGGGGGAAAAAAAAAAAAAAAAAATTTTTTTTTGGGGCCCCCAAAAACCCGGGGGGGGGGGTTTTAAAAAAAACAAAAGAACCCAAAAAAAACCCCCCCAAAAAAAGGGTTTTTGGGGGGGGGAAGGAAAAAGGAAATTTTTGGGGAAAAAAAAACCAAAAAAAGGGGGGGGGGGTTTTTTTGGGGGGAAAAAAAAAAGGGGTTTTTAAAAAAAAACCCCGGGGGTTTTTTAAAATTTCCGGTTTTTGGGGGGGGGTTTTTTTTTTTAAAAAAAAAAAAAAAATTTTTTTTAAAAAAAAAAAAAAAAAAAAATTTTTTTTTTTTGGGTTTTTTTTTTCAAAAAAATTTAAAGGGAAAAAAAAAATGGGTTTTTAAAAATTTAAAAAAAAAAAAATTTTAAACCCCTTTTAAAAAAAAAAAAAAATTTTGGTTTTCCCTTTTTTAAAAAAATTTTTTTTTCCCCCTTTTTTTGGGGGTTTTTAAAGGTTTTGGGGTTTGGGGTTTTTTTTTAAAAAATTTTTTAAAATTTTTTTTGGGGGGGGAAAAAAAAATTTTTTTAAAAAATTTGGGGGGGGCCCCCCCCCCCCCCCAAAAAAAATTTTTTTTTAAATTTTTTTAAAAAAAAATTTTTTTTTAAAAAAAGGATAAAAAAACCCCCCACCAACCCCAAAAACACACCCAAAACCCAACCCCACACACCCCCCCCCAAAAAAAAAAACACACACAAAAAAAACCCAAAAAAATTTTTTTTTTTGGTTTTAAAAAGGGGGGGGGGGAAAAGGGGGGGAAAAAACCCAAAACCCCCAAAAAAAAAAAAGGGGGGGCCCCGGGGGGGGGGGGCCCCCCCCCCGGGGGGGGGGGGTTTTTCCCCCGGGGGGGGTTTTTTTTTTTCTTTTAATTTTTTAAACCAAAAAAATTTTTTTTTTTTTTTTTTTTTTTCTTTTAAAAAAAAGGGGGGGGGGGCCAAAACCCTTTTTTTAAACCCCCGGGGTTTTTTTTTTAAAAAAAAACCCTTTTTTGGGGCCCCCCCCCCCTTTTTTTTTTTAAAAGGGGGAAAAGGGGGGCCCCCCGGGTTTTTTGGGGGGGTTTTTTAAACTTTTGGGGGGGGGGGGTTTTTGTTTTTGGGGGGTTTTTTCCCCGGGGAGGGGGCCCTTTTAAAAAGGGGGGTTTAAAAAGGTTTTTTTTTTTTTTTTTTTTTGGGGGGGTTTTTTTTTTTTTGGTTTTTTTTTTGGGGGGGTTTTTTCCCCCCCCCCCCCCCCAAAAAAAAAAAAAAACCCCCCCCCCCAAAACCCCCCAAAAAAAAATTTAAAATTTTAAAAATTTTAAAAATTTTGAAAAAAAAATTTTTTTTTTTTTTATTTTTAACCCTTTAAAAGGGGGGGGGGGGGAAAAAAAACCCCCCAAAAAAAAAAAAAAAAAAAAAAAAAAGGGGGAAAAAAGGGGGAAAGAAAAGGTTAAAAAAGAAAAACCCCTTTTAAAAAAACCCCAAAAAATTTTTTCCCTTTTGTAAAAAAGGGGGTAAAAATTCCAAAAACCCCTTTAAAAAAAAAAAAAAACCCTTTGGGGCCCCAAAAAAAAAGGGTTTTTAAAAAAAAAATTAAAAAATTTTTTTGGGGGGGGGGTTTTTTTAAAAACCCCTTTTTGTTTTTTTCCCTTTTGGGTTTTTTTTTTTTAAAATTTTTTTTTTTTTAAAAAAAAAAAAAATTTAAAAAAAAAAAAAATTTTTTTTTAAAAAAAAAAATTTTTTTTTTTTTTGGGGTTTAAAAGGGGGGGGGGCCAAAACCCCCCCCTTTGGGGGGGTTTTAAAAAGGGGAAAAATTTTTTTTTCCCCAAAAAAAAAATGCCGGGGTTTTTTTTTGGGGGCCCCCCGAAAGAAAATTTTTTTTTTTTAAAAAAAGAGGAAAAAAGGGGGGAAAAAAGAAAGGGGAAAAATGGAAAAAATTTTTGGTTAAAAAGGGGGGAAAAAACAAGGGGGGGAAAAAAAAAAAAAAAGGGGGGGGGGGGAAAAAAGGAAGGGGGGCCCCCCAACCCCCAAAAAGGGGTTTTTAAAAAAAAAACCCAAAAATTTACAAAAACAAAAAAAAAAAACCCAAAAATTTTTTTTTTTTTTTTTAAAAAAAAAAATTTTTTTTTTTAAAAAAAAAAAAGGGGGGGGTTTTTTTTCCCCCCACAAAACCCCGCCCCAAAAAACCCCGGGCCCCCCCGGGGAAAAAAAAGGGGGAAAAAAATTTTTTTGGAACCCTTTTTTAAAAAAATTTTTTTTAAAAATTTTTTTTTTTTTTTTAAAAATTTTTTTTTTTAATTTTTTTTTAAAAAAAAAAAAACCCCGGGAAAACATTTTTAAAAAAACCCCCGGGGGTTTTTTTTTTTTTTGTTTTTTTCGGGGAAAAAAAAAAAGAAAAGGGGGGGGAAAAAAGGGGGAAAAAAGGGGGGGGGGAAAAAAGGGGGGGAAAAAAAAGGGGGGGAGAGTGGGTTTTTTTTTTTAAAAAAAAAACCCCTTTTTTCCCCCCCCCCCCCCTTTTTTTTCTTCCCTTTTTTCCCTTTTTTTTTTTTTTTTTTTTTTTTTTTTTTTTTTTTTTTTTCTTTTTTTTTTTTTTTGGTTTTTTTTTGGGGGGGTTTGGGGGTTTTTTTTTTTTTTTTTTTTAATTTTTTAAAAAAAAAAAACCCTTAATTTTTTTTTAATTTTAAAATTTTTTAAAAAAATTTAAAAAAAATTTTTTTTTAAAAAAAAAATTTTTTTTTTAAAAATTTAAAATTTTTTTTTAAAATTTTTTTTTAAAAAAAAAAAAAATTTTTTTTAAAAAAAAGGGTAAAAAAACCAAAAAAAAATTCCCAAAAAATTTTTTAAAAAAACGGGGTTTTTTTTTAAAAAAAAACCAAAAAATTTTTTTTTTTTTTTCAAAAAAAAAATTTTTAAAAAAAAAAAAAAATTAAAAAAAAAAGGGAAAAAAGGGGGAGAAAGAAGGGAAAACCCCCGGGGGTTTAAAAAAAAAAAATTTCCTTTTTTTTTTTTTTTGTAACCCCTTTTTTTGGGGGCCCCTTAAAAAAAAAATTTTTTTTAAAAAAAAAAAAACCTTTTTTTTTCCCCCCAAAAAAAAAAAATTTTTTAAAAAAAGGTTTTTAAAAAAATTTTTGGGGGGGGAAATTATTTTTTTGGGGGGGGGCCCCCCCTTTTCCTTTCCCCAAAAAAGGGTTTTTTTTTAAGGGGGGTTTTTGGGGGGGAAAAGGGGTTTTTTTGGGGGTTTAAAGGGGGGTTTGGGGGGGAAAAAAAAAAGGGGGAAAAAAGGGGGGGGGGGGGGAAAAAAAGGGGGGTTGGGGGGGGGGGGGGGTTTTGGGGGGGGGGGGGAAGGGGAGGGAAAAAAAAAGGGGAAAAAAAAAAGGGGGGGGGAAAAAAGGGGGAAAAAAAAGGAAAAGGAAAAACCCCCGGGCCAAAAAGGGGAAAAATTTTTTTAAATTTTGTTAAAATTTTTTTTGGGGGGGGGGGGGGGGTTTTTTTTTCCCGGTTTTTTTGCCCCCCAAAAAAAAAGTTTTTTTTAAAAAAGGGGGGAAAAAAAAAACAAAGGGGAAAAAAAAAGGAAATTAAAAAAAAACGGAGGGAAAAAAAAAAAAGGGGGGGGGGAAAAAAAAAAAAAAAAAAAAAACCCCCCCCAAACCCCCTTTTTTTTAAAAAATTAAAAAAGGGGCCCCCAAAAATTTTTAAAAAAAAAAAAAACCCCAAAAAGAAAAAGGGGGCCCAAAAACAAAAAAAAAATTGGGGAAAAAAAATTTTCCAAAAAATTTTTTTTTAAATTTTCCCCGAAAAAAGGTTGGGGGGGCCAAAAAAAAAGGGGGAAAAAACCTTTCCCCCCAAAACCCAAAAAAAATTTAAAAAAAAAAAACCCCCCCCAAATTTAAAAAAGGAAAATTTTTTTTTTTTTGGGGGGTTTAAAAAAAAATTTTTTTTTCCCCCCCAAAAATTCCCCCAAAAAAAAAAAAAGGGGAAAAAAGGGGGGGGGAAAAAACGGGGGTTTTTAAAAAATAAAAACGGGAAAAAGGGTTGGGGGAAAAGGGGGGGGGGAAATTTTTTTTAATTTTGGGAATTTTTAAAAGTTTAAAAATTTTTTTTAAAAAAAAAAAAACCTTTTTTTTTTTTTTTTTTCCCCCTTTAAATTTTTTTGGGGTTTTTTTTTTGGGGGGGGGTTTTTTAAATTTTTTTTTTAAAAAAAAAAAAGGGTTAGGCCCAAGGGGGAAAGGGGGGGGCCCAAAGGGGGGGGGGGGGGGACTACTACTACTACTATACTATTACTACTACTCCTCCTCCTCCTCCTCCTCCTCCTACTACTACTACTACTACTACTACTACTACTACTACTACTACTACTACTACTACTACTACTACTACTACTATACTACTACTACTCCTTCTCCTCCTCCCCCTCCTCCTCCTCCTCCTCCTCCTACTACTACTACTACTAACAACAACAACAACAATAACAATAATTACAACAACAACAACAACGATGAAAACGACGACGAATAACGATGATAATAACATTTAGCAAAATCCGTACGGATCAATTCTGCTACAGAGAAACCGGGCCATTGTCCTCCCACTGGGGAGATGGGCATTGCTATCTACGAGTGTGGCAAGGACTTGGACTGCCAAGACAGCCACAAATGCTGTCCTGTTGGCGGTGGAGCGGGCCGAGTCTGCAAACAGCCGACTTTCAGTAAGATCAGTTTGTTTTGTGAGGCTGTCTGTTTTTGGGGTAGGGGGAGGTGGGTGGGGGTGGTAGGGGTGGGGGTGGAGATACTACACGTGTGAAGAAGGGAGAGGCGATGTTAGACTGGCTGCGTGGTTAAAATGCTCTTCTTTTTTGGCTTGATCATGTTCTCGTTCTTCTTGTTCTTCTTTCTCTTTTGTTGTTGTTGTTCTTCTTCTTCTGATTCTTGGTCTTGTTCTTCTTCTTGCTCTTCTTCTTCTTCCTCTTCTTTGAATGCGTCTTCTTCTTCTTTGAATTCTTCTTCCTCTTCTTTGAATGCGTCTTCTTCTTTGAATTCTTCTTCTTCTTTTTTGAATTCTTCTTCTTTGAATGCGTCTTCTTCTTTGAATTCTTCTTCTTCTTTGAATTATTTTTCTTCTTCTTTGACTTCTTCTTCTTCTTCTTCTTCAGAAACTGGTTTCTTTTCCTGTCAAGTGAGTGAAAATGCGTTCACTGTCGATAAGCGTTTGAATAATCAAGCCAGGCAGGTCAAACTTAACCGTAGGAGAGAAATGGCATCCTTTTAAAGTCTTTCTGGGTTGGGAAACAAGGCAGGAGAGTGCTCCCCCACCACACCACACAAAAAAACACCCCCAAAAAGGGACCTCCCACCCCCATTCATGCCCCCTACATCTCCAACCCCCACCCCACCACATCACCCCCACCCCCCTCCCTTCTCCTTCACACACACACACACGTACACCCCCCCCCCCGCCCCCCACACACGCACCTACCCCCCCCCCCCCCACACCTAAACACCTCCACCCCCCCCCCCCACACACACACTTACCAGACAGAGACATATGCATTTTCTGTACAGCCTCAGTTACTCCAGTGCCCACGCCAGTGTGGTCCACTACGGGAAGTCTTCCTTGCGGCAATGTCCTGACTGGGCCACCCTGTGGAAGCTGGTGTCAGACCCCTGCCTCGCCTCCCTCCTGACTGCCGCCACAGATCCTGAGGACAGATGCAGGTGAGCCATCTCTTGCTGTTGTTGTTGTTTGTTGTGTGGTTGGTGGTGGTGGTGGTTTTTGTTGTTGTTGGTGGTGGTGGTGGTCTCGGTCTTGTTGTTGTTGTTGTTCTTGGTCTTGTTGGTGGTGGTGGTCTTGTTGTTGTTGTTGTTGTTGTTGTTGTTGGTTGTTGTTGTTGTTTGTTGGTGGTGTGGTGGTGGTGGTGGTGGTGGTGGTGGTCTTGTTCTTGTTAATGTTGTTGGTCGTGGTCTTCTTGTTTTTGTTGGTCTCGGTCTTTTTCTGTTGTTGTTGTTGGTTTGTTGGGGCTTGTTGGTCTGGTTGTTGTTGTTGTCTGTTGTCTTGTTGTTGTTGGTTTGTTGTGTTGTTGTCTTGTTGTTGTTGGTCTCGGTCTTGTTTGTTGTTTGTTGTTGGTCTTGTTGGTTGGTCTTTTTGTTGTTGTTGTTGGTCTTGTTGTTGTTGGTCTCGGTCTTGTTGTTGTTGTTGTGTTGTTTTGTTGTTGGTCTCGGTCTTGTTGTTGTTGTTGTTGTTTGTTGGTCGGTTTGTTGTTGTTGTTGTCTCGTCTTGTTGTTGTTGTTGTTGTGTCTTCTTGTTTTGTTGTTGTTGGTCTTGTTGTCTTGTTGTTGTTGGTCTCGGTCTTGTTGTTGTTGTTGTTTGTTGGTCTTGTTGTTGTTGGTCTCGGTCTTGTCTTGTTGTTTTTGTTGTTTCTTGTTGTTGTTGTTGGTCTCGGTCTTGTTCTTGTTGTTGTTGTTGGTCTTGTTGTTGTTGTCTGTTGTTGTTGTTTGTCTTGTTGTGCTTGTTGTTTTGGTCTCGGTTCTTGTTGTTTTTCTTCGCAATTCTTCTTCTTTCGCAATTCTTTCTTCTTTCGCAATTCTTTTTTCGCAATCTTCTTCTTCGCAATTCTTCTCTTCTTCGCAATTCTTCTTCTTCGCAATTCCTTCTTTTCTTCTTCGCAATTTCTTTCTTCGCAATTCTTCTTCTTGTTCTTCGCAATTCTTCTTCTTTGCAATTCTTCTTCTTTTCGCAATTCTTCTTCTCTTCGCAATTCTTCTTCTTCTCTTCCAATTTCATTCTTCTTCTTTCGCAATTTCTTCTTCTTCTTCTTCGCAATTCTTCTTTTCTTCTTGCAATTCTTCTTCTTTGCAATTTCTTCTTCTTTTTCGCAATTCTTCTTCTTCTTTGCAATTCTTCTTCTTCTTTTTCTGCAAAATTCTTCTTCTTCGCAATTCTCCTTCTTTGCAATTGTTGTTGTTGTTGTTGTTGTTGTTATTGTTGTTATTGTTGTTGTTGTTCTTCTTCTTCTTCTTCTTGGTGGTGATGTGTTTAGACATTACTCCCGAAGTTGGAATGCGGCTACTTTAATGGTGGTCATGAGCAAATAGCTGGAAACACAACATATGAATTTTGGCGAACCGCTGTTTCTCTGGGTGACTGTGTTTATTTAAATCTGTAATTCACGGTGCTTCTTTTTTTTATTATTTTTTTTACAGAACATCATAACGTTTGATGAGTTATTATTAACGGCACAGCCCTCACATGGTTTACTTCATACCTCACAGACAGGTTCCAGAAAGTTATTGTAAACAAAATTCAATCAAAACCTTTCAAAATGGAATGTGGAGTCCCGCAGGGATCAGTCCTGGGCCCTGTTCTCTTTACTCTCTACACTGCTCCACTCTCACATATAATAAACAACCACCATATTGATCATCATTTCTATGCCGATGATACTCAGCTTCAGTGCAGTGATACTGTTGAAAACTTGCCTTCCCTCCTGACAAATATGTCCTACTGCCTTCATGAAATTCAAAACTGGATGACTCAGAACAATTTACAACTTAATGTCGATAAAACCGAAGCCATGCTCATAGGGACCCAACATAAACTTTCCTCTATCGCAAAACTTCAATAGAATTCGGCAATACGTCAGTTCCTTTGTCCAACTCTGTGAAGTAATTAGGAGTAGTTCTTGACAACACTCTCTATGAAAAAATTCATCACCCAGACCTGCCAGTCTTGCTACTATCAATTAAGGCGCATAAGCGCGATTTGCAAGTATCTGTCCACTGATGCAACTTCCAAGCTTGTCACATCTCTCATTCTTTCACGTTTAGACTACTGTAATTCTCTTTTGGCTGGCCTACCAGCATCATCTATCCACTCTCTTCAACGCATACAAAACTCTGCAGCTGGACTGGTCCTAAGAAAGAAAAAGTCTGAACACATCACTCCTCTTCTGCGATCTCTTCACTGGCTGCCTGTCTCACAAAGACTGGAGTATAAAATCAATACCCTCTGTTTCAAATGTCTCCACAAATCTGCACCCCCTTATCTCTGTAACTGTCTTCATCTGTACACTCCATCCCGTTCCCTTCGTTCAGCCGCAGATAATTTGTGCTTTCGAACACCCAGATTCAAACAAACCACTGTTGGCCGTCGCTCCTTCTCTGTTTCTGGTCCATCCACCTGGAATGACCTCCCTCTTTCACTTCGACAAAAGCCTTCACTTGATACCTTCAAATCCAGCCTCAAAACACACTGATTTCCTACCTGAGACTTTCCCCCCAAATATCTGTCCCTAATTTTCAACAGCATCTTTCACCTTCTAAATGTTGCTCCGAGTGTGTGTGTGTGTGTGTGTGTGTGTGTGTGTGTGTGTGTGTGTGTGTGTGTGTGTGTGTGTGTGCGCGCGCGTGTGTGTGTGTGCGTGCATGCGTGCGCGCGCATGGTTTTGAAATCTGTTGTTCATTATGTTTAAGGAGAGTTGCATGCCTGTAAATGATTGAGTGCAAGCGCTTCGATTTTTTTTTTTTTTACAAGATTCAGCGCTATATAAATTCCATATATTATTATTATTATTATGAGTTACAAGAAAATGGTCTACTACTACGAATAATTTGGTAAAATGAATACCAGCTGCTTCACCTTTAAAAAAAACAACTTGCCTGACACATCCCATCCCCATTAATCCCATAACTCACGGGACATCTTTACTTTGTTCTTTTGTACAATAAATTTGTGTTGTTTTTTTTGGTTCCAGCCATTACGGCAATTTCCTGAAGTGCGCATCCTTTCTGATGCTGACCATGAACTACAGTTGCTCGGATCAGGAGCTCCGGCAGACGGCCAGTGAGGATGCTTCCTTGCCCAGCATTCCTGGTCCCCACGGCCATGACTTCAGCAGCAGGGACCACTCCTGGCATCCTCATCATCATCCTCATCCTCATCATCCTCATCATAATCATCCTCATCATCATCATGATGCTCACTCCTCTTCTTACTACGGGGGCTATGGTGAACACTCCTGGGGTTCTCATCTTGCTTCATCTCACCACTATGGTCGTTCTAATGTCTACGGCTCTGAGGGACACACCTGGTACAGATCTTGGTCACATGGTTACCACGGTTCCAGTGGATGGCACGGCTCCAGTTCACATGATTACTACGGTTCCAGTCGATGGCACGGCTCCAGTTCACCTGATTACTACGGTTCCAGTCGATGGCACGGCTCCGGTTCACCTGATTACTACGGTTCCAGTAGATGGCACGGCTCCGGCTCACCTGATTACTACGGTTCCAGTCGATGGCACGGCTCCAGTTCACCTGATTACTACGGTTCCAGTCGATGGCACGGCTCCAGTTCACCTGATTACTACGGTTCCAGTCGATGGCACGGCTCCGGTTCACATGGTTACTACGGTAGCTGGTCAGGGTACAGGTCTGATGCTTCAGACCTGCACAGCTCTAGTCCCTGGTACGACACCACGTCATCTGATTACGATGGCTCTGACTACGGTGACCCTTCGGATTATGACGGGTATGGTAATGGGTACCCTACAGACGCAATGGGTAGCTCTTCCGGGTATTATGGCGATTATGTCGAGTATGGAAACCGGCAGATGCATTCCGTTCAGCGTCATTCCTCACATACCCTGCCTGTGGACTGTAAACGTAAGTATGACGCATTCAGTAGTATCGAAGTTGACCTTGTCTTCTGTTAAAGTGTTTATAGAAGTTGGCCATTTTCAGACGTTTATTACGCTTCAAGAAGGCTTAAAAATCTATGAAAATTGAGCATTTCGAGAGGAAGTAGATCATCGGTTTACCATTTTGAAAGGCTGAAAATATATTATTGAAGTTGACCGTTTTGAGAGGCTGTTTATCATAGGCTTGCTATTCTGAGAAGACTGATAATTATTATCTGAAAGTTGATTATTTTTAGAAAAAAGTATATCACAGGTTTACTATTTTGAGAAGGCTAAAAACATATGGAAGTTGAACCATTTTGAAGGAAAGTTTATCAAAGGTTTACCATTTTGAGAAGACTCATATTATATGAAAGTTGAATTTTTTAAGAAGTAAGTTTATCACAGGTTTTCCATTTTGAGAAGGCTCAAATAGATAGGTTTACAATTTTGAGAAGGCTCATAATAAATGGATTAAAATTTTTGACAAGAAGTTTATCACATGTTCACCATTTTGAGAAAGCTCAAATAGATAGGTTGGCCATTTTAAGAAAGGCTTAATACATTATTTAAAATCTGATGAAATGAAAATGGTCGTGGCAGAAGTGTACCTGGTTCTTGCATCTGGTGTGTGTGTATATTTTTATTATTATTTATTTATTCTTTTATATCGAGGATAATGGAATAAGCACTCATGTGCTTTTTTACATCCAGTCCCCGTGTGTATGCGGTTTTGTAAATTGTGTTATCTTTTTCCACCGGCACACAATGGCCTACTCCTCCGAAAAGCGGAACAGCACTGAATGTGTGCGCAAGATGTTCTGCACGCGTTCGAATACGGGGCCTCGGTTTATAGTCTCATCCGAAGAAAGTGTGTGTGTGTGTGTGTGTGTGTGTGTGTGTGTGTGTGTGTGTGTGTGTGTGTGTGTGTGTGTGTGTGTGTGTGTGTGTGTGTGTGTGTGTAAAAGTATGTGTATGTGTAACATGTGCTTGTGTGCGTGCCTACATATGTGTATGTTGAGTTGTGGTCTGGAGACTACTCATGTGTCGCCCAAGATTGAATAGAACGTGAAGCAAAACAAACAAACAAACAAACAAACAAACAAACAAACAAACAAACAAACAAACAAACAAACAAACAAACAAACAAACAAACAAACAAACAACAGCCTTCCTAATGAAATAACCAACCAACCAACCCACCCACCAAACATCCAAACCCAACCAACCCATCAACCCAACAACCCAACAACAAACCAGCCAACCAATCCACGAACCAACCCACCCACCAACCAACTAATTAACACCCACCCACCACACCTTCTCCCCCTCTCTCCATCCACCTTACCCACCCACGTCAACTACCACCTACCTACCCATATCAAGCCCGCCCTATACTTCCATTGCCTGCTTATTTAGCAACAAAACTAACAGATCGAATTCTCTCTCTTTCTTTCGTTGTTTGTTTGTTTCGTTGTTTCTTTCTTTCTTTCTTTCTTTCTCCCCCTCCCTCTCTCTCTCTCTCTCGCTCTCTCGCTCTGTCTCTCTGTCACTGCCTCTGTGTGCGTGCGTGGTGTGTGTGTGTGTGTGTGTGTTGTGTGTGTTTATTTATTTGAAACTGTTACCTGCGATTCTTAAGCACAGTCCCTTCTCAGGGCAAGGGCCTGATGATGAAAAAACCCATAACACCTTGGGATTAAAAATTGTCAATCAACCAACCAACCAACCAATCAATCAATCCATCAATCAATCCATCATCAATCAATCAATCAATCGATCGATCAATCAATCGATCCTCCTGTACATTTCAGACCACGTACCATCGTTTCTGGCGGACATGGAAACCACAGAGCCCTGTTCCAACCCTGATGCCTACCGGTATCTTCTGCAGTACCACTGCAAAGACGAGGACGGGACAGCGGGGATGGAGCATCACCCCACCTCCTATAACCCTCACAGCGACCCTTACTCGCACCACCAGTACCCCCATACAGCAGGCAGAGGCGTTCTGTGTATCCCAGCTCTAAGAAATCCTCCTCTAAGCGATTTGGCGATGCTTGCTTGTGAGTTGTGTGTATGTTTGGTGTTGCATGGAGTTTGGCGTCAAAGTCGAAGTCAACCTGTTCTTTTCAGATGGTGCATTAGAATAAGCAATGCAGTTGCTTTTTTCTAAAAAAAATCGAGCAATCTGTCTTAATAAACCCAAACTATTATATGCATATATATAGAATAAAAAAAACCCTAAACAATAATAAGCCATTCAAATCAGACAAAAGACAATTTAACGTATGATGGTGCGTGCGTGCGAGCGTGCGTGCGTGCGTGCGTGCGCGCGTGTGTGTGTGTGTGTGTGTGTTTGTGTATAAGTTTGTGTGTGTATGTCTTTGTGTAAGGTTTTTATTGTCTGTCTGTGCTTGTATGTGTGTGTGATTTTTTTCTGTTTATTTGTTTACATTCGTTTTGGTTTTTGTCTCTAAATCCTGTTTCTTTCCGTGTCTCTGCCTGCCTCTCTGTTGTTGCTGTTGTCGTCGTCGTCGTCGTCGTCTCGTCATTTCTCTCTCTCTCTCTCTCTCTCTCTCTCTCCTCTCTCTCTCTCTCCCTCTCCCTCCCTCTTCCTCTCTCTGTTTTTTCTATCTGTTTCTGTCTCCGCTTCTCGCTTTTTGTCTCTCTATTTCTCTCTGTCTGTCCATCTGTCTATCTGTCTGTCTCTCTGTCTGTCTCTCTGTCTGTCTGTCTGTCTCTCTCTCTATCTCTTTCTCTCTCCAGGAAAGCACAAATTCACGCCCACCAACAGTAATTTTATTTTTTTTACACTTTAAAAACAGGAAATTTTAGGAATTAAATATTAATTGTACGCTAATATACTGGACCAGGATGAATGACTCGGCACTACTGCGCAGAGCCGAGGACCGAGATGGATGGAGGAGGCTTACCACGGCATCGTCTTTCGTGTCTCCCCCACGACCGCCAAGGTCACGGGACTGTTGATGATGATGATGAATATACTTTCTCATTCCAGATATATTTTTTTAAATGTTAGTCTCATAAGTTAAATTAAAAAAATCACCACCAAGACAACTGATCTTATACATCAATGGTACTGTTTTTAACCCTTTGTTTATTTGCTTGTGTTTTTGCTTGGCTAGGAAAGTGTGGCAGAAAGCTCGCTGCATCGCAAATCACTTGAACATGGGAAGCCTGAAATGTCTGGCATCAACAATTTTCGACACCATGAAACAATACAAACACGCCATGCTGACGAAGGAAATCAAGACGTGCTTAGGTTGGTTATTTTTTCACATATTATTTTCTGCTTAGTGAACTTATTCAAATGATTGGGTTGTTGTTGTTTTTTTTACTTGAAGATAAAGATTGTGAAATTTTATAAACATAATTACTATAATTTTGGTATCATTTATGATGAATTTTTACTTGAAACTAAAGATAACTAGATTTTATAAATTTTTTATGTTTCATTATGTCTTGTGGGTTTTTCCCCACTGTATTACACTGTTGGGGTAAACAGATATAGCAAATACTTTGATGATATTCTGGCTGAAAGGTAAAAGGTGAGTATTTTAAAATGAAATATTTAGTTTCTGACTGTATTATCATCCTTTGGCATTCAGATAAAAAAATAAAAGAGTAAACATTTGAATCATGGGGTAGTGGGGTTTAAGATAAGCTGTAGCTTGATGCTTTACCCCTGCTGTACTGTTCTTTGCTTATGATTCATGTCTGTTGAATTCATTATGTTTAAACCAACCTTTGAATAAAAGAGCGCATAAAAAGATACTGATTAAGATTCTGGCCCAAGGGTAGATGTGTGTAACTTGAAAATTAAAAGCTTGATTTAGAAGTGAACTGCCAACATTAACAATCCAAATGAAATAGTGAATGTTTGATTTGGATCGGTGGTCTATAGGTAACGCGCCTGCTTGGAAAGCG
>CM054136.1:53109708-53112208 GCA_028751875.1 Rapana venosa
CATTTGCTTTTTTTCATCAAGCCATCTATCTAAGAACAAATTTCGTAATGATTATTCTAAGACACTACATTATTGCATCCTTTACCATTAAATTAGACCAGTAAAAAAAAAAAAAAAAAAAAAAAAAAAAGGAAAAAATCGATAAGGACATACATTGAAAATACAAATTACCACATATACATATACACGCACACACATACTCATGCACACCTGAGCGCGTGCGCGCTCACGTCCACACACATATTTAAATAAAAAATGTTTTAAGAATTAAAAAAAGAAAACCATAGAACGTCAGGACACACAAATTACTTCACCCACCGTTTCATCCATTTTTTTCACGTTTATACTCTAGATAATAAAAAAGCTACAGGAACAAAACGTTAGAAAACACTAGGCATTCGTCATTACTGAAATATTACCCTCAATGACCTCCCTCCTCTCCTCCTCCACCCAGCAAACGTGTGCTTTTTATGCGCTCATACTTTTCAAATAGCGCTTTTTTAAAAATGACAATACAGAATACACCTAGAAGTTTAGTGTTTGAATATACATGATGACAGTCACCGCTTTAAAACAGGGAATGTTAAAGCAAAAAAGACGAAGAAATGACAAAAGTTTAGTGTTGGAATTTAGTGTGTGTGTGTGTGTGTGTGTGTGTGTGTGTGTGTGTGTGTGTGTGTGTGTGTGTGTGAGTGTGTGTGTGTGTGTGTGAGTGTGTATTGTGTGTGTGTGTGTGCGTGTGTGTGTGTGCGTGTGTGTGTGTGTGCGTGTGTGTGTGTGAGTGCGTGTGTGTGTGTGCGTGTGCGTGTGATTGCTTCGCAGCATTTCGTGCCTATCAAAGTCTTCTGTTTTGCGAACGGGGGTAGGTGTGTGTGTGTGTGTGTGTGTGTGTGTGTGTGTGTGTGTGTGTGTGTGTGTGTGTGTGTGTGTGTGAGTGTGTGTGTGTGTGTGAGTGTGTATGTGTGTGTGTGTGTGTGTGTGTGTGCGTGTGTGTGTGGTGAGTGCATGTGTGTGTGTGCGTGTGCGTGCGTGTGCGTGCGTGTGGTGATATTTGGGAGTTTATTTGCAAAGGTTTAAATAACAGAAGCGTGATTGTTTTGTATGCCTTTTTTGGTCACAATAATTTTTTTCTGTACTGTGTACTGATCTTTTTGGAGAGAAAGTGTCGCCACTAGTAGCAGTGCTACTATTGTTTTCTTCCCCTGTCTTCGAGGCGCATTTTGTTTCCTAATGAGAGTGAGGATCATTTTTTTCTGCAGAATTTTGTTAGAGGCTGCTTGGTACCGTGGCTTCTTTTACGTGCGCTGAATACATGTTGCACACAGAACCCAGGTGTATCGTTTCGCTTATAAGACTAGTACCCAGACAACTATATCGAGGTTTAGTGGATGAGCGGAAAAAGCTCGAGCTCAAACAGGATTCGAACCCGCATTTCTGGCGTTTTAAGGCAGGTGCGTTACCACTTCACTACTGATCCACAGAGAACGGTATACATTTGAATGTTGTCCGCGTAGTGGCTCCAATAAGTCTCACCAAGTGTGAGTAGAATATAAAGTAAACAATGACCGAGCAGGGGTAGATGATAGGGTGGGTTTGTATTGCATTTTACATGCACTGTTTTGTTTTGTATCGTTTTGAATGTATTGTGTTTGCATTGTATATTATTTGTATTGAATGGTGGTGTAGTATAGCTTGGTGTAGTGTAGTGAAGTATGGTAAAGCATTGTGTGGTATAGTCTGATATAATGTAGCGTAGTGAAGTGTAGTGTAGTGTAGAGAGTGTGGTACAGTTTGGTGTAGTATGGGGTAGTGTGGTGTAGTGTAGCGCAGTACAGTGTAAAACGTTGTGGTGTGGTGTGATGTGGCACACATATGTCTATGTGGTAGATAATGCAGTATCGGTACAAAAGTTTGACCATTCTTACTTGCGCAAAATACAAATGAAAAGAACGCCTTTTTAAAAAAAAACCAAAAAACTTAATCTGAAACTTTATTAAATGACAACAACAATATTTTCGATCATAGACCTGTTTGCCGATCATTGACAAGATTGCCCCAGTCTTTTTACATCTCTTTGTTTCTTTTGTGGGTTTTTTTTTTTAGCTACGGCCGCTGTGCTTTGTTTTGTCATTTCATCAAAACCAACCAACCAAGCAAGCAAATAAATAACTATGGCAGCCGTCAGTCTCGGAAGACTATGGAGTTGCGCTCGAAGTGTTTTAATTCTGGTACTGCGTCGGTTGTGGCTGGCCAGTCCCACAAGGGATGACAGACAGTCCCTGTGGCAGAGGGCACAGATGAAGTCTGACACTGGCCTGTCTCCCTGGAATGCAGCCTTTCTTCTCATTCTCTTTGCCTCATGCTGCTGAGCAAAGTGTCTCTTCGGACTTGGAGAGACTCATCTGCGAAACTTGGTTGCATACATTTTGCATCAAAGTCTTTTTTTAGGGGGGTAATTTTTGAACAAAAGCAAACAGTAACATTTATTAACAGCGATTTC
>CM054136.1:53117208-53122208 GCA_028751875.1 Rapana venosa
TCTCGATGGGGACGAATATCGGGACCATCTACCCGACAACACCAGCCTACCCGTTTGGGTCGGGTCGTTCCAAAGCTGCAATAGCCAGAAGAACCAGCACGTCGACAGCTGTCTGAGCGGGTCGTGGCAGAGAGGAGGAGTTCCAGAGGCTGGCGGAGGAGGAGGAGGAGGAGGCATGGGGGACGGTCACGACCGTTCTTACGATGAAGGAGACAGGAAGCCTGTCTGCCATCTCAGCATGTTGAAGGCGTTTTGCTATAACAGTACTGGTATGCGTGGGTTTGGGGTTTGGGTTGTTTGTTGTTGTTTTGGGGTTTGTTTGTTGTTGTTTTTTGGGTGGGTGGTGGAGTGGGTGGGTGGGTGGGTTATTAGATATTGTTGATGTGTGATTGTAGGGTGGGGGGAGGGTATGAGTTGGGGTGGGATGGGGGTGTGAGGGTTGTTGTTTTTGTTGTGTGTGTGTGTGCGAGGGGGAGTGTGTGGTGGGGGGAGGAGGGTTGTTGTTTGTGGGTGTTTGTGCGTGCTGTTGTTGTTGTTGTTGTGTGTGGGGGTGAGGGTGGGTGAGTGTAGTGTGTCTGTGTATGTGTGTGTGTGAATGTGTTTAAGTCCACACACACATGTGTATATGTACGTATTCGTGTTGGTGTGTGGTGTGTGTGTGTGTGTGTGTGTGTGTGTGTGTGTGTGTGTGTGTGTGTGTGTGTGTGTGTGCGAGGTTTTATGTCTGTGTGTCTACCTGCGTGCCTGTTCGTGCGTATGCATTCTGTGTATTATGTGTATGTCTGCGTGTCTGCACATCTGTATAATTTTGTATGCACCTCTGCCTGCATGCATGCGCACATGCATGCGCATGCACAAACGCACCTTGCATCATCTCCAACAAAGGCATTAACTGCTACACCCCCCCGCCTTTTCTTCATCCTAGTAGCATACCTCACGCATGACCCTTCCAACAACAATAATGACGCACTGACCTATTCAACCTGGGGCGCAGCCCTCAATATGCTGGCCCCCTAGAGAAGTGAGGTCTCTGACGCCTCGCTCCCCTACGACCTTATAGGTTATGGGGACTCCTTTACCTTTTTACCGTTTTAACCTATTCAACCACACCTTTGTCCTCCTCTCTCTCTTCCCCCTTTATACCCCCAACCTCCCCTCCCCACCACCCCCACCTTTCACAGCGAGGGTACACTCGGGCTACCACAACACCAGCGGGGTGCTGGAATTGGCCGTCAACGGGTCCTACCATCGCGTGTGCGCCCAGACCAGCACCTACACCCAGCAAGCCGCAGACGTGCTCTGCCGCACCCTGACCACCTCCACCACCTCCTCGGCCATCGTGGTCAGCAGGAACGTCTTCGTGGTCGCTGCCAGGCCCACCGCCGCCGCCGTGCACGTCAACTTCTCCTGCAATGGGACCGAGAGGCATCTGAACCAGTGCCTGTCCGTCCTGAGCTCCGACTACTCGTCCGACTCCTGCCAGCACGACGAGAAGATGGTGGCCCTGGTGTGTTACGAGGGCCAGAAACCCAATGGTGAGTTTATAGTTATTTGAGTTATGTATCTTTCTATCTATCTGTCCCGTAGTCTGACGACCGTGGGGGCACCCTCAATGACTCAACAACCAGTTCCCTCCATTCCTCTCTCTGTTCTGCCTTTCTCAGGGTTTTGTTGAGTTCTAGGCCTGTCCATTCGCTGATGTTATCCTCCCAGTTCTTCCTTGCTCTGCCTCTTCTTCTTCCTCCTTGGACAGTGCCTTGTAAAACTGTCTTTGCAAGTTCTTTGGATCTTGTGACATGCCCATACCATTTAAGTTTATGCTTTTTCACGATCGTTAGAAGGTTTTCATAGGGTCCAATGGTTTGCTGGATTCTGTTATGCACGCTTTCGTTGCTTATGTGGTCTTTGTAGGAGATGACAAGGAGTCTCCGAAAGCATCTCATCTCCACCGCCTGTACTCTTCTCTCCAAATCTGAAGTCAGGGTCCATGATTCACAGGCATACAGAAATATGGATATGACAAGGGAGCGCATTAGTCTGATCTTGGAGATAAGTGAGATATTTTTTCTCTCCAGATGGTGTTTAGTTTTGACAAAGCTGTTATTGTCTGTGCAGTCCTGCATACTACTTCTGGCTTGGATCCCTGGTCTGATACAATGGCTCCCAGATACTTGAAGCTTGGAACTGTTTCCAGCTTCTGGTCATTAACCCTGATATCAGTGCTAATGCCGTTGGTGTTATTAGTCATCAGTTTGGTCTTCTCTGCACTGATTTCCATGCCATATGTTTTGGAGGCCTTATTCAAGTGTTCTGTTAGGCTGGCAAGCTCTTTTTCTGATCCTGCTATTCCATCAATGTCATCTGCGAAGCGGAGGTTTGTGATCGTTCTGCCACCAATGCTGACTGATCCTTCATGATGTTCCAGTGCATCGGCCATGATTCTCTCAAGGAAGATGTTGAACAGAGTGGGTGAGAGTAGACAGCCCTGCCTTACTCCAACTGTTGTTCGAAACCATTCTCCAATGTTGTTGTTGTAGTACACTGCACTGGTGGCCTCGCTGTACAGCTGTTTGATGACTCTGATCAGGTTTGCATTGATGCTGTACAAATTCATGGTTGCCCACAAAGCTGCATGCCACACCCTGTCAAATGCCTTCTTAAAATCGATAAATACGTGGTAAAGGTCTTGTTGATGTTGAAGGTACCGCTCACATAGTATTCTGAGGTTGAATATCTGTTCTGTTGTGCTGCGCCCTGCTCTGAAACCTGCTTGTTCCTCAGCAATGATGGTCTCTGCTTGTGGCTTCAGTCTATTCAATATTATCTGCAGCATGACCTTGCTTGGGTGGCATATGAGGCTGATTGTGCGGTAATTATGGCATTGTTGTAGATTTCCTTTCTTGGGGAGGGTGTTGATGAGTGACTGTGTCCACGGTGTTGGCCATTTTCCTGTCTTCCAGATCTTGTTGCAGATTCTTAGTAGAGCGCTGATCATGGCTTCCCCTCCAGCTTGAACCAACTCAGCTGGAATGTTGTCAGTCCCTGCTGACTTCCCCTTTTTCAGCGATCTGACTGCTGTTTCCACTTCTTCTCGGAGGATAGGGTGGCTGTCTGTGTCTTTGCTTGCCGCAAGCAAAGACACAGAGTTATGTATACCACTTGAATTAAGTCGGGGACGGGATAGCTCAGTGGTCGGAGCACTCGCTTTCCCCCAACCAAGTTAAGCAGCGTCGAGCGTGGTTACCACTTGGATGGGTGACCGTTTGCGCGCCTTGGCTTCAGTACAGTTCCCCCCAGTTCACCCAGCTGTAAATGGGTACCTGCCCTCTTTAAGGGTCAGGGAAGGTGAAGCAGCGAGGGAGAGGAGATGGGCGCCACCGCCCTCAATATGCTGGCCCTAGAGAAGTGAGGTCTCTGACGCCTCGCTCCCCTACGACCTTATAGGTTATGGGACTCCTTTACCTTTTTTAAAAATTAAGTCACGAGATGGCTCTGCGTGAAAAAGTCGGGCTGCTCTCCCCTGGGGGAGAGTAGCGCCACCCTTTCTTTTTGCTTTTGTTTTTTGGTCTGCATCTGTATTTGTTTCCCTATCAGTGTGGCTTTTTTTTCTAAGAATTTTTCCAGGGTCATTTCCCTTGTTGCCGTGGGTTCTTTTACGCGCGCTGAATAATTTGTCTTTATGCAACACACGGGACCTCGGTTTACCGTCTCATCCGAAAGACTAAAATTAATGACTTTGAGTGGTATATAGGTGGACCTGGAAGAGTATTGACGAGCTTTGGTTTGGGAGTGCGGGAGTTTTTTTTTTAAAACATAGTTTAGAAGTGGGTGACGTGACTTGTTGGTTTAGTAGTGGGTTTATATGTGTATGTGTGTGTGTGTGTGGGAGGGGGGGGGTAGAGGGGGTTGAAACGTGGGTAACAGATGGGTTAGAAGCGGATGACTAGTTGGTTACAAGAATGATAAAGGAGGGTGACTAGTTGGGTTACATGTGGGTTTGTAAATGGGTTGCAAATGAGTTTTGAGTGGGATTACAAGGTTGGTTGGAAGTGGGTGACAAGGGGTAGGTTAGACTTCGGTTAGAACTGGGTTAGACGAGAACTACAAGTGGGTTAGAAACAGGTTGCATGTGTGTGTGTGTGTGTGTGTGTGTGTGTGTGTGTGTGTGTGTGTGTGTGTGTGTTTGTGACAAGTGGCTTATGCATGGATGACAAATGGCTTAGACATGGGTGATATTGGTGCACGGCTAGGCTGCCCATGTGGCGAGGCACCTGACACAGCCACACACGCGAACATTCTCATCCAGTCAGCATACATGCAAATTTAATCTTACAGAGGGTCTCAAGTAGGATGCGGGAGGCAGAGTGCACAATAAACTATAGTATCTCGGGGGAACTCTCAAAGGGTGGCGAGGTGGGTAACGCGCAGGAAACATCAACAAGTCAAGAAATTTAGCCAGGTCAAGATCAGAGAGAGAGAGAGAGAGAGAGAGAGAGAGAGGAGAGAGAGAGAGGAGAGAGGAGGAGAGGAGAGAAGAGAGACAGAAGAAGACAGACAGACAGGCAGAGACCCCCCCACACACACAGACAGACAACAAACACGCACACACACAACCACACAAACACACAACACACACAACACACACACAACATACACACTTACACACACACACACACACAACACACACACACACACACACACACACTAACACACACATCACAAACACACAAGCAAGATTCAAGATTCAAGATTTAATTCCTTTCACCTCTTTTGGGGTATGGAGGATTACAAAACAAATTGAACAGGAGAATAAACCTAACAGCAATATACCCACAAATAATAAAGAATACTAACAGTAACGAAAAGGCAAGAGTTCATCGCATAATGATAATCAAACAGTATTAATGAATCAATACTATTTTTAAGTATACGCATTTCTTTAAAAAGACATAATCTACACATATGAAAGACAATTGAAATTTCAAGAAATACCTGCAAAT
>CM054136.1:53124708-53137208 GCA_028751875.1 Rapana venosa
ACACACACACACACACCACACACACAAAACACACAGTCACTACGCTCTTCCTCACTCACTTTTTTTTTTTGTTTGGTCACAGGCAGCATCACAGGGTGGAAGATAGGTCCTGAAGGCAGCGTGCTGGTCCGACGCTTCGGTCTGTGGGGCCATGTGTGCTCCCCAAGCTGGAAGGACAAGGAAAGCGCCACTGTCTGCAGGACTCTGGGCTACGAGTCTGGGGTAGCCTTGAACAGGGAGGCCTGGGGCCACAGGCTGGCCCAGTGGGTAGACGGCATGAACTGCTCCGCGCACAGCAGCCACGTGTCCCAGTGTTCGAACCTCACGCTGAGAAACTACTCCTTAGAGGAGGACCACGCGCCTTCTTGCCACGCTCGTCGCGCTCGCTGTTTTAATCAGTCCGAGGGTGAGAGGTTCAAGTTTTGTGTGTGTGTGTTAGTGTGTGTGTGTTAGTGTTAGTGTGTATGTTAGTGTGTTGTGTGTGTGTTAGTATGTGTGTGGGGGGGGGGGAGGGGCGGTTAGTATGTGTGTGTGTATTAGTGTGTGTGTGTTAGTGTGTGTGTGTGTGTTTAGTGTTAGTGTGTGTGTTAGTGTTAGTGTGTGTGTTAGAGTTAGTGTGTGTGTTAGTGTGTGTGTTAGTGTGTGTTAGTGGGTGTGTATGTGTGTGTGTTAGTGTTAGTGTGTGTGTTAGTGTTAGTGTGTGTGTTAGTGTGTGTCTTAGTGTGTGTGTTAGTGTGGGGGGGGGGGGGAGTGCGGGTGCGGGGTGCGGGGGTGGGTAGAGTGTGTGTGTGTGTGGGGGGGGGGGGTGTAGTGTGTGTGTGGGGGGGGGGGGGCGGGGAGTTGTGTGTGGGAGGGGGAGTTAAATGCGTGTGGGGTAGGGTGGGGGTGGTGGGGGTGTATGTTAGCGTGTGTGTGTGTGGGGTGGTGGTGGTGGTGGTGGTGGTTAGTGCGTGTGTGTGTGTGGGAGGGGGGGGTAGTGTGTGTGTGTGGGGTAGTGTGTATGTGTGGGGGGGGGTAAGTGTGTGTGTGGAGAGGGGGTAGTGTGTGTGTGGAAGGAGGGGGTGGGGGTTAGTGTGTGGGGTGTGTGGGGTTAGTGTGTGTCCGGGGGGGGGGGGGGGGTTAGTGTGTGTGTGTGTATTAGCGTGTGTGTGTTAGTGTTAGTGTGTGTGTGTGTGTTAGTGTTAGTGTGTGTGTTAGTGTTAGTGTGTGTGTTAGTGTTAGTGTGTGTGTTAGTGTTAGTGTGTGTTAGTGTGTGTGTTAGTGTGTGTTAGTGGGTGTGATGTGTGTGTGTTAGTGTTAGTGTGTGTGTTAGTGTTAGTGTGTGTGTTAGTGTGTGTCTTAGTGTGTGTGTTAGTGTGTGTGGGGGGGGGAGTGCGGGTGCGGGGGTGCGGGGGTGGGTAGAGTGTGTGTGTGTGGGGGGGGGTGTATGTGTGTGTGGGGGGGGGGCGGGAGTTGTGTGGGGAGGGGGGAGTTAAATGCGTGTGGGGGTAGGGTGGGGTGGGTGGGGGTGTGTATGTTAGCGTGTGTGTGTGTGGGGTGGTGGTGGTGGTGGTGGTGGTTAGTGGGGTGTGTGTGTGTGGGGGGGGGGGGGGGGTAGTGTGTGTGTGTGGGGTAGTGTGTATGTGTGGGGGGGGTGGTAAGTGTGTGTGTGGAGAGGGGTAGTGTGTGTGTGGAAGAGGGGGTGGGGTTAGTGTGTGGGGTGTGTGGGGTTAGTGTGTGTCCGGGGGGGGAGGGGTTAGTGTGTGTCTGGATGGGGGATGCTAGTGTGTGTGTGGGGGGGGGGTCGTGTGTATGTGTGTGGGGGAGGTTAGTGTGGGGGGGTTAGTGTGTGTGTGTGTGGCGGGGGGGGAGGTTAGTGTGTAGTTCAGTGTGTGTTACTGTGTGTATGTATGTCTCAACACGGTAATACAACACCACTCACCCTCCAACATTTTCCAGTACCTACTCTGTTCCTCACGGACAACGCCCTACTCACCTCCTCCTCCTCCTCGTCATCCCCACCGCCCCTCTCCTCCGGGAGTCTCCAGGGCCGAGTGGGCGTGCTCTACAACGGCACCAGAGGCTACCTCTGCAGCCCAGAGGTTCCAACCACCGCAGAAAAGTACGACGCCTTGTGCCGAATCCTGGGCTACCGTCGAGGCGGGCAAGCGTTGGACTCTGCGACTCTGCCGGAGCTCGGTGCCTACAGCGTGGCCTGGCAAGCCTCCCTGACCTGCGGGCAGTGGGATCGAACCGTGCACCCCATCACCTGCCTGCAAGGCTGGCACCAGACGCCTGTCCGTGAGGCGGATCCGTACTACGGTCCAGGGTCCGAGTACGCCGCTTCCAGCCGTTTGTCGCAGTGCGGGGAACGCGTTCCGGCCGTGTCCTGTTTCGGAGATGAAGATTGTGAGCTGTGGGGGTTTGATGTTGGTGGTTGTTGGTTGTGGTGTTGGTGGTGGTGGTTTGGTTTTGGTTTGGTTTGTTGGGTCGGGTGGGTTTGGTTTGTGGGTGGGTTGGGGGGTGGTTGGTTGTGGGTTGGTTGGTGGGGTGGTTTGTGGTTGGTGGGTGGGTTGATTGTGGGCTGGTTTGGTTGGTTGTTTGGGTTGGTTGGTTGTGGTTGTGGTTGGGTGTGGTTGAGTGTGGGTGGTTGGTTGGTTGGTGGGTGGTTGGTGGGGTGTGTTGTGGTGGTGGTTGGTTGTTTTTTGTGTGTGGTTTGGTTTGGTTTGGTTTGTTGGGTTGGTGGGTGGGTTGGGTGGTGGTTGGTTGTGGTGGTGGTTGGGTTGGTTGTGGGTGGTTGGTTTTTGGTGGGGTTGGTTGGTTGTGGGTGGTTGGTTTGTGGTGGTTGTGGGTTGTGGTGGTTGGTTGGCTGGTTGGTGGTGGTGGGGTGGTGGTAGTTGGTTGGTTGGTTGGTTGTGGTGGTTGTGGGGTGTTGGTGTTTTTGGTTGGTTGTGGTGGTTGGTGGTTGTTGGTGATGTTTGGTTGGTTGTGGTGATGGTTTTGGGGATGGGGGGTGATGTGTGTGTGTGTGTGGTGTGTGTGTGGTGAGATATATGTTTGTAACTAGAGAAACTAGAAGAAAAGGGGTACGGGGAGAGGGAGGGAGTTTTTAGTTGGTTTCTTCCCCTCTCTTTTGTGTATGCATGAAGGTGTCATTTCCTGAAAGGAATTTGATATACGCAAACTCGCTTTCGACCTGAGATCTTTACTTGATAAACACTTGAAGAAGTGTAAGTTTCGATCTGCCTTTTTAATACCTGAGGTACACGCATGCTAAAGTGTTGAGTGATGATGATGATGATGATGCTGCTTGTGATGAGATGATGATGCTTGTTATCATCATCATTATCATCATCATCACCACCATCACCATCATCATTACCAACAACAACAGCAACAGCAGTTAGATGATGATGATGATTATGATCGCGATGATGATGATGATAACAATGACGAATGATAATGATGCAAAAGCGCTTAATCAACCACACTAACTTGGAAAATTACCACACATATTCATTCTCTTTCTCTCCTCTACTCTCCTCCCCCCCCTCATCCCCCCCTACTCTCTCTCCATCTCTCTCTCCTCCCCCCTCTCCCCCCTCTCTCCCCCTTCTCCCCTCTCCTCTCCCCCTCCTCTCCCCCCCTCTCTCTCCCCTCCCTCCCCCCCCTCTCCCCCCCCCTTTCTCTCCCCCTCTCCCCCTCCCCCCCCTCTCTCTCCCCCTCTCTCCCCCCCCCTCCCCCCCCCTCCTTCTCTCCTCCCCCCTCTCCCCCCCCTCTCTCTCCCACTCTTCTCCCTCTCCTCTTACCGTCTCTCACTGATCACAGATCGGCTGGTCTCCACCTCCCACATCAAGTCCAGAGGCTTGCTGCTAGTCTGGAACGACAGGAAGGGCAACTGGGAGCGAGTGTGCGCCTCTCACTTCAGCAGCACAGAGGCGGAGGCAGCGTGCAGGCAGCTGGGCTTCTCCAAGGGAGGAGAGCTGGCAGAGGCAGGCCGAAAGCCCCAGCTGACCTACAGTCTTGGAAACGTACGATTCCAGTGTTCTGGGGAGGCTGGAGAAAAGCTGAGTAACTGCACGACTTCGTACACCGGCTGCGATGCGTATAACACTGTGTGGTTGAACTGTGAGGTTTAGGAAGGAAAAGGAGTCCGTGGGGAGGGGTTGGTTCTAGCGATGTTTAATGCTAGCAACTGATTTTGGAACTCGTGTATTCTGAAGATGTTTTAAAGGTTGTTTTTTGTATAAAAATAAAGAAAAGACTATATATTCAGTGACTCTAACGATTTGGTTTCTTGATTGTTCCTTTGTTTGTATTTTACTCTTGTGTTTTTGTGTGTGTAAAAGATTATGTGTTCTTGAATAACCTGATTTTCGGACCTAGTACTTATTTATTTACATTGTGTTTTTTTACAGAAGCAAATGGAAGAGGATGATCAGGTTTTAAGTTTGACATCTAGTGTAATCTTAAGATCTACATGTGAATCAACGTCAGATGTTTTATGCTGATTCTTTAAATCGTTAAAGAAATGGTGAAGAATAAAACGAACAACACACCCCCCCCCCCAACCCACTCACACACACATTCACAAAGCAAAAAACCCCAAAACAAATAACAACAAAAAGCAAGGATATTTTTTTTCTTTGTTTTGTTTTGTTTAAGCTTTTTATTGTAAAATCCCATACACAACAAAACATAGACAAATATATATATCGAGCGTTTACAAGCGATCTTCATAAACAGAAATGGTCTTACATTCAGTCAGGTTATAACCTTTGCCCAAACTTTATGGTTTTTCGCCATTTCAAAGTGTTGGTAATCAAGTAAAACTCCTTACTACACTTAATACATGTGTTTACCACTCTGTGGTAATAGTTATTCAGAGTTTCCTTCTTAGCACATGATTATTTATTCAGCAGCTGGACTCCCTGTGCAAGACACCAGTAGTTCAAAAATCTATTTTTAAATTTTGTTTAAATTTTATTTATATCGAGGATAAGGGAATAAGCACTTATGTGTTTTTTTACATCCAGTCCCCGTGTGTATGCGGTTTTGTCAATTTTGTCATCCGTTCCCACCGGCACACAATGGCCTACTCTTACGAAAAGCCGAACAGGATTTAACGTGTGCGCAAGATGTTCTGCGTGCGTTCGCACACGGGGCCTCGGTTTATAGTCTCATCCAAAAGACTTTGGGGGAGAGTGGAGTCTGCAAAAACTCTATCATTCACGGTGCTGGGAATTAGCAGTTTGATTTATTTTTTTTCTGTAGTAAGTTCCCATCGTGTTTCTTTATACCTTCTGTTTTTTTACCTATGTAGTAGGTGAATGGGTATCAGAATCATTATGGATTGAAACATAGTATGTGGGTGGTGTTTGGGGCAAGAAAACTGCGTGCTATTGTTTATTGTGTTTTGCTGACATCTTTATATCATATTTTGGTTCATGGAGATGTGCAAAGACTTTTAATCAGAGTAGACTTTTGGTGGCAAACAGTAAACTGCTCTGTCCAAGAAAAGACTGAGAGAGTACCACCACGGCTTGGCTTTATTGATTAGGATTTTCCTTCCTTCACCTATCCCGTAAGACTTGTAGACCGTGGGGGCACCACTAAAGATTTTGCAACCAGCTTCCTCCACTATCCAGATCTACAAATGTTATTAGCAGTAGTTTATTTATTATCATTTGTATAATTATGTCATTCTGAACAAACTGTGAATCTGGTTTTACACACAGGACAATGGCCTTTTGTCCCATTTAATAAACATAAAACTAAAAATACAGGTCAAAGACATAAGCCATCCCCACCCAAAGTTGATACACGTCTTCCATTGAGCTTCTCCAGGAAAGGCTCTACAAAAACTTAATCTTTCCGACTCATGGTATTAAAATCAATAGTTATCTGGCATATCACTTGAGAAAAAAAAGAACCAAACAAAACAAATAGTCATAATCAGCACTTAAAAAGTGACCCCCTAAAAAAACACCATAGAAATTTTAAAAAAATATATATATAATTTTAAAAACTGTATTTATTTATTAATGTAAGGCTTAAATTGGAAAGAAAGTTTCGGAAAGGAAGAAAATATCCCCTACCCCCCAAAACAATTAAAAAAAACCCAAGCAAACAAAACCCAAAGAAACAAAAACAAAAAAGCAACCCCCCCCCCCCACTAAAATGCTGATATCAGTTTCTCTTGACAACTTTCTAGGCTTTTCAGTGTAATGGGTAACTTTGGTCGCATGTACTGTATTGTTTTAGCATTGTCTTATCTTTTTTTGTTCACGTGCAAAGCTCTATGACAACACAAGCATATATAGCGCATGATTATGGATAAACTTGTTCTGTTTAGAGGGAGATTTCTTTACGCTGATCATTATTTGTATGGCATTAATAAACAGTATCTATGCAGTTCCTGTGTTTTTGAATCACTGTCTTGTTCATTATGTCATTTGTCTCTCTGTCCCTGTCTCTGGTCTCTCTGTCTCTGTCTGTCTGTCTGTCTCCTGTCTCTGTCCTGTCTCTCTTGTCTCTGTCTCTCTCTTGTCTCTCTCTGTCTCCCTTTGTCTCTCTCTGTCTCTCTTGTCTCTGTCTCTGTCTCTATCTTTAGAGCAAACACGTTTCGAACTGTCTGCCCGAACCTCAAGGTTGACAATGACACAGTGTGTCTACCGCTTTACTTACCGTGGTATGCTGGTAAGTGCCAAGAGCCTATAACATACATCAACAAGTTGCTGTGCTGATATACTACAATTGTCTTCACCTGTAACACCGCTTTCCGTATCAAAATCTACGATCTCATTTAAGATTTAAACAAACAACAACCCACTCCTCGCTCTCTGAAGACAGTGTGTGGCTGCTTATATGTGGAGTAAGAAAGGAAAGGTAAAGGAGTCCCATAACCTATAAGGTCGTAGGGGAGCGAGGCGTCAGAGACCTCACTTCTTAGGGCCAGCATATTGAGGGCGGCGCCCATCTCCTCTCCCTCGCTGCTTTACCTCCCCTGACCCTAAAGACGGCAGGTACCCATTTACAGCTGGGGGAACTGGGGGAACTGTACTGAAGCCAAGGCGCGCAAACGGTCACCCATCCAACTGGTAACCACGCTCGACGCTGCTTAACTTGGCTGGGGGAAAGCGAGTGCTCTGACCACTGAGCTATCCCGTTCCCATATGTGGAGAGGTACCTTTAAAAAAAGAAAAGAAAATGAAAGTCATACACGTAAACTTCTCATCCAGTGTGTACTTACGATTCTAGCAAAGATTCTTGAATGTATCTAGAATGCATACTAGGGTTAGAGGTCCCCCATCTCCCATCTCCCTTCTATGATTCTAAACTGGAGAACGCTTAACACTAACAACCACCCCCACAACAGCAAGAGCAACAATAACCAATAATCAATACCCATCATGCCGTGCCACATCGAACCGCTGGCTTTCCGCATGAGCTACCATCGTTTCTAATTTTCTCACAGCTGTCTCGTAACGCCTTAATAAACGTTCTCACCTGTAGATTTCTTTCTCGTTCAAAAATAGATGTAAATTTTCTTTCAAATAACGTGGGGTTTTTTTCATCTCAATTTTCTTTTGTGTCGTTGAACGTTCGTTATTTTGTTAATATTCTTGTTGCTAATGGCTCCATATCAGAAATTGTGTCTGAAAAGGTCAAGGGGGGAGGGGGGAAGATAATGATAATAATAATAATAATAATAATAATAATAATAATAATAATAATAATAATAATAATAATAGATGGAACTTATATAGCGCTGAATCTTGTCAAAAAAACCCCAAACAAATCGAGGCGCTTGCACTCAAATCATTTACACGCATGCAACTCTCCTTAAACATAATGAACAACAGGTTTCAAATCCATGCGCACGCACGTACGCACGCACACACACAAACACACACACACACACACACACACACACACACACACACACACACACACACTCGCGAACACACTTAGGAGGTGAAAGATGCTGTTGAAAATTAGGGACAGATATGTTGGGGGGGGGAGTCTCAGATAGGAAATAAGTGTGTTTTGAGGCTGGATTTGAAGGTATCGAGTAAAGTCAAGATCAGGAGAAAGGGAGAAGAGAGGAAGGCAAAACGATTGGTAGAGAAGAGGAAGGGAGGAGGGAGATAAGGAGGGGGGTGGGGGTGGGGAGGGTATCATTGAAATCCAGCCAGGCATCTCCCTGTCAGAAGTCCGGTTCCAGGTAAGGTGATAATTGTTTAATGACGTGCCACTTCAATTCATCACTTGACTGGTTGAACTTTGTGATGATATCAATATCACTGTGTTGTGGTGTGTTGTGTTGTTGTTGTTGTGGTGGTAGTGGTGTGTGTGGTGGTGGTGGTGTGTGTGTGGTGGGGTGTGGGGGTGGGGTAGGGGTGAGTGTGTGTGTTGTGTGTGTGGTGTGTGTTGGTGTGTTGTTTGTGTGGTATGTTGTGTGGTGTGTGTGTGTGTGTGTGTGTGTGTGTGTGGTTGTGTGTGTGTATGTGTTGTTGGTGTGGTGTGGGTGTGTGTGTGTGTGGTTGTGGTTTTGTGTGTGTGTGGTGTGTTGTGGTTGTGTGTGTGGTGTTGTGTGGTGTGTGTTTTGGTGTTGTGTTGTGTTGTGTTTGTGGTGTGTGTGTGGTGTTGTGGTGTTGTGTTGTGGTTGTGTGTGTGGTGTTGTGGTGTGTGTGTTGTGGTGTGGTGTGTGTTTGTGTGGAGTTTGTGGTGTGGTGTGTGTTGTGTGGTGTGTGTGTTGTGTTTGTGTGGTGTGTGTATGTGGTGTTTGTGTGGTGTGTGGGTGTGTGGTGTTGTGTGTGTGTGTGTGTGTGTGGGCTGTGTTTGGGTGTGTGGTTGTGTGGTGTGTGTGTGTGGTGTTGTGTTGTGGTGTTGGTGTGTGTTTGTGGTGTGTTGTGGTGTGTGGTGTGTGTGAGGTGTTGTGAGGCATGTGTGTGTGTGTTGTGTGTGTGTGTGTGTGGTGAGGGAGCACTGTGTGATTTGGGGGGGGTGTGTGAGTTGCTGTGGTGTAGTGTGTGTGTTTGTGTGTTGTGTGTGTGTGTTGGGGGGCCCTGTGTGATTTGGGAGTGTGTGTGGTTACTGTGTGTGGTGGTGTGTGTGTGTGTGTGTGTGTGTGGTGTGTGTGTGTGTGTGTGTGTGTGGGTGGTGAGGGAGCACTGTGTGATTTGGGGGTGGGGGTGTGAGTTGCTGTGTGTGTGTGTATTGTGTGTACATATTAATTATTATATTATTATTATAGTGTGTGTTATCGCCACTTGTGGGCCTGCTTGTGTGAAAGTGTGTGTTGTGTGTGTTAATGGGTGCTGTGTGGCTTTGGGTGTGTGTGTGTGTGAGTGAGTGCTGTGGTGTGTGGATGTGTGTGCGCGTACTTGTGGGCCTTCTGTGTGTGTACTTGTGTGTGTGTGTGCGCGCGTGTGTGTATGTGTTTATGCGTGTCAATCTTGTGCATGTAAGCGTCGGATTGAATTCTTCTATCAATCTGCAATTCAATCCACAGCCACCCGGGGTGTGTATAAACATCAATCTCACTTGATTGTAGGGTCAGCCAACGGACATACGAACAGACTAACCAAAGGAGGGAAAAGTCAATTACAAGATTTGGCGTTTGCCCTAAAAATAACCCCTCCCATCCCCCCCGCGCCCCATCCCCCCCGCCCCCCCCCCCTCCCCCTCAAAAAAAAACAAACCAACAAAACAACCCATCATAATCCCTGTCCTTTTCCTTTTTGATATACTTCATAAAAAGTAAAGGTAAAGGTGTCCCATAATCTCTGTGGGTCGCAGGGGGAGCGAGGCATCAGATGATGATGACGATGGTGATAATGATGATGATGATGATGGCGATGATGGTGATGAAGGTGATGATGGCGATGACGATGATGAAGGTGATGATAGTGATGATGATGATGGTGATGATGATGATGATAATGGTGGTGGTCGTGATGGTGATGATGATGGTGATGGTGGTGGTGGTGATGATGCTGGTGATGATGATGATGACGATGGTGGTGGTCGTGATGGTGATGATGATGGTGATGGTGGTGGTGGTGATGATGATGGTGATGATGATGATGATGACAACAGTGGCGACAGCAACAACGACGACGACGGCAACGGCATATATGTGAAGAAGAAATCCAAAGAAAAACTGAAAACAAAATAAATGAAGACAAGAAGGGAAAACAATCATCATCTTAGCTACTCTCTCCTTCAGCCACCGACCCCCCTCCCCCTCCCCTCTCCCACTGCTACCTCCTTTCTTTCACCTTGCCTCAGCCTCCCCAACCAACCCACCCATACCAAACAAACACACAAACACAACACACACAATCCCCAACACACACGCACATACACACATACACAAATAACAAACACTACATACAACAAACAACAACACAACACACTCAAACACCAAACACACACCACACACACACATAGACGCAAACACGCACATACACACATACACATAACATAACACCATACACACACACAACAACAACACAAACACACAACACACACACAACACACACACACACACACACACACAACACGCACCACACAACACACAAAACCCTTCCCTCCCCCCACACAACACACAAATGCACACACCACCCCTCTCAACCCCCCTATCCCCCCCCCCTTCACACACAACCCGTCCCCAACCCCCACCCCCCAACCTCACACCCCCACCCTCCACACACCTCTCAACACCGCCTACACTCCCTCATTCCTCCTCCCTCCCCCACCCCCATCCCCCACCCCCCTACCGCGAACTTTATTTCTCCTATAAAATGGTCACTAAACGTACTGGGGCTCCTGCAGTAACGAAAATGGATAGCTTTCCGACAAGCCTCTTTGTCCGACCCTGACAGGCAACACACGCCTACAAACCCAATATCCTAGTTCTAACACAGTCCACTTCTGTCTCTGTCTCTCTGTGTCTGTGTGTCTCTCTGTGTCTCTGTCTCTCTCTCTCTATGACTAAACTAACGTAACATTTATATTATGTAAACTCCAGCATTTTGTCACACGCCTAAAGAAACATTTATTATTACTCTGTAACTCCACAAGAAACACTTATTGAAAATGTCACATACAATTGCATTGGATGGTGTGATATAGCATTTTACAATGTTCTTTTTATTATTAAAAATTTAGTTATTTCTTATTGGTTCCTGATGTTCATCATTGTTATTACTTTGTGTTCAGTTTGAAACTGAGTTTACGTCAGAGCTTAATGTATCCGTTCATAGAGAGCTCTTTTTGGGGATTTGTTGTTTTCATTACGTTAAATGCATCATGTGATTTTTCTAGTATTAATTTGTATTTACAAAAGAAAGTCGTGTATAACCCCCCCTTGTCAATAGGCCACATTGGGCAATGATAATAAATTGGTCAAAGCGTCAAAGCGTCAAAGCGTCTCTCTCTCTCTCTCTCTCTCTCTCTCTCTCTCTCTCTCTCTCTCTCTCTCTCTCTCTCTCTCTCTCTCTCTCTCTCTCTCTCTCTCTCTCGGGATAGCCTAGTGGTTAGAACTTGTCGCTCGCAATCTGACGACCGGGGTTCGATTCCCGCGTTCAAGGGGGATATTTTCCCCTGGAGTTAACATCAGTGCAGACTCCACTCTCCCCAAAAGTCCTTCGGATGAAACTATAAACCGAGGCCCCGTTTGCGAACGCACGCAGAAAATCTTGCGCACACGTTAAATCTTGTTGCGCTTTTCGTAAGAGTAGGCTATTGTGTGCCGGTGGGAAGGGATGACAAAATTGACAAAACCGCATACACACGGGGACTGGATGTAAAAAATCACATAAGTACTTATGCCATTATCGTCGATATAAAAAAGAATAAATAAATAAATGAATAAAGAAATCTCTCCAAGCCCAACTAGCACTTCTCTGTGCTAATCGTTTACGTTGAGGTCTAGCCTATGGGCGTCAAGTGTGCAGTGTTTTTCTTGATTTATGTAGAAAAAAGAGAAAGGTTGAAGACTGCTGTTGTATTGCATTGTGTTGTGTTGTGTTGTGTTGTGCTGTTGTTGGTGGTGGTGGTTGTGGTGGTGGTGGTGGTGGTGGAGGAGGTGGTGGGGTGGAAATGGGGGAGGATAGTGTGGCGGTTGTGGTGGTAGTGGTGGTGGTGGTGGTAGTGTGGAGGGGAGGATAGTGTGGGGGGAATGTTTTGGTGGTGGTGGCGCGTGTGAGTGTGTACATGCATGCACGCGTGCGTTCGTGCGTGCGTGCGTGCGTGTGTGTGTGTATGTGTGTATGTGTGTGTGAAAGTAATGTAGCCTTTTGAGTAAACTCCATAATATGCACTTTCAGAAGAAGAAAAAAGTAGACAATAATTAAAAGCCTTGATAGTGCACTTATTGTTGAAAGTTTACTTCAGACGACTTGCAGATTCTACTCTTAGAAAACATATACAAGGGTGAAAGAATATATAGTGCGTAGTTATGCCAGTCAACAAGAATTTAACAGAAAAGCACTTTCGAAGTATGTTGTCAT
>CM054136.1:53147208-53152208 GCA_028751875.1 Rapana venosa
ATGTCCACTCCACACACCCGTCATTCCTTTGTATTGTGGCCTAAGGCCGATGTACAGTAAAAGTCTGAAGTCTGAAGTCTGAAGTCTCTCTCTCTCTCTCTCTCTCTCTCTCTCTTCTCTCTCTCTCTCTCTCTCTCTCTCTCCTCTCTCTCTCTCCGTCAGTCTTTCTCTTTTGTTTCTCTGTGTGTTGGCTTTGTTGTCTCTGTCTCAGTTTGCCTGTTTGTCTGTCTGTCTGTCTGTGTGTCTGTCTGTACTCTCTCTCTCTGTCTTTGTCTGTCTGTTTGTCTGTCTCTCTATCTCTCTGTCTTTTCCTTTCTTTCTTTCTTGCTTTCTTTCTTTCTTTCCCCTTTCTTTCTTTACTTTTGACATGCACACGTGCGCATACCCATAAATCCATGCTTATATACATACATACTCAGGGACACACCCACACACAAACAAACATACACACACACTCTGAAATACACACACACACACAAACACACACACACACGCACTAACACACCCCTACCCCCCCACCCATCCCTCAACACACACACACACATACACACACACCGACTAAAGCACACGCTGAACTTTTTTGTTGTTGTTCAAAATCATCGATCTTAGCTTCAGTTTTTCATTCTGAACAGACGTAAAATTGAAGACACACACTCACGCACACCACAACACACACACACGCACATACACACACCCACACCCACAACACATACACACACACGCAACACACACACACACTAACACACCCCTACCCCCCCCCACCCCTTCAACACACACACATACACACACCGACTAAAGCACAAGCTGAGCTTTTTTGTTGTTGTTGTTGTTCAAAATCATCGATCTTATCTTCAGTTTTTTCATTCTTATTATCATTATTATTCTATGCATTTTCCCTCGACTCTCCCGCTGAGATATGAAATGCGTGACAGTCCTATGCACACAAGGCCACTTGGTACACCAATCCCCTCGCACCTCTATCCAAGAAGATATTACTCGAGATAAAATTGTCACAGCAGGGAGCTGATGATATTATGTTTACTCTGTAATCATAATCATTCAAGCTGTTCCAATCTGCGTTTTCTTCTTCTTGTTGTTGTTGCTGTTTCTTTTTTCCCCCTTCTACTTCTACTACTACTACTCTCTGTCTGTCTGTGTCTGTCTGCTCTCTCTCTTTCTTTTCTCTCTCCTTCTCTTCTCTCTGTCTCTTCTCTCTCTCTCTCTCTCTCTCTCTCTCTCTCTCTCTCTCTCTCACACACCCACCACCACTCCTCTCTCTCTCTCTCTCTCTCTCTCTCTCTCTCTCCTCTCTCTCTCTCTCTCCCATCCGATTCTAAAGTTGTTGAATGGAGTATTGAATAGGAGCTGAGCGTTTTGTATTGTTGTTGCTGCTGCTGCTGTTATTCTTGGTTTTGTTGTCGTTTTTTGAATGAGAGTTATTGAAGTATGCATATACGAGCACACGGTGTTAAAACACACTCAATAGTCACAACAACAAGAATAATAACAACAACAAAAGCAAAGGCAGCAACAACAAAAAGAACAACAAACACCAGAAACAGAAAAACAAGAGACAACAGAGAACAAAAAACAACAGCGAAGACGCCGACAACGATAACATCATCAACAACAACAACAACAAAAGAAGTACACTAGCCCCGGCCATTATAGACTAATATTGGGGACGGGATAGCCTAGTGGTTAGAACGTTGCGCTCGCAATCTGACGACCCGGGTTCGATTCCCGTTCAAGGGGATATATTCCCCTGGAGTTAACATCAGTGCCGACTCCACTCTCCCCAAAAGTTCTACGGATGAGACTATAAACCGAGGTGCTGTGTGCGAACGCACGCAGAACATCTTGCGCACATGTTAAATCCTGTTCCGCTTTTCGTAAGAGTAGGCCATTGTGCGCCGGCGGGAACGGATGACATAATTTACAAAACCACATACACACAGGGACTGGGTTAAAAAAGCACATAAGTACTCATTCCACTATGCTCGATATAAAAGAGTAAAAAAAAAAAAAAAAAGAATATACAAAATATATGATACGCACAAGTTGCAATGATTGTTTTTTTGTCATCCTTCTTTATGTCACAAGCAACTCTTCTACAGCATAACACGTGATCATAGCACAATAATAATCACCAACAACATTAATAAACACTGGCTTAATTCACGTCAGGAAAACCTTGCTTAGAGTCCATTCAAGAAAGTGCATATAAAAACACATATTGTTTATTGTTTGAGAGAGAGAGAGAGAGAGAGAGAGAGAGAGAGAGAGAGAGAGAGAGAGAGAGAGAGAGAGAGAGAGGAACAAAGAGAGAGACAGCGAGAGAGACAGATAGAGAGACAGAGACAAAGGGAGACACAGAGAGATAGAGAGATAGAGACAGAGAGATAGAGATAGAGAGACAGACGATTGAGAGAGAGAGAAGCAAAAAATCATAGTATTATCAGAAAATATAACTAAGGGGAAAATTGGGGCCACTATTCCTAATGGCCATATTATGTCTACACTATCACTTCCACATATCGACAGGAATCATTTATTTTTACAATGTGTCAAATCCAGAATACCTGCTACTTTTTGCAGGTCTTTTCTATCACCCCAACCCACCCACCCACCCCACTTAATGTTTTTGTATCACTATCAGCCTTTTTCCTTCCCTTGACATACATGTGCACACATCAGGGAACGACTCCCACACAAGCAAACAAAAAAGCAAGCAAACACACACGAAAATGCATTCACACATATCTCCCCCCCCCCACACACACAGATGCACACATGTACGCACAACACATTGACACACACAATACACTACACTAAACACATTTAACCCCCCCGCCACACACACACACAAATGCACACACACATGCACACACTTACCCACCCACATACACACACATGCACACACACATGCACACATTTACCCCCCCCCCACCTACCCCCCCCCCCCACACACACACACACTCACACGCACGCACGCACGCACGCACACATACACTACACTACACTATACTACACTTGACTACACTACACCACACTACACTACACCACACAATTACCTCCCCACCCTCACACACACACGCACACACACGCACAACATACTCACTCACACACACACACTCACACACACACACTACATTACACACGCACACACACACACTACACACACACACTACATTACACACGCACACACACACACTACACACACAACACACACACACACACACTACACTACACTACACTACACACACACATACACACACAGCACGCACACACAACATGCACACACTTAAACCCACTACACTACACACATACCACACACACACACACTACACCACACTACACTACACACACTTACCCACCCACCCACCCACCCACCCACACACCACACAAACACACACACACATCAGTTAAGAACATCTGGCATCACAATCAATAGCCAGGCTATTATTAACCACAACAGTGTGCCATTGATGTGCTGACTATGGATCACAGTCATTAGAAACCCAGATGGGCTCCACAACACAACACTGGTCTAAAGAGAAATGGAGGATGTGTCGCCTCAGCCCTTAAATACCCTGCCTGGTGGAGAGAAAGAGATTTATTTATTTATTTATTTTTTATTTATTTATCTATTTTTTATTTTATTGTTTTATATCGAGGATGATGGAATAAGCACTTATGTGCTTTTTTTACATCCAGTCCCCGTGTGCATGCGGTTTTGTCAATTCTGTCATCTGTTCCCACCGGCACACAATGGCTTACTCTTACGAAAAGCGGAACTGGATTTAACGTGTGCGCAAGATGTTCTGCGTGCGTTCACACACGGGGCCTCGGTTTATAGTCTTATCCGAAGGACTTTTGGGGAGAGTGGAGTCGGTACTGATGTTTACTCCGGGGGAAAATATCCTCTTGAACGGGAATCGAACCCGGGTCGTCAGATTGCGAGCGCAACGTTCTAACCGCTAGGCTATCCCGAGAGAGAGAGAGAGAGAGAGAGAGAGAGAGAGAGAGAGAGAGAGAGAGAGAGAGAGAGAGAGAGAGAGAGAGAGAGAGAGAGAGAGAGAGAGAGAGAGAACGCTGAACACTGAAAGTAATTTATTACCATTAACAATACAGTCTTTTTGGCAAGGAGCACAGTAGGAAAACAATTTAAACAATATGCTTTTTGCAACAAGGTAAGGTAAAAGGAGGTAAAGGAGTCCCATAACCTATAAGGTCGTAGGGGAGCGAGGCATCAGAGACCTCACTTCTCTAGGGCCAGCATATTGAGGGCGGCGCCCATCTCCTCTCCCTCGCTGCTTTACCTTCCCTGACCCTAAAGAGGACAGGTACCCATTTACAGCTGGGTGAACTGGGGGAACTGTACTGAAGCCAAGGCGCGCAAACGGTCACCCATCCAACTGGTAACCACGCTCGACGCTGCTTAACTTGGCTGGGGAAAAGCGAGTGCTCCGACCACTGAGCTATCCCGTCCCCTCCAGTTACTACTTTATCATTAACAGCTGGGGGCTTTTAGAATATCATGTGAAAGCCAGCACTAAGTTACATTTGATGATTTTTTTCTCTGATACTTTCTTCCAATCTTTTGCTTCCTTTCCTTGCGTTTAACTTAAACTTGAAATGCAGGTACACATAACAATAATATGCATACTTACAAACTAATATGTATGTTTCTACATACGTACACGCGCCTTATCAAAGCAACGGTACCTAAAGTAGTTCAGTAGTCAGAGAGTGATGCATGCATTGCTCAAACTAACACACAAGAGAGCATGCTTATTATTGCAACTGAAGCTAAGCTCATAACTAGTATTACTTTTTGGGGGAGCGGAATAGTCTAAAGGTTAGAGAATTTTGCTGGTGATTTTGATGGCGTAAGATACAGGCTGGGTTTGAGACACCACCACCAATTCATTTTCTCCAGTGGGATTTTCACCAAGAATTAAGATCAGTACTGAATCCACTCCACTGAAAAGACCTTT
>CM054136.1:53157208-53159708 GCA_028751875.1 Rapana venosa
ATTTTATCACTGGAGAAGCTAGTCCAAGATCGATTTCTAGGGACAAAAGAACAGAATCGACACAGCATTGATGAGCAAAGGTGATTAAGAACTGCCAGGTACTCTAGCAATTAGTTAAGCTTGATTCTATCGCCTTGCACTGGCACATCTAGCAGACGGCTCTGATGCTATCAGGGTCTGGATCTCAGTTTAAATGGCTGTATGTGCAAATGCTGATCAGATTGATATATTGGGGAAGTAAAGTGAAATTATTGTATACATGTTGCTAATTTGTTTTTCAGAAACAAAAGGCTCTCTGTCGGTGTATTTCTCTGTCTGTCTGTCTGCATGTCTGTCTGTTTGTCTTTATTTCTTTCTTTCCTTATTTCTTTCCTTATTTCTTTATTCTTTCTTTCTCTCCTTCTTTCTTTCTTTCCTTTCTTTCTTTCTTTCTTTCTTTCTTTCTTTCTTGCTTTCTTTCTTTCTTTCCTTCTTTCTGTTTTGTTTGTCTATACATTAGCAGCCACCCAGTCTTTTATTCTTTTGTTTTTTCTGTTCATTCGAGTTTCTTTTTTTATTTTTTTTAGTTTCGTTTTGTCTGTTTTTTCTGTCTTATTTTCTTTCTTTCTTTCTTTCTTTCTCTCTTTCTTTCTTAGTCGCCCAGAACAGACAATGTTTCCTTTATCACATGCAAGAATGACTTTAAGGCCATAAACACACACTGAATGAAATTATTTTGTTCTTGCATGGATATTCTCCAACACCTCAACTCAATAGGAAGCCATAATATATACTCCGATTTCAGATAATGTTTATTTTTCTTTCAATGGAGAATATAAACGATCAAACTAAAAAGTAGCCTACTATAAACTTTGTTACAAATAAAGACAATCTCAACAAAATAGTTCAAAGCATAACAGCATCTTAACGTAACTGCTGGCACTTAACTTACATCAAGTAAATAACTGACAAAAGCTTTTTTTTTTCTTTTTTTTTGCTCCTATATTTGCTTTTTTCACTTGGCCCAGGCCAACTTTGCATCTGAATGCTGACTTGTTAATAATAATAAGAATAAGAATAAGAATAAGAATAAGAATAATAATAATAATAATAATAATAATAATAATAATAGTAATAATAATCAACATCATCATCATCATCATCATCATCATCATCATCATCATATCATAAATGGAACTTATATAGCGCTATGTCTTGCAAAGACAAATCAAAGCGCTTGTTCTAAGGGCTTGTTATCCAACTGCTACTTGCAGTTGCACAAACGCACCTGTTTGAACCGTTCATTGAATACCTTGGCTAGCCCACATGCTTCTCGGGCTAATGAAAGGAGAGTATTGAGCCTGTGTTGCTGCAGCTCTTACCCGCAATTAGCACAGATCAATGCTCGCTTTCTCTGGCCAACCTAGAACAAATTAAACGATCCTGCCTTGCTCATTATGATGACATTGTTGTTGTTGTTGTTGTTGTTATTGTGGGGTGTTTATTTTTTCTTCGGAGAGAGAGAGTGAGTGAGAGAGACAGAAAGAGATAGAGAGAGATAAAGAGACAGAGAGACAGAGACAGGCAGAGACAGACATATAGACAGAGAAAGAGACAGACAGAGACTGGGCCACAGAGAGAGACAGAGACATAGACAGACAGACAGAGACAGAGACAGAGAGAGAGAGAGGCAGAGATACAGAGAGAACTCTGAAATCTGAACATTTTATTTGTACTTAAGCCTTGGTCCACAATACAAGTTAAGAGACAAAGGGAAACAATAATATTCAAATAAACAATTTTTCTGTATACTGTCTTGTGATACAATACATTCTTCAATCACATAATATATGGCTAAGACCGTCATCGTTATTGTGCTCCTCGCAGAGTTTCATCATTATCAATGATAACATTTAATACAATCGTCATTATCTTTATCATCTTCATCATTGCTATAAGCTGTCACTTAAGAAGTGAAATCTTGGCATTTTTAAAATAGTTTACACCAATAATCATAAGCATGATACTTTCCATCATTACTCGTTTTGGTAATGCAGTATCTCTCTCTCTCTCTATCTCTCTCTCTCTTTCTCTCTCTCTCTCTCTCTCTCTCTCTCTCTCTCTCTCTCTCTCTCTCTCTCTCTCTCTCTCTCTCTCTCTCTCTCTCTCTCTCTTTGGGTTATTATTAAGATGTATTCCTACGGGCGGGGACTGGATGTAAAAAAGCACATGAGTGCTTATTCATTATCCTCGAAATAAAAGAATTTGTCATTGTCATTGTCATTGTCATTGTCTCTCTCTCTCTCTCTCTCTCTCTTTCTTTCTCTCTCTCTCTCTCTCTCTCTCTCTCTCTCTCTCTCTCTCTCTCTCTCTCTCTCTCTCTTTGGGTTATTATTAAGATGTATTCCTACGGGCGGGGACTGGATGTAAAAAAGCACATGAGTGCTTATTCATTATCCTCGAAATAAAGAATTTGTCATTGTCATTGTCATTGTCTCTCTCTCTCACACACACACACTCT
>CM054136.1:53164708-53179708 GCA_028751875.1 Rapana venosa
ACAGTGTATTTGTTTCCCCATGAGAATGACTTTTTAAGCAACATTTGGACAGCGGCATCTCATTTTTGTAAACATTTTTTTCTGTACTATACTAATACCCAGGCCACTAATCAAGGGCTGATAATGAATAGGTTTAAATTCTGAGTTTCTCTAATCCTTCCTATCTTTCTTCTTTTCGTTTGGTTTCTTTCCTTCTCTCCTTCCTTCCTTCCTTAATTCTTTCCTTCCTTCCTTCATTCATTCATTCAATTTTCTTTCTTTCTTCTTTTCTTTCTGTACATCTGCCTGCCTGCCTGTCTGTCTGTCTGTCTGTCGTTCTTTCCTTTTTCTTATTGTTTTGCTTTGCCTCCTTTTCCCGATTCAGTTGTTGCTCCCTGTCACTCCCTTATTCATATTTTCATCACCAGCATCTTGATTCTTACATATACATGCACCGATTCTTTGACTCTCTTTTTTTCCCATTCAGACATTTCTTCGCGTGACAACAATCTCAGTATGCAATTTCTGGAGTTACCATAATGCAAGGGAACTAATCAGCCTGAAGTTTTGTCCCCTAAAAATGCCAAGAAGCTGTTCATCATAACTGTTACATAGGAGAGGTTTGACACTGTATCAGGTGCTGCAGAAAACTAATTTCAACTAGCACCATTCCTGATATTTTCTTAGTAATATCCATCCGTTCTGTTTTTATCTCTTTACTGTTTTTTGTTTTGTTTTTGATTTTGAAAGAACATACTTCACGCTGTCATTTGGCAGAGAGAGAGAGAGAGATGAGAGAGAGAGAGAGATGAGAGAGAGAGAGAGAGAGAGATAGAGGCACACAGACAGGAAGTTTCCTCGTGTTTGCCCTTGGGAAAACTATGTTGAAGTGTTCAAAGAAAGAAATGTGCCTTTTTGCTGCTCTTTTATGGCTGAATGCAGTGGGTTTGAAATTCACAATAGACATCATATAATTATTTCCTTTATAACCATTGTCGGAATTTGCTGTAGTTTTTGATCTGTTTTGAATGTCAGTAAAGCCTCGAATTTGGATTTGAATCTATGACTTCAGGTTTCTAAAGGGTAGCATGACCCCTACTATTTAACGATATCTCTAGATTACCTCCTACTCCCCACACCTCCGGTAGATCAGAGTCTTAATGAGAAGGAACATTAATCTGTTGGTTTTGTTGATTTGTACTATTTTACGAAGGGACGGGATATCTCAGTGGTCTGATCGCTCGCTTTCCGCCAGCTAAGGTTAAGCAGCGTCGAGCGAGGTTACTATTGGATGTGTGACCATTTGCGCGCCTTGGCTTCAGTACAGTTCCCCCAGTTCACCCTGCCCTATTTAGGGTCAGGGAAGGTAAAGCAGCGAGAGAGAGGAGATGGGCGCCGCCCTCAATATGCTGGCCCTTAGAGAAGCTGAGGTCTCTGACGCCTCGTTCTCCTACAACCGCATATGTTATGGGAAACACCTTTTCCTTTCCCATTTTACATATTTTATCACTGGAGAAGCTAGTCCAAGATCGATTTCTAGGGACAAAAGAACAGAATCGACACAGCATTGATGAGCAAAGGTGATTAAGAACTGCCAGGTACTCTAGCAATTAGTTAAGCTTGATTCTATCGCCTTGCACTGGCACATCTAGCAGACGGCTCTGATGCTATCAGGGTCTGGATCTCAGTTTAAATGGCTGTATGTGCAAATGCGGATCAGATTGATATATTGGGGAAGTAAAGTGAAATTATTGTATACATGTTGCTAATTTGTTTTTCAGAAACAAAAGGCTCTCTGTCGGTGTATTTCTCTGTCTGTCTGTCTGCATGTCTGTCTGTTTGTCTTTATTTCTTTCTTTCCTTATTTCTTTCCTTATTTCTTTATTCTTTCTTTCTCTCCTTCTTTCTTTCTTCTTTCTTTCTTTCTTTCTTTCTTTCTTGCTTTCTTTCTTTCTTTCCTTCTTTCTGTTTTGTTTGTCTATACATTAGCAGGCCACCCAGTCTTTTATTCTTTTGTTTTTTCTGTTCATTCGAGTTTCTTTTTTATTTTTTTTAGTTTCGTTTTGTCTGTTTTTTCTGTCTTATTTTCTTTCTTTCTTTCTTTCTTTCTTTCTTTCTTTCTCTCTTTCTTTCTTAGTCGCCCAGAACAGACAATGTTTCCTTTATCACACGCAAGAATAACTTTAAGGCCATAAACACACACTGAATGAAATTATTTTGTTCTTGCATGGATATTCTCCAACACCTCAACTCAATAGGAAGCCATAATATATACTCCGATTTCAGATAATGTTTATTTTTCTTTCAATGGAGAATATAAACGATCAAACTAAAAAGTAGCCTACTATAAACTTTGTTACAAATAAAGACAATCTCAACAAAATAGTTCAAAGCATAACAGCATCTTAACGTAACTGCTGGCACTTAACTTACATCAAGTAAATAACTGACAAAAGCTTTTTTTTTCTTTTTTTTTGCTCCTATATTTGCTTTTTTCACTTGGCCCAGGCCAACTTTGCATCTGAATGCTGACTTGTTAATAATAATAAGAATAGATAATAATATAATAATAATAATAATAATAATAATAATAATAATGTAATAATAATCAACATCATCATCATCATCATCATCATCATCATCATCATCATCATCATAATGGAACTTATATAGCGCTATGTCTTGCAAAGACAAATCAAAGCGCTTGTTCTAAGGGCTTGTTATCCAACTGCTACTTGCAGTTGCACAAACGCACCTGTTTGAACCGTTCATTGAATACCTTGGCTAGCCCACATGCTTCTCGGGCTAATGAAAGGAGAGTATTGAGCCTGTGTTGCTGCAGCTCTTACCCGCAATTAGCACAGATCAATGCTCGCTTTCTCTGGCCAACCTAGAACAAATTAAACGATCCTGCCTTGCTCATTATGATGACATTGTTGTTGTTGTTGTTGTTGTTGTTGTTGTTATTGTGGGGTGCTTATTTTTTCTTCGGAGAGAGAGAGTGAGAGAGACAGAAAGAGATAGAGAGAGATAAAGAGACAGAGAGGACAGAGACAGGCAGAGACAGACATATAGACAGAGAAAGAGACAGACAAACAGAGACTGGGCCACAGAGAGAGACAGAGACATAGACAGACAGACAGAGACAGAGACAGAGAGAGAGAGAGAGGCAGAGATACAGAGAGAACTCTGAACTCTGAACATTTTATTTGTACTTAAGCCTTGGTCCACAATACAAGTTAAGAGACAAAGGGAAACAATAATATTCAAATAAACAATTTTTCTGTATACTGTCTTGTGATACAATACATTCTTCAATCACATAATATATGGCTAAGACCGTCATCGTTATTGTGCTCCTCGCAGAGTTTCATCATTATCAATGATAACATTTAATACAATCGTCATTATCTTTATCATCTTCATCATTGCTATAAGCTGTCACTTAAGAAGTGAAATCTTGGCATTTTTAAAATAGTTTACACCATAATCATAAGCATGATACTTTCCATCATTACTCGTTTTGGTAATGCAGTATCTCTCTCTCTCTCTATCTCTCTCTCTCTTTCTCTTCTCTCTCTCTCTCTCTCTCTCTCTCTCTCTCTCTCTCTCTCTCTCTCTCTCTCTCTCTCTCTCTCTCTCTCTCTCTCTCTTTGGGTTATTATTAAGATGTATTCCTACGGGCGGGGACTGGATGTAAAAAAGCACATGAGTGCTTATTCATTATCCTCGAAATAAAGAATTTGTCATTGTCATTGTCATTGTCATTGTCTCTCTCTCTCTCTCTCTCTCTCTTTCTTTCTCTCTCTCTCTCTCTCTCTCTCTCTCTCTCTCTCTCTCTCTCTCTCTCTCTCTCTCTTTGGGTTATTATTAAGATGTATTCCTACGGGCGGGGACTGGATGTAAAAAAGCACATGAGTGCTTATTCATTATCCTCGAAATAAAAGAATTTGTCATTGTCATTGTCATTGTCTCTCTCTCTCACACACACACACTCTCTCTCTCTCTGTCACTCTCTCTCTCTCTCTCTCTCTCTTCTCTCTCTCTCTCTCTCTCTCTCTCTCTTCATGCAAAAAACCAACAACCCCACTATCAGGTGAGGATATGCCCGCCCCACACAAACCGCCTCTCTAAACAGCAGTCTATTTCTGACAACAGACTCTCCATTTTCTTCCACACCAGTGTGTGTGTGTGTGTGTGCGCGCGTGCGCGTGTGTGTGCGCGGGCGCGCGCGCGCGCGTGTGTGTGTCTGTCTTCAATTTTACGTCTGTTCACTTAAAGTGATATTAGACGAATGTGTGTGTGTGTGTGTGTGTGTGTGTGTGTGTGTGTGTGTGCGCGGGCGCGCGCGCGCGCGCGTGTGTGTGTGTGTGTGTCTTCAATTTTACGTCTGTTCACTTAAAGTGATATTAGACGAATGTGTGTGTGTGTGTGTGTGTGTGTGTGTGTTGTGTGTGTGTGTGTGTGTGTGTCTTCAATTTTACGTCTGTTCACTTAAAGTGATATTACATGAATGTGTGTGTGTGTGTGTGTGTGTGTGTCTTCAATTTTACGTCTGTTCACTTAAAGTGATATTACATGAATGTGTGTGTGTGTGTGTGTGTGTGTGTGTGTGTGTGTAAGGAGCCAACGTCCCCTGTCTGTCAGCATGGCCACAGGCACCGGACACACAGCACACCACGGCTGATGGCTGAAGCACTGCGGGTGGGGCTCTTGCATGATGCCTTATCTGAGTTCTTTACGGTGTTCCAGGATAACATTATTTTATTAACAGTGGTGAGTGTGTATGTTTTAAACGTAGCTATCAATAGCTGTGTTGTTGTCTTTCCCTGCAGTAATGTTAAAAGTTGGTGTATTTAAGAAGCAGTTCATCGAAAGCAAAATATTCGATAGAGATGGAGTGAAATGTATTAGAGTAGTTTTAGGTTTGTTCTGAGGTAGATATCTACGTCATTTGGGTTTTTTATGTTTGTTTAGTTTAAAATTGTCCTAAACTGATATTCGAGGAAAGCACTGGATGAACATTAAAGAAAGATAGTTATAGATATATCAGTTTCATACATATCCTACTTTTCATTTTCGTTAACCCACTAATTTGATGATGATGTCAGATATATAATTATGAGGATGATAATGATGATGATGGTAAGTCAATGCTTAATTGTCCAAGAGGAGTTATTGAGATTACATCTGACATCATGCCAGAATACATCATGCCAGTGACTAATCCCAAACCCACAAACAGTGTATTGCATCATTCAAATCATGTGCCAGCAACATCATCAGTCTCAAATGAGAAAGATACCAAAGAAAACCCCATTTCCTGAAATAGTTTAGGTGTAATTTAAGGATGTACTCCATGACTTTTGCCGAAGAGATCAGAAAACAACTTGTATGTTTAATGAAAAAAATGTAGTTATCTGATCACACACTCACACACACTCACACACTCTCACACACACACACACACACACACACACACACACACACACACACACACACACACACACGCGCGCGCGCGCACACTCATGGAAACGGATTACTGATCTAATCAAAGGTGCATATTCAAGCAGGGCTTCTTCTGCAAGTTGAATTTAGCACTATCCATTCCACATTTTCAATGGTGGAACATTTATAAAGTGTACATTAAAAAAAAAAATTAATATTAAAAAAACCATTATTTGAAAATAAGACTAGCAGATGATTATCTTGTCATTTTACCCTGTCAGCTCCCATGCCTTTGCACTGGGTAACTTCCCCGTGATGCCTGAATGTTCTATGGAAGTGAGCTTAAGTATAGACAGCCAAGGGAAATCCGGATAGGCCCACCTCTCCTAACATTCTATGAATATTGAAAAAAAATGAGTTGAACATAGCAGGTGAGCTAGTCCGGTCTCTTTCAATCGCTCTTGCTGTTAAACCATCACCCAACGGGCTAGGCATTACATTACAGAAACCTTCGGTGGGATGTGGAGGAAGAGGGAAGGATAATGTCGGGATAAGATTTGTATTTACAGTCGTTGTTTGAAGTTGCTTCCACACCTCCCTCTCCTTCCTTTAAAAACCAAATAGAAGAATATCATGATCATAGAATAGAAGAAAAGGTTCATTTTTCTAAGTGTTTTCTTTTCAGGGGAAAAAATTATATGGATTTTGTGCTGTCAGAGAGAGAGAGAGAAGAGAGAGGAGAGAGAAGGAGAGAGAGAGAGAGAGAGAGGATGATGAGAGAGAGAGAGAGAGAGACGAGGAGAGAGAGAGAGAGGAGCAACCAACAGACAGAGACAGACATACAGACAGGCAAGAGAAAATCAGATTGTTCAAAGAAACAAATGGACACACTCAATGGACACAGACTATCTCAAATACTAACACATGAGCAAACAAACAACGAAAGAATTGTCAGCGTGTCTACAGGATCAACGTAGTTGAACGCTTTTGGTATATTTACCCTTTGTGAAACATGTGTCTCTTCAGCATTTTTTTGTTTTTTTAAAGAAGACAAAATGGCAACCTGAAAAAAATATTCACACACCCACACTCCCACCCCTGCCCCTCCCCACACAGACACATACACACACACGTAGGCACACACACAGACACACACAAACACACGAACACACGCATGCGCGCATGCACAAAAGCACAACCACACACACAGACAAACACACCCACGCACATACGCACGCACACGCACACGCACACATGACACATTATTGTTACCTTTAGCTATTTAGCAGGCATTACAGTTCTGGCAGTAAGCAATCATTGTACTTTCGTTTATAACAAAGCAACCCTGGCAGATTTGTTCATAACAAATCAATCATTGTGCTTCTCTGTGTGTCACAGCTGCAGCCACAAATGATCCCAACAAGCAATCAAAGAAAACCAAAGAGGCAGACAAACAAACAAACAGCAAACAACAAGCAGATACCTCTGTGTCCAATTAAAAACAGTGTTTCTGAGAACAAAGTAAAAAAAAAGATCAAATCTGCTGTGTTTGCATCTAAATAAGGACGGCCATTTAAAACAATTATTGCTGCCCAAATGCAGTCTGAAACTGTATCTATCTCCCTGTCTCTGTCTGACTCTCTCTCTGTATCTCCCTCTCACACACACTCTCTCTCTGTCTCTCTGTCTCTGTCTCTGTCTCTCTCTCTCCTTTCTTTGTCTGTTTGTCTGTCTGTCTGTCTGTCTGTCTGTCTGTCCCTCTCCTTTGAATGAAACTATGAACCAGTCTCATGTGCAAACATACACATGCAGAACATCTTGCACACACATTGAAACATGCTCCATCTTTAAGAAGAGTATGGGACATATGCCATTGGAAATGTCAAACAAATAACAAAATGTATTTAAACTGCATGCACACTGGGACTTGATATAAAAAAATTCACCCACGGGTCCTTATTCAATATCTTACAATACTCTCTCTCTCTTCGAAGTTCTGGCAAAATTTCAGAAGTATTTTCCAGCAAGCCTCTTGGTTATCGATTCTATGTCACCAGCTACTCTCTTAACTAAGTTAAATGGAATGACGGAGTGAAAAAACAATAAACGATGTCTAAACGAAAACGATGTCTCTTCGAAATACAATGATCTCTCTCTCTCTCTCTCTCTCTCTCTCTCTCTCTCTCTCTGTCTCTCTCTCTCTGTGTTCAAAATTCTGGCAAGATTTCACAAATATTTTCCAGCACAGTTTCTTGGTTATCGATTCTGTGTTACCAGTTACTATCTTAACTAAGTTAAATGGAATGACGGAGTGAAAAAACAATAAACGATGTCTAAACGAAAACGATGTATCTTCGAAATACAATGATCTTCTCTCTCTCTCTCTCTCTCTCTCTCTCTCTCTCCTTCTCTCTCCCCTCTCTCTCTCTCTCTCTAACAAAGCAGTCTATTTATGGCCTGAGGCGACACACTCTCCATTTCCTTCCACACCAGTGTGTGTGTGTGTGTGTGTGTGTAAGGAGCCAACGTCCCCGGTCTGTCAGCATGGCCACAGGCACTGGACACACAGCACACCATGGCTGATGGCTGAAGTTGGGGACCCCCAGTGCAGTGTGGTTTTCTTGATTTTCTTTGTTCATGTTCTTGCCGCAGTATCAGACAGACAGAGAGAGAGAGAGAGAGAGAGAGGATGAGAGAGAGAGAGAGAGAGGGAGAGAGAGACAGAGAGAGACGGAGAGAGAGAGAGAGAGAGAGGGAGAGAGAGAGAGTCAGACTTACAGACAGAAAGACAGACAAACAGTCTCTGTCTCTGTCACTCTCTCTTGGTAGAGACAGACATACAGACAAACATATAGTCTCTGTATCTCTCTTGGTCTGTCTGTATGTCTATCTGTCTGTTTGTTTGTCTCTGTCTGTCTCTCTTTCTCTCACTCTCTCTCTCTCTCACACTTCCCCCTACACACACACTCACACACCATTGTGTAGGCCATTGTGTGCCGGTGGGAACAGATGACAAAATTTACAAAACTGCATACACACAGGGACTGGATGTAAAAAAGCACATAAAGTGCTTATTCCATTATCCTCGATATAAAAGAATAAAAAATCAAAAAACAAACAACACACCCACGCACGCACGCAAGCACGCATACTCCCCCTCTCTCCCTAAATCATATACCTTCACCCCTCTGCGTTGGTGGCGGAAATTCCATGCCAAATTGCTCTGCAGAGAAGGCTAGTAAACAGGTGCTGACTACTCTGCAACCGATACCAATGCCGGTGTGGAAATTGGCTGTACCTGACTTTTCACCTATGGCCCAATTCTTGCTGCAGGAAATTCCAGCTGATGTTGATGTCGATATGTAACTCTCTCTCTTCCTTTTTCACGATCCTTTCGGAGTAAATGAATCGTTACTTATACTTGTTGTTGTATAAACCAATTGCCATCAATATCTTTGGGTGTAAAGATGCTTTTTTATTTGTCTTTTAAATTTTTTTTACAAGATGGTTTGGTTGTATTTTTATAACCATACTGCGCCTTAACTATTGCCTTGTTATTGAATGTTCACCCCCATTTGTCAGCAATTTAGCACACACTTTATTTTTCTGAATCACTTTTTTCCATCCTAACGCTCTCACATAATTTGTGAGTTTGCAAGGCTCACTATGGATGCTACCAGAAATCGATGACCCTGAGGGCAAAGCGGTGTTTCGGTTTTCTTTCGGCCAGCAGGCGGAACGGAAATAAATCAATCAAATCACCATATGGGTGCACTTGATTGGTAGTGCCCCTGTAGTCCCCCCAGAGCTATGAAAACTGTTTTGTTAGTGGTGGCACAGCAACCACTGCAGCAATCTTCGTGAAAAGATGCCTACGATCCTGAGAGGCGGTCAGAATAAGAGTGAATGTCTTGGGTCAAGTCTATGGTGTATACACATACATACACACACACACATGATTATGCACACTCGCATACATACAAACACACAAAGACACAGATGCACGTACACACACACACACACACACACACACACATGCACACGTACTTCTTTCCCCACCCCTGCCATGCCCCCATCCACACACATTCAGTGAATTCACCGCTTGGTATCAGTGGGAGAAATTCCATGCCCAATTGTTCTGCAGAGAAGGCTAGTAAACAGGTGCTGACTACTGCAATGGATACCAATGCTGGTGAAAAATTGGATGTACCTTACTTTTCGCGTATGGCCCAATTCTTGCTGCTGGAAATCCTGGCTGATTTTGATGTCAATATGCAACTCTCTCTTCTTATTTCACAATCCTTTCAGACTAAATGAATGGTTACTTATACCGTTTGTTGTAATAACCATATATCATTGATATCTTGGGTATAAAGATGCTGTTTTATTGATGTGTCATTTTAAAAAAAGTTACTTTGATTGCAGTTTTGTAACCATATTCCCACCTTAACTAGTGCTTTGTCATTGAATGTTCACCTCCATTTGTCAGCAATTTAGCACACACTTTATTTTTATGAATCACTTTTTTTCTATCCTAACGCTCTCACATAATTTGTGAGTTTGCAAGGCTTACTATGGATGCCCCTGAAATTGATGACCCTGAGGGCAAAACGGTGTTTCGGTTTTCTTGGGACCAGCAGGCTGAACGGAAATAAATCAATCAAATCAGCATATGGGTGCACTTGATTGGTAGTGTCCCTGTAGTCCCCCCAGAGCTATGAAAACTGTTTTGTTAGTGGTTGCACAGAAACCACTGCAGCAATCTCTGTGAAAAGATGCCTATGATCCTGAGAGGCGGTCAGAATAAGAGTGAATATCCTGGGTCAAGTCTATGGTGTATACATATGCACACACACAGATACACACATGATTATGCACACTAGTATACATGCAAACACACAGAGACCCAGAGGCACGTACACACACACACACACACACACACACACACGCACACGTACTTCTTTCCACACCCCTGCCATCCCCCCATCCACACACATTCAGTGCATTCACCCTTTGGCATCAGTGGGGGAAATTCCATGCTAAATTGCTCTGCAGAGAAGGGTAGTAAACAGGTGCTGACTACTCTGCAACCGATACCAATGCCTGTGTGAAAATTGGCTGTACCTGACTTTTCGCCTATGGCGCAATTCTTGCTGCTGGAAATACAGGCTGACGTTGATGTCAATATGTAAGTCTCTCTCTACCTTTATCACAGTAATTTCAGAGTAAATGAATTGTTACTTATACTTTTTGTTGCCAAATAAGCCAAATACCATAAGTTTCTTTGGGCATAAAGATGCCTTTTTATTTATATATTTAAAAAAATTAAGATGGCTTGCTGCAGTTTTGTAACTATACCCCACCTTAACTATTGCTTTGTTATTGAATTTTCACCCCCATTTGTCAACAATTTAGCCCACACTTTATTTTTCTGAATCACTTTTTTCCATCTTAACGCTCTCACATAATTTGTGAGTTTGCAAGGTTCACTATGGATGCTACCAGAAATCGATGACCCTGAGGGCAAAACGGTGTTTCAGTTTTCTTGGGACCAGCAGGCGGAATGGAAATAAATCAATCAAATCAGCATATGGGTGCACTTGATTGGTAGTGCCCCTGTAGTCCCCCCCGAGCTATGGAAACTGTTTTGTTCGTGGTGGCACAGAAACCACTGCAGCAATCTTCGTGAAAAGATGCCTAGGATCCTGAGAGGCAGTCAGAACAAGAGTGAAAGTCTTGGGTCAAGTCTATGGTGCATACAGAGAGAGAAGAGAGAGAGAGAGAGAGAGAGAGAGAGAGAGAGAGAGAGAGAGAGAGAGAGAGAGAGAGAGATACACACATGATTATGCACACTCGCATACACACAAACACACAGAGACCCAGAGACACATGCACACACACTCACACACACACATGTTCTTTTCTCCCTCCCTTCCCCCAACCTGCCCCCCCCCCCCACCACACACACATTCAGTGCATTTACCCCATTGTGTTGGTGGGGGAAATTCCATGTAAAATTGCTCTGCAGAGAAGGCTAGTAAACAGGTGCTGACTACTCTGCAACCGATACCAATGCCAGTGTGGAAATTGGCTGTACCTGACTTTTCACCTATGGCCCAATTCTTGCTGCTGGAAATACCAGCTGATGTTGATGGCAATAGGCAAACTCTCTCTCCCTTTATTACAATCATTACAGAGTAAATGAATCGTTACTTATACTGTTTGTTGTATACACCAATTGTCATTGGTATCTTTGGGTATAAAGATGCTTTTTCTTTTTCTTTTAATTTTTTTAGATGGTTTGCTTGCAGTTTTGTAACTGTGCCCCACCTTAACTATTGCTTTGTTATTGAATTTCCACCCCCATTTGTCAACAATTTAGCACACACTTTATTTTTCTGAATCACTTTCTCCATCTTAACGCTCTCACATAATTTGTGAGTTTGCAAGGCTCACTATGGATGCTACCAGAAATCGATGACCCTGAGGGCAAAGCGGTGTTTCGGTTTTCTTGGGACCAGCAGGCTGAACGGAAATAAATCAATCAAATCAGCATATGGGTGCACTTGATTGGCAGTGCCCCTGTTGTCCCCCCAGAGCTATGAAAACTGTTTTGTTAGTGGTGGCACAGCAACCACTGCAGCAATCTTCGTGAAAAGATGCCTAGGATCCTGAGAGGCGGTCAGAACAAGAGTGAATGTCTTGGGTCAAGTCTATTGTGCATACACATACATACACACACACACATGATTATGCACACTCCCATACACGCAAACACAGAGACCCAGAGGCATGCTCACACACACACCCACCCACACACACACACACACACACACACACACACACACACACACACACACACCACGTACTTCTCTACCCCCACCCCCATGTCACCCCACCCCACACACACATTCAGTGAATTCACCCCTTGGCATCAGTGGGGAGAAATTCCATGCCAAATTGCTCTGCAGAGAAGGCTAGTAAACAGGTGATGACTACTTTGCAATGGATACCAATGCGGTGTGGAAATTGGCTGTACCTGACTTTCTGCCTATGGCCCATATCCTGTTGCTGGAAATACTGGCTGATGTTGATGTCAATATGTACCTCTCTCTCTACCTTTTTCACAATCCTTTCAGAGTAAATGAATCTTAACTTATATATTTTGTTGTATAAACCAATAGTCATTGACATTTTTGGGTATTAAGATCCTTTTTATTTTAAAATTTTTTTTAGATGGTTTGCTTTGTTATTGAATTTCCACCCCCATTTGTTAGCAATTTAGCACACACTTTATTTTTCTGAATCACTTTTTTCCATCTTAACGCTCTCACATAATTTGTGAGTTTGCAAAGCTCACTATGGATGCTACCAGAAATTCGATGACCCTGAGGGCAAAACGGTGTTTTGGTTTTCTTGCGACCAGCAGGCGGAACTGAAATAAATCAATCAAATCACCATATGGGTGCACTTGATTGGTAGTGCCCCTGTGGTCCCTTTAGAGCTATGGAAACTGGTTTGTTAGTGGTGGCACAGAAACCACTGCAGCAATCTTTGTGAAAAGATGCCTATGATCCTGAGAGGCGGTCAGAATGAGAGTGAATGTTTTGGGTCAATTCTATGGTGTATACACATACACACACACATACACACAGCTAATATCACTAAAAGTGAACAGACGTAAAATTGAAGTCAACAACAAACACACACACACACACACACAGAGATACACACATGAATATGCACACTCGCATACATGCAAACACACAGAAGGCTAGTAAACAGGTGCTGATTACTCCGCAACCGATACCAATACCGGTGTGGAAATTGGCTGTACCTGACTTTTCGCCTATGGCCCAAATTCTTGCTGCTGGAAATTCCAGCTGATGTTGATGTCAGTATGCAACTCTCTCTATTCCTTTATCTCAATGATTTCAGAGTAAACGAATCGTTACTTGAACTTTTTGTTGTATAAGACATATACCATCAGTTTCTTTGGGCATAAAGATGCTTTTTTATTTATGTATTTAAAAAAGTTACGATGGTTTGCTTGCAGTTTTGTAACTACACCCCACCTTAACTATTGCTTTGTTATTGAATTTCCACCCCCATTTGTCAACAATTTAGCACAAGCTTTATTTTTCTGAATCACTTTTTACCCATCTTAACGCTCTCACATAATTTGTGAGTTTGCAAGGCTCACTATGGATGCCACCAGAAATCGATGACCCTGAGGGCAAAACGGTGTTTCGGTTTTCTTGGGACCAGCAGGCGGAACGGAAATAAATCAATCAAATCAGCATGTGGGTGCACTTGATTGGTAGTGCCCCTGTAGTCCCACTAGAGCTATGGAAACTGTTTTGTTAGTGGTGGCACAGAAACCACTGCAGCAATCTTCGTGAAAAGATGCCTATGATCCTGAGAGGTGGTCAGAACAAGAGTGAACGTCTTGGGTCAAGTCTATGGTGTATACATACACACACACACACACACACACACACACACACACACACACAACACACACACACACACACACACACACACACACACACACACACACACACACAGATACACACATGATTATGCACACTCACATACATGCAAACACACAGAGACCCAGAGGCGCGTGCACACACACACACACACACACACACACACACATACACACACGTAGGTCTCCCCCACCCCCACCGGCTACCACCCCACCCCACACACATCCAGTGCATTCACCCCTTGGTATCAGTTGGGGAAATTCCATGCCAAATTGCTCTGCAAAGAAGGCTAGTAAACAGGTGCTGACTACTCTGCAAAAGATACCAGTGCTAGGTGTGGAAATTGGCTGTACCTGACTTTTCGCCTATGGCCCAAATCTTGCTGCTGGAAATTCCAGCTGACGTTGATGTCAGTATGCAACTCCCCCCCCCCCCTCTCTCTCTCCCTCTCTCTCTCTACCTTTATCTTATTCATTTCAGAGTAAATGAATCATTACTTTTACTTTATATTGTATAAGCCAAATAACATCAGTTTCTTTGGGCATAAAGATAAAAAAAAATTAAGATGACTTGCTTGCAGTTTTGTAACTATACCCCACCTTAACTATTGCTTTGTTGTTGAATTTTCACCCCCATTTGTCAGCACTTTAGCACAACCTATATTTTTCTGAATCACTTTTTTCCATCTTAACGCCCTCACATAATTTGTGAGTTTGCAAGGCTCACTATGGATGCTACCAGAAATCGATGACCCTGAGGGCAAAACGGTGTTTCGGTTTTCTTGCGACCAGCAGGCTGAACGGAAATAAATCAATCAAATCACCATATGGGTGCACTTGATTGGTAGAGCCCCTGTAGTCCCCCCAGAGCTATGAAAACTGTTTTGTTAGTGGTGGCACAAAAACTACTGCAGCAATCTTCGTGAAATGATGCCTATGATCCCGAGAGGCGTTAGAATGAGTGTGTTGTTGCTGTTGTTGTTGCTTTGATTTTACGTCTGTTCACTCAAAGAGATATTAGACGATGGGAAGGGGAGGGGAGGGGAGGGACACTTATGTTCATGGTTATGTGCTGTGGAATT
>CM054136.1:53184708-53189708 GCA_028751875.1 Rapana venosa
TAGCCTAGTGGTTAGAACATTGCGCTCGCAATCTGACGATCCGGGTTCGATTCCCGTTCAAGGGGATATTTCCCCCTGGAGTTAACATCAGTGCAGACTCCACTCTCCCCCAAAGTCCTTCGGAGGAGACTATAAACCGAGGCCCCGTGTGCGAACGCACGCAGAACATCTTGCGCACACGTTAAATCCTGATCCGCTTTTCGTAAGAGTAGGCCATTGTGTGCCTGTGGGAACAGATGACAGAATTTACAAAACCACATCCACACGGGGACTGGATGTAAAAAGCACATAAGTGCTTATTACATTAAAAAAAACAACACACACAACGCGTGCGCGCACGCACGCACACACACACACATGCACACACACACGCGCGCGTGCGCGCGCGCACGCACGCACGCACGCACACACACAATCATTGGATCCATGACACTCTTAGGCCCAGTTTTCAGCGAATACCAACAGCTATCAAAGTTAGGCCTCAATAAGACGACTCAATCAGAAATGGTCCAGGACCGCTGCTAGATCATTATGATAATTATTGTTCATTGATTCTTTGCTTGTTTGATTTGTTTTATTTCGTTCCTCGCATAGAGATTTTCTTTTTGTTCCTTGGCTTTTATCCTCAAGGTTCACTTACGGTATGTTGAGATTTTACGTATGCAAACTTTTTTGCCCACCTTTAAGGTAAATGCATTCAGATTTCGGGCATGCTCTCCTAACAATACGCCACTGCTCATGCGTTTTTTAAATCTGTCATCCGTTTCTACTGCGCGCAATGGCCTACTCTTCTGTAACGCATATCAGGTTCTAACGTTCGTGGAAGATGTTCTGCGTGTGTCTGTATAGAGGACCTCGGTTTTTAGTCTCCTCGTAGGACTTTTTAGGACCGACCAACATCAACAACAACAATAACGACGACGACGACAGCAACGACGACAACGACAATGATGATAACCATAGTAACAACGACGATAACAAAAATAATCAGAAGAACGACAAAACAACATTTTTGTCCTCCTCCTCTTCCTCATTCTCCTCATCGTCATCATCGTCATCATCATCATGGTCATCATCATCATCATCATCATCATCATCATCATCATCATCATCATCATCATCATCATCATCATCATTATCCGCTTCCTCCTCCTCCTCCTCTGCATCCACCTCCTCCTCTTCATCCTCCTCATCCACATCGTCATCATCATCACCATCATCATCATCATCATCATCATCATCAGCAGCAGCAGCAGCAGCAGCAGCAGCAGCAGCAGCAGCAGCAGCAGCAGCAGCCCCCTCCTTCTCACTTCCTCCTCCTCCTCCTTTTCCTCCTCCTCCTCCTCATCATCATCATCAACATCATGTTCATTATCCTCCTCATCCTCACCATCCTCCTCCTCCTCCTCCTCCTCCTCTCCCTCCTCATCATCATCATCATCACCCACCTCCTCCTCTTCCTCATCCATCCACCATCCTCCTCCCCCCTTCAACCCACCCCCCTCCCTCCCACCTCATCATCACCATCACAACCATCATCAAACCACATACTTTCCCGCATTCAATCAACACTCCTCATCAACCATCATCAAACCACATACTTTCCTACCTTCAATCAAACAACAACACCAATAATACGATCAAGCTGATATAACCCACACTACTATTTTTTGTTGCTTTTGTTTTTGTCTTTTTTGTGTGTTTCACCAACCCACACTACCTCCAGCGGCTGGACGTTGTGGGTAGGGCTGAAAGTTAACTCTTCGGAGCCAGCCTGGGCGGACGGGACAAACGTGTCGTGGAGCAACTGGCACAGGCCCGTGCGCTGGCGGCAAGGGGACCAGGCGGTGTGTGCCGCTGCCGTCACCGCTCTGGACAGGCGCTTTGTCTGGCTGCCAGAGCCTTGCAGCAAATACCTGCCGTCTCTCTGCGAAATTCCTGGAGGTTTGGGTTTGAGGGAAGAGTTTCGTGTTTGTGTGGTTGTGTGGTTGTGTGGTTGTGTGGTATGTGGTTGTGGGTTGTGGTGGGGTTGTAGTGGGGTTGTGGTGGGGTGGGGTGGGGTGGGTTGTGTGGGGTTGTGTGTTGTGTGGGTGTGGTGTGTTGTCTTGTTCTTTGTTGTGTTATGTTGTATAGTACTGTCAGTCACAGCAGATTTTTTCTTTGGCGGGAAATTTAGGTTGGTCCCATTTTTAACGATTCTCGTGAAAAAAATGATGTTACACTATTATGCTAAGTATCCAAATACTCTAAAATATAAACACTTTTTTTTAAAGAAAAAAGAAAAAGTCTGAAACATAGCGTACGGTTTATGAATACTAATTATTACAAAAATGATAAGCACAACTTGTTTCAATAATCCAGAATATGTAAAAGGTGACTGATGCCGTTTTGTTCCATATCATACTTGGATGCTACCTTGAAAACGAAACGCGCATGCAGTTCAGCAATGCTTTTCAGTTTTGAATGGTTTGCTTAATCCTCCACATCTTTAAACGTATAACTTTTTTTTTAAAGATTGTAAACTTGAGAAAGCTGACTAGCTGACCCTTTGAGTCACGAATCCTTTCTTTAAACTTTGTGGATGTGGAGCGCAAGGAAAGGAGACAAAATACAGGGAGATATCTTTACAGTAGAACAAGAAATGTAAAAAAAGATGGTTTGATGACAAAAGAGAGGGAAACGAAGACGTATAAGACGATACTTTGGCGAATACACTTTGGAATGGTTATTCATACAAAGGTTGAGCAACAAACACACACGTACCACACACACACACACACACACACACACACACACACACACACACACACACACGTACACACACACATGCACACACACACACACACACGCACGCACATACACACGCATCCTTTCATTATGCAAAGAAAGACAAAGACCGTTTGTAAACCTTTAATCTATTTGTGTTGTTATTCTTACACAATTTTGATACCCATTTCAAGTTTTCTCTACCTATAGCTTGAAAGGTGAATCTGTAATGGATTCCAGTCCCTCTTGTAATCGTTGGGGAGAGAGACGTCAGAGACCCCAGCTTCTCTTAGAAACCAACATCTTGAGAATGGTTCCCATCTCTTCTCCCTTTATCTCCACCGTCACTTAAGAGGACAAGTACCCATATGTAGCAGGGTGAACTGGGGAGACTGTACTAAAACCGAGGTGTAAGAACAGTCACCAACCCGCAAGGCAACTACGCCTAACACTGCGGTTGTCCAGATAAAGTATTGTTATTATAGGGGGACGAGACAGCCTAGTGGTTAGAACATTGCGTTCGCAATCTGACGGCCCGGGTTTGATTCCCGTTCAAGGGGATATTTTCCCCTGGAGTTAGCATCAGCGCCGACTCCACTCTCCCCAAAAGTCCTTCGGATGAGACTACAAACCGAGGCCCCGTGTTCGAACGCACGCACAACATCTTGCGCACACGTTAAATCCTGTTCCGCTTTTCGTAAGAGTAGGCCATTGTGTGCCGGTGGGAACAGATGTCAGGATTTACGAAACCGCAAACACACGAGGACTGGATGTAAAAAAGCACATAAGTGCTTATTCCATTAACCTCGATATAAACTAACTAACTAAATAAAATAAAATAAACACACACCGCCGGTCAACTGTGTACGTGCATCAATTCAGAATTTACAAAACCGCATATACACGGGGACTAGATGTAAAAAAAAACCCACATAAGTGCTTATTCCATTGTCCTCGATATAAAAGAATAAAATAAATAAATAAATAAATAAATGGTGACTGTTTACTCCCATGCAGGGAACATCACATAGTGGTGTTCTACTCGATTCAGCTTTCACTTCTTGAACAGCTTCATCAGAAAATACATAGGGCATCGGTTATCACACAGGATAAAGTGTGTAGAATTCTCATAGGCATGCATTACTACAAAATAATATCTTTTTGAGTCCGCTATGAGGGAAAGGCCGGATCAGCTGATGTTAGGCCTGCGAGAGAGAGAGAGAGAGAGAGAGAGAGAAGAGAGAGAGAGAGAGAGAGAGGGAGAGAGAGAGGGAGGGAGGGAGAGTGGTGGAGGTAGGAGGGAGAGAGAGAGAGACAGAGAGAGAGAGGAGTGAGATGGTGGTCTTGAAACTTGATGTGAATAATTATTACAACATCGAAGCGGAGAGAGAGGGGGGGGAGAGAGAGGAGAGAGAGAGAGAGAGAGAGAGAAGAGAGAGAAGAGAAGAGAGAGAGAGAGAGAGAGAGAGAGAGTGGAGAGAGAGAGGGAGGGAGGAGAGTGGTGGAGGTAGGAGGGAGAGAGAGAGAGACAGAGAGAGAGAGGAGTGAGATGGTGGTCTTGAAACTTGATGTGAATAATTATTACAACATCGAAGCGAGAGAGAGAGAGAGAGAGAGAGAGAGAGAGAGAGAGAGAGAGAGAGAGAGAGAGAGTAGAGAGAGAGAGAGAGAGAGAAGAAAGAGAGAAAGAGAGAGAGAGAAAGAGAAAGAGAGAGAGAAAGACAGAGAGAGAGAGAAAGACAGAGAGACAGAGAGAGACAGAGAGAGACAGAGAGAGAGACAGAGGGAGAGAGAGAGAGAGAGAGAGAGAGAGAGAGAGAGAGAGAGAGAGAAGAGAGACAGAGACAGAGAGAGGGAGACAGAGAGAGAGAGAGAAGGGTAAACAGGGGGAAGGGGGTTGAATATTGTCAGATATTGATCAGGTTATAGAAAACTCGACTTTCGCTTCAAGCCAAAACCTTTCCAAACACTTGCCCATATTGGAAACATGGTTTTGACAAATTGCGTTTTTATATGCATTCACGCATGAGTGAGTGAGTGAGTGAGTGAGTCAGAGAGAGAAGAGAGAGAGAAGAGAGAGAGAGAGAGAGAGAGAGAGAGAGAGAAGAGAGAGAGAGAGAGAGAGAGAGAGAAGAGAGAGAGAGTGTGTGTGTGTTGTGTGTGTGTGTGTATATGTGTGTGTTGGGGATTTGAGTTTCTTCTTCTTCGTCGAACGTTCGGACAGCAACTATTTA
>CM054136.1:53195678-53235678 GCA_028751875.1 Rapana venosa
GTAAACTGACTCAGTTCGCATTTTAGAAGTAAGAGAGTACGGAATAACTTTTTTTTAGATGTCAAATGTAAGTACTAGCTTAAATTAGCTGGACAAGAGCGCAGTATAACATAGTTTAGCTGTCACAATTTCCAAAACAGAGTATCTTCTATGCCAAAGTGTACGGAATAGCGACTTTTATATGCCAAGGTGTATAGAATCAGACATATATGATACACCACAAAAATTCACTGAAAGGATGCTTTTCGATTATGTAACCCACTGCCTCATAAGAGGTTCAGAACTTACTACCTTGACATATGTTCGTGATCTTTAGCATAAATACTTGATGTTTTGCATACGTGTGCGCACGAATGGAAAAAAAAGCATTGCTATTCTATTTACCCGAGAGATTGAAAACAGAATCTCTAATATGAACTAACCAGGCGCTGTTGAGATTGAATCTCAACGACCTAGGACATCAACAATACTGATCAAAAGCCTGCTGCCTATTGATTTATCTACTTTAATCCAAAGGTTTTCAGATATCTAATTGTATCTTCTCTCTAGGAAGATGTCACAGCACGTACCGGTTTCATTTGCAACCAGAAGATCAACGCACAACACAGGAATCCTTGAGTTGGATACATTCTGTGTTAGTTCTTGCTCTATTCGCGATTGAAGATTCGAGACAAATACTTGATCTTATCTTGTAGGAGAGAAATTCTAGCAGATGCAGCACTATTATTTTATTTATTTAGTTATTTAGTTATTTATTTATTCTTTTATATCGAGGATAATGGAATAAGTACTTATGTGCTTTTTTTACATCCAGACCCCGTGTGTTTGCGGTTTTTGTAAATTCTGTCATCCGTTCCCACCGGTACGCAATGGCCTACTTTTACGAAAAGCGGAACAGGATTTAACGTGTGCGCAAGATGTTCTGCGTTCGTTTGCACACGGGTCCTCGGTTTATAGTCTCATCTGAAAGACTTTTGGGGAGAGTGGAGTCTGCACTGATGTTAACTCCAGGGGAAAATATCCTCCTTGAACGGGAATCGAACCCGGATCGTCAGATTGCGAGCGCAATGTTCTAACCACTAGGCTATCCCGTCCCACGATTGAAGATTCAAGACAAACACATTATCTTGTAGGAGAGAAATTCTAGCAGATGTAGCACTACTGAAGCTAAAACAACAGAACAGTCAGAGAAAACACTCATCCAAACTCTTAAGGCACCAATATCAAATGCATGGAATAATGTAGTAAAAACAGCTTCGTCAGGCGTTAGGGACAGAAAAGAAAAAACAACAACTAAAACTGCAAAGGGGGATCTCAGTCTAAGAGCTTTTGATTCAATGTGGCAACAGGGACCTACCTGAACGGAGTCTTTGTCTCGCCCAATGAAGTGGAATTCCCTTCCACCACTACGGAGGCTGCTACTACAACGACCACAGAGCCTACCACTGAGGCGCAGACGTCTGAAGCACCAGGTAATCATTCATTCATTCATTCATTCATTCATTCATTTATTCATTCATTCATTCATTCATTTATTCATTTGAGGCCCGTGGTACCTTAGTGGTTAGAGCGCTGCGCTTGCAATCTCACGGCTTACATTTGAGCCACCATCTAGGGGACTTCTCCCTCCTAGAATCAACGTCAGTATCAACTCCACCCCCACGAAAGTCCTGCGGACAAGAGTATTAACCAAGGTCCAGTTGGCAAATCCAAGCCTTACATCTTTCATACACTGTAAAACCTGTTCCACATTTCGAAGGAATAGGTCATTATGTATCGGTAGGAACAGAAGACAACATTTAAAAAGTAAAACAAACAAACAACACGCTCACTGGTTTATTTTCCCTGACGTCGGAATGTGACTTCTTTGATGGTAGGCAATGGGTCGCATACGCAAAAAAAATCCCGCATTTGGTGAACCTAGAATCTGAAGCCGAACAACCAAACTTAATAACTCATTCATTCATTAATGCGTTTTACGAAGTCGATCGATTAAAATTTTCCCTTCCCTTCCCTTCCTTCTTTTATTTTTTTAGTTATTAGTTTTATTTTATTTTTATTTTTTTTTATATCGAGGTTAAGGGGAAAAAAGCACTTATGCGCTTTTTTTCATCAGCCCCCCTTTGTATATGCGGTTTTTAAATTTTTTTTCATCTTTCCCCCGGCACAATGGCTTTTCCCTACGAAAAGGGGAAAAAAGGTTTTAAAACGTTGGTGCGCAAGTGTTCTGCGTGCTTCGACACGGGGCCTGGTTTTGTCTCATCCGAAGGATAGTCAGTCAGTCGTCGTCACAGTCCTCATTCATTCACTCACCCTCATCATTCATCAATGCTTGTTTGTGGTTTCTTGTTTGGAATGGTTGCTCGTTTTGTTTTCTTCGTTCATTATTTCCTTTTTTCATTGTTGTGTACTTTTTTTTAAATTTTCATTTTGTTTTTGTCTTGTTTTGGGGTTTGTGTGGGGTTTTTTTGGGGTTGTTTTTGGTTGGTTTGGGTTTTTTGTTGGGGGGGGGGGGGGGGAAATTTTATGTTTGTGTGTCCAGTTGGGTTGAGTGTTCATTGTTCAACACGTCTTCACTACTTTTTTTTTTAAAAGCAATTTCATTTTTTGCATAAGCAGTATATAAACGTGTCGAAAATCTTGCAGATCTTTAAACTTTCATTTACACTTTCATTTTTTATTCTCTTTCCCTTTTTCCCTTTTCTTTTTCTTTTTGTTGTTTGCTTTTGGGTTTTTTTTTTCTTTCAATTTTTTTTTTTGTTATTTCTGTCTTTTTTCCCTTTTTTTGTCTTCCTTGTCTTTGTTTGGGGTTTTTAATTTTCGTCTTTCTGTTGTTTTTTGTCAAAACCGTTGTCTATCATTTTTTTTTTCTTCTTTTTTATGTTTTTCCCTCCTTTCCTTAATTTTTTGTTCTTCCTTTCTTTCCTTATTGCATTATTTTTTTTTGGGGAAGTCCCAAAAAGAAAAATAAACCCCCCCCGGCCAGATCAAAAGAACCCCCTTTTTTTTTCCAGTTCCCAAAAAAGGGGGGTTTTTCAAGGAAAACCCCCCCCCCCGGGGAAAAAAACCCCCCCCCCCCCCCCCCCCCCCCCCCCCCCCCCAATAAAAAAAAGGTCCCCCCTGCTTTCGTTTTGAAGGAATCTTACTGTCTGTTTGTTGTCTGTCCCCCTGTTTTTATTTTAAAAATTTTTTTTTTAACGAGGTAATGGATAAGCAAAATGTTTTTTTTAAATCCTTCCCGTTTGTTTTCTTGTGTCCCTTTGTCTGTCGGGATTTCTTTTTATCTGTGTATTTGGTAGTCTAGGGGGTAACGCCCTTCCTAAAAAGCAAAAAAGTCGGTTCGAATTTTTGGTGGTTTTTGACCCCCTTTGGGGCCAAAAAGTTTTTCCCCATTATAGCCCCGGGGAGTAATGGTCTGGGGGCTGGATGTCGATGAGATAAAACGAGGTGTCGTTGTGTTTAGTGGAAGTAAAAAAACCCCACGGCAACAAGGAGATGCCGGGAAAAATTTTAGAAAAATGAGCCCTTTTTGGGGGAAAGAAATACATGGGACAGAAAAAAAAAAAATGGGGGGCGCTGCTCTTGTGGCGACGCTTTTCCTCCCGGAGGAGCACCCCCCATTTCATGCAGAGAAACTGCTGTGACTTAAATGGTATAAAATGAAATTAATGAATACAACACAATACAACGCAAAGCAACGAATCTTTTAAATCAGACTTCACAAACCGCTAAAAGCAATACAATACTTTTAACACTCATTTGAGACTCCCTCTCCAAAGTCCTTCGGAAGAGATTTATAAACTGAGGCCCCGTGTGCAAAAACGCAAAAAACCATCTTGCGCACACGAAATTCCTGTTCTTTTTTTCGTAAGAGTGGCCATTGTGTGCCGGGGGGAAAGGAAAAGGATTTAAAAATATACAATCTTTTTTATACTGTACCTGTGTATCTGTTTGTGTTTGTCCCGTGTTTTTCCCTTGGGGTGAAACCCTAGCGTCAGTATTTTCTTTCCCTGTTTTCCCGTCTCTCTTTAATTTTATAATTTTTGTGTCATTGTCTCATGCTCTCTCTTTCTCCGTTCTGTTGTCTTTTTGCATTTTTTTGTGTGTGCCGGTGGGAGGGATGCAAAATATACAAAACAGCATGTAATGGGAGGGTTTTAAGAAATGACTGAGAGCTCATTCCATCGAAATAAAAAAATTTTATTTATTAAAGTACACACGAACACACCCGGGGGATATTTTCTCCGGGGTTTAAAACATCAGTGCGACCCCACTCCCCCCCAAAGTCCGTCGGATGGACTAAAACCGAGGCCCCCCGTGTGCAAAACGCCCCCAAAACATTTGCGCAAGAAAATTCCTGTTCCGCTTTTTTTTAAGAGTAGGATGTGTGCCGGGGGGAACGTACAGCATTTACAAATGCAAAAACCCCGGGGATAGATGTAAAAGCACATAAGTGTATTCCATTATCCTCGATAAAAAGAAAATAAATTTTAAAATAAAATTTTAAAAACATAAAAAAAACGCTCTCTCTCTCTCTCTTTTACACACACACACAACACACACAAAACACACCACACCCACACACACACACACACACACAACACACACACACACACCACACCCAAAACACACAAACGCGCTGCGTTAAAAAACGGGGGGGTGATAAAGATAGAGATGTCTTTTAAAAAGGAAAAACAGAAAAGAGTGAAAACTATGGGAGATATCCTAGTCAGATTAAGTGTGTGCTTAAGGCTGAATTTAAAAATTTTTCAAAGGTCGCTTTTTGTAAAAATATAAAACAAAAACCCAATCAATAACAAGACCCCCCCCCCCCCCCCCCAATCCCCGTCCCTTTTAATCATCAGAATTCCCCGACATTTCACGATTCAGCCTCAATCCTTTGCTTTTCTTTAAAATCCCCGGTTCTTTTTTTATGGGGACGGGTTTGTCAGTAGAGGTAGAGCATCGCTTTTCCCCGAGCTAAAATTAAACAGCATCGAACGGGTTTACCAAAAGGATGGGGGTTTTAACCCCTTAATTTTGCCCTTTGGGTTCAGACAGTCCCCCTCCCCCCCGTTCACCGCTGTACCTAAATGGGTACCTACACTCCTTAGGGGAAGGGAACGGGCGCAAATGGGTTTCCTGCCTTTTTTTTGGTCATGGAAGGTAAAAACGCGAGGGAGAGGAGATGGAAAATGCCCTTCTTATATGCTCCGGCCCTTCCCCCAACCTGTAGTGAGAAGTGAGGTCTTGTATTCGTCCTTAAAACCAATAGAAAAAGCTGAGGTCTCTGATATCCGCTCTTTTTTGACCAATAGAGAAGGAGATTCTGATATCTCGCTCCTTAATAACACATAGAGAAACTGAGATCCTGATATTTCCCCTTTAATGACCAATAGAGAAGTGAGGTCTTGAACCTCGTCCTCCTTAATGAATTTTAGGGGCGGGTCTCTGATATCTCGCTCCTTTGACCACATAGAGAAGCGAGGTCTCTGATATCCGTCCTTAATGACCACATAGAGAAGCTAGATTTTGATATCTCGCCCTTAAAAAACCCCAAGAGAAGCTGAGATTTGTTCTCGTCTTTAATGCCAAATAGAGAAGTGAGGTCTTTTTGATACCCCGCTCCCCTTAATGATATAGAGAAAATGAGGTCTCTGATACTCGCTTCCCTTTGACCACTGGAAGTGGGGCTCTGATTCTCGCCCTTTAATGCCCCCTAGAGAAGTGAGGTTCTGATTCCGTCCCTTTGCCACATAGAGAAGTGAGGCTTGTACCTCGCTCCCCCCTTAATGACCACATAGAGAAACTGAGGGCTTGATACCCCCGCTCCTCCTTAAAGATCTGAAACTGAGGTTTGAATTCGCTCCCTTTAATGACACAAGAGAAGCTGAGGTCTCTGATATTCGCTTTTAAAGACCCATAGAGAGTGAGGTTTGAAACCTCGCTCTCCAAAAGACCCCCTAGAGAAGCTGAGGTCTCTGATATCCGCTCTTTAATGACCCCATAGAAAGCTGAGGTCTCTGATATTGTCTTTAAAGACCACCCTAGAGAAGTGACGTCCTGAATCCCTCCTTAAGACCAAATGAGAACTGAGGGCTCTGATATCTCGCTCCGCTTAAAGCCAATGAGAAGCTGAGGTCTCGATATCTCCTCTCCTTAATGACCCAGGAGAAGTGAGGTCTCTGAAACTCGCTCCTTAATGACCATTTTGAGGGGAAACTGGATCTTGTTCTCGCTCCTTAATAACCACATAGAGAAGCTGAGATCTTGAATCTCGCTCTTTAAAGACCACATAGAGAAGCTGAGGTCTCTGATACCCTTCCTTTCCCTTTTGATCATAGGAAGCGAGGTCTCTGATATCTCGTCCCTTTGACCACATAGAGAAGCTGAGGTCTCGATTTTCTGTCCTTAATGACACTAGAGGGGGAAAAAAAAAATGAAGGTCTCTGATTCTCGCTCCTTATGACCCCATGGAAGTGAGGGGTTCTGATCCTCGCTCCTCCCTTAAAAAACCCAATAGAGAAGGAGGTCTTGATACCTGCTCCCCCTTTTGATCTAGGAAGCTGAGGTTCTGATATCCGTCCTTTAAAGCCACATAGAGAAGCTGAGGTCTCGATATCTCCCTCTTTAATGCCCCATTGGAAGTGAGGGGGGCTCTGATACCCCGCTCCCCTTAATGACCATGAGAAGCTGGGTCTCTGATATTCGCTCCCCCTTTAAAGACCCCAAAAGAGAAGCTGAGGGGCTCTGTTTTTTCGCCCCAATGACCCCCCCTAGAGAAGCTGAGGTCTCTGATACCTCGCTCCTTTTGCCCCATAGAGAATGAGGGCTCTATACCTCGTCCCCCTTATGTACTAGAGAAACTGAGGTCTCTGATACTCCTCATTTAAGACCCCCTACATACATTAAAAGGGGTAAATTTTGACCTTTAAAGTGTTTTTGTCTTGCTCTCCAAAAAAAAGACCAGCAGGCGGGCTCTCGCCGGTTTGCGGCCAAGGGGGTCCTGGCCGTGGGGGCTGGTGGGCGCATATGGCCTCATTGTCCTGTCTGCATATCAGTGTCCGCAACATCTGCGCCGCCCATGAACAGGTCAGCGCTGGTACTGATGGATGTTCTTTTTTCCTTTCTCTTTTCTCTCTTTCTTTTCTTTTTTTTCTCTTCTCTTCTGGCTTTCCCCGGAAACATGGGTAGGTTTATTTTTTATTTATTTTATTTTATTTTTTTATATGAGGATATGGAATAAGCACTCATGTGCGTTTTTTTTAAAAATTGACCCCCTGTGTGTGCGGTTTTTTTTAAATGTCATCGTTCCCCCCGGACCTTATGGCCCCACTCTTCGAAAAAGGGGGCAGGATTTAAGTGTGGGCAAAATATTCTGGTGCGTTTTCCCCGGGGCTCGGTTTATAGTCTCATCCGAAGGACTTTTGGGGAGAGTGGAGTCTGAACTGATGTTAACTCCAGGGGAAAATATCCCCTTGAACGGGACTCGAACCTGGGTCGTCAGATTGCCAGCGCAATGTTCTGACCACTAGGCTATCCCGTCCCTCCCGTGCGGATGCCCGGGGTCCTGTCAGTATAAATAGCATCCCCACCTTCTGGAAATTCTGCGCTACAAAAATTCCTCCTTTCTATCACTATCTTTGGTTTTGCTTTGTTCCTCTTCTTCCTGTCACCCCCCTTCTTGTCTATTTTCTGCCTTCTTTGTCTGTTCTCCTGACTCTTTTTTTTTAAGCAGACATACTTAACGGATAATAATTCTCTCTTATGCCGAAGTCGGATGCGCTGGGCCTGATTGGTCAGGCGCTTAACGGCAGCGCAAAGCATTTTTGCTCATATGAGAGACAACAAAAGTTGCTGTCTAAGCGTTCGACGACGAAGAAGAAAAAGGATGTGTAGGTAGTGAATTTTGGCGGTGGTGGTGGTGGAGGAGGAGGTGAGTGGTGATGGTGATGGTCGTCGAGGTGGTGGTGGTGACGGTGTGGTGGTGGGGGGGTGTGGTGACGGTGGTGGTGGGTGTGATGGTGGTGGTGGTGATGGTGGTGGTAGTGGGTGTGTGATGGTAGTTGGTGGTGACGGTGGTGGTGAGTGTGATGGTGGTGGTGGGGGTGATGGTGGTTGAAGTGCTTATGGTAGTGGTGGTGGTGGTGATGACGGTGGTGGTGGTGGCGGCGGTGGTGGTGGCGGTTGAAGTGCTTATAGCTAGTGGTGGTGGTGAATATGGTGGTGGCGGTAGTGGTCGTGGTGGAAATGACGGTAATGATGGGGGTGGGGAGGAAGTGAGTGGTGGTAGTGGTGGTGGCACTGTTGTTGTTGTTCCTGTTGGTTGTGGTGGCGTTACTTGTATTCAACTGCAGGGCATGCAAAGTCGTTGTTGATATTATTGCTACTTGGTATGTTCTCAATTACGATAAATTCATACGCACAAACAGGAGGGAGGAAGAGAGAGAGAGAGAGATAGAGAGAGAGAGAGATAGAGGAGACAGAGACAGATACAGACAGACAAGAGACAGAGACACAAAGGCAGACATACAGACAGACAAACACATAGAGAATGACAGAGACAAAGCAGTCATACACATACAGAAACTTAGTGTAGAGACAAGAGAGTAAATAAAATTAAAAAACCAACAACAACAAACAAACAGATCCAACACACACAGACGGAAAAGACAGTAAAATAGACACACAGATAGACAGAAAGAGTCTCCTCCTCCATATACAAAATAATAGACGCATTATTACAACCACCTAAGCCGTTAACAAAATCACCTAACATAACAATCTAACTTCATAACTATCCTTTTTAAAAGCTAAGTCTACTTTAAACATACATCATGTTTGCTTGCTAGCCACGTTCAATGATCTATAACTTATGGCTGTTAGTCACATAACAGTTCCGATTCCATTCTTGTTTCCAATCCAATAATTCAATTCTTTGCGGTTGAACAGCGCCATTTTGATTTTTCGTTTTCTTTCGCGCCTGTTGTGAATTTTAAAATCGAAATCATACAGAGGTGTAAACACACTAATACGCAGTTGACTATAAGACGAGTGATAATGATATCTGTGTGTGTGTGCGTGCACGCGCGCGTGTGTGTATGTGTATGCAGGAAAGGAGCACCATGCAGCAGATGGTACAAACGCCTCAAGAAGAAAAAACGCCGACAGCAAAGCCAGGAAGCCATGCAGTTCACAGAGTACTCTGAAGCGCACGACTCACAAGTCGGAGGCCCTTTTCTCATCGCGGCCCGGTTCCCCCAACATTTCCAACCCCAAAACATCCACGTCGACCAGAACGTAGAGCACGTCTACTCCAACGGGGGGCCTCAAGGCGGTCTTGGACAGCCTCAGGAGGATCAGAAGCTCGAGCAACACCTGGATCGAATCCGACGGATGGAAAAAGAATTCGGAGGACTGAGAAAAACGAGGATGGCGGTGTCCTGCCCAGATTTAGACCACATGGATACAGAGACGCTTAAGGCGGGTGATGCAGGGTTAGACAGCAAGGGACAGGTTGAAGGGGACACTTCTCCGGTGTTCAGTGGAAGCCCACATTCAAAGACTGGGTCTCCCAGAGTCCGAGTGATGAGACTGGGAGCGCGTAAACCACAGAATGGAAATACAAGTCCTGCGAATGATGAGAACCATGCCAGAGTTGAACCTTCCGCACCCGATGACTTCCAACCTGAATTCAGGCGTTCTGATTCTTCAGAAAGTCTACAGTCCGAAACGAACGCTGACATTGAAAGCAACATCTGCTTGCCCAAACTCCTTCAGAACGGGCAAGTGCCAGTTCTGAATACTTCAAAACTCATCGGGCTTTCTGAGCTGAAAAATCTGTTACACAGTCAACATACCACCGGAGACAAAGAACATGGTTGTCCTCCAGTAAAGACGTTTCAAAGATCTGGTATTCAACGCGCCAATAATTGAATCAAAAAGTGCTGTACTATACACGAACAGAAAATGCAAAACACAGCTTAGAGAGTTAATCAAGCTGTCTTCAAAGACAAGCGGCACGTGAGATCCAGCGTAGAGAAAATTCACTAAAGGAAGTAACACACTTGGGCTTGGACGGAACGAAGGAAGAGTTCGGGGTTCAATAAACTGATATCTTAAAGCACGACATGGGGTAAACGTTAGAAAATCCCTAATATGAATCAAAATAATGTGAACTATGACGTGTATGGAAGCATGACAGTTTGAGGAATCAACTTTTTGCTAAGGAGAAGCAGAAGATAGCAGAAGACGTTAGAGAGGAGAGTTTGTAGAGAGAGAATGAGGATAGTTCTACAAACGATGTTCTCAGGTGAGAGTATGATCAGATCATGCATGTGGCTATACACAATAATGATAATTTTGCTGTAGTGATAAAAGAGGTAGACAACCAACGTTTTCACGACTAGAGCAGCGAAATGTATGTAAGAAGATGGGGTGAAGGATTTACAACTCTACTGTTCTATAAGATAAGACTGGAGGTTGAGAATGAAGGCTTAATTACTAATTGTAACTAGGGAGGGATAGTAGTGGTATCGACAACTACTACATAGCACTGTCATTGAGCTGTTAAGTTGATGTATAGCAGTGGTCATTGCAAACTTCTGGTAGACGACATAAATAAATGCACATTTTGTCAGGTGAATGTGTTATCAGCTGAGAAACAAGATTGGTGGTCAGTCTCAAATTGTCTACCTACGAAATACACTCGAAAACACTTGCTAGAATACCAAGTACGCTCCTATGTAATGACAAGACCTATTCCATTTTGAATAATATTCTAAAGCTGACTGTTATTTACATACGTGATGGCCGACGAAGAAAACTTATTGTTAGGTTGGGGGTTGATGAAAACTGAGTATTTAAGCAGACTGAGCTTTACGTTGACTATTCAGTGACACATTAGTCAGGGATAGCTCAGTGATCGGACCAGCACCATCGCTCTCACCTACCGAAGGTTTAAAGCGCTTTCTGAGCGTTGTAGCTCTTGAGGGAGCTGTCCGTATCGCGCAAACTTGGCATTCAGCACAGGTCCATGTTCACCAGCTATACATAGTGGTACATATCTATTTGGGTCAGGGAGTGCTGCACGATGGGAGAGAGGAGATGGGCGCGCTCAAGTATGCATGGACCTGGAAATGCTGAGGTCTCCGACACCTTGCTCCCCAATGACCTGATATTATGTACATGTTGAGCGCTTTTTTCTTTAATAGTCAAAGGCGCTTTATATGTTAACTGTGATGCGAGGAGAATTGTCTGTGCTGGGAGTTTTCAGCTGAGCTTCAGTTTTGATTTAGGCTTGAGGAATGGAGCTCAGTGTCAGCCCTCGCTCCCTACCGAAGTTAATAAACAGCGTGAGCGTTGTCGCCTCTTGGATGCGAAATGACGTTGCGCATTGACTTCAGCACAGTTCCATGTTCACATTACAAGTGGGTACCTGACCTCTTTAGGGTCAGTGGAGATAAGCAGTCAGCAAGGGAGGGAGATGGCGCCGCCTCAAGATGCTGTGACCCTGTGAGAGCTGGGTCTCCGATACCTTGCTCCCCAATGATGCATAATTATGTTACGGGAGCTTACCTGTCTTTTGGGCTAGTGATGGTGGACTAAAGTGAAAGACGATCTCTGATTTTTGTCTTTTTTTTGTTCGTAGGAATGGAGTGTGATGTCACAGAAAATAAACGACTTCAGTAATTATAAAGCTGGAGACTAAGACTATTTCAACGTGTTGATATGTGTTGTGTGTAGTGATGTGTGCAGCTGTCCGCTGGAGTGTGTGTGTGGTTGTGTGTTGTTTTATGTGGGTGAGTTATGTTTGTGTGTTGTTGTTTGTGTTGTGTGCTCGTTGCTTTTGTGTGTGTGATTGTGTGTGTGTGGTGTATGAAAAATGTCATGAATATAACTTTTACATATATTGTAGTTATTGTAGAAGCTTTTCCTATGTAGGTGGTTTGTTTATGTTTCACTGGGCAGTTATGTGTAACTTTTGGTTTCCTTCTTTTTGTGTGATTGTTGTCGATTTGTTTTTTAAGGAGTGGTGGGGGGGGGGTGTTGTGTGGTGTGTAGGGTTTGTGTGTGTTGTGCTGTGTGTGTGTGTGTGTGTGTGTGCAGGATTGAGACGTTATTTAATGTCTAGTATTCTGGCTTGTAATGTATTATCAAAGATGATCTTTCTTGAAAAGAGAAAAAAAAATAGAGTGTGTGTGTGTGAATATTGTGAACGTGTTGCAATGATTTACTTAGCATACTAAATGTTGACATTACTATACCTAATGTATTATTATCAAAGATACTTTTTAAAATGACCAGAAAAAGCAACGTTGATTGTTGAAGTATGATCCTGTTTGCTTTGTTTTGATTGCACTCTATAGTGTCTGCGATAATAGTTTGTTTTTATGAATTAATGATCCTGATGCACTGTTTTCTTTTCTCATTTCTCTTTTTTGCTTTGTTTTGTTGTTCTTAATTATTATGTGTACATGAGTTGTTTGGTGTCTGTTCTTTCTCTCTCTCTCCTTCTCCTCTGTCTCTCTGTCTCTTTATCTCTCTGTCCTGTCTGTCTGTCTTCTGTCTGTCTTCTGTCTTCTCTCTTCTCCTCCTCTTTCTTCTTCCCTCCCCCACCTCCCCTGGTCCTGTTCTTGTTTCTTGTTGTTTTTGAACCGTTGCATTGCATTGCAGTGTTATAACATAAGCACATATTCTTTTTATCTAATAAAGGTATTTTCAAAAGTGTGATGTTTTGTAAACGAGTCCTGTGCGCGAGCACACGAATGTGTGTGCGTGTGAGTGTGTGTGTGTGTGTGTGTGCGCGGTGCGCGTGTGTGTGTGTGTTGTGGTGCATGGTGCATGCGTGTGTGTGTGTGGGGGGGGGGGGGGTGGGGGGGAAGTGTGTGTGGGCGTGCGTGTGTGTGTGGTGTGTGTAAGTGTGTGTGTGTGGGTGTGTGTGTGTGGTGTGCGTGTGTGTGTGTGTGTGGGAGGGGGGTGGGGTTGCGTGCGTGCGTGCGTGCGTGCGTGGTGTGTATGTATGGGTGGTGTGTGTGTTGTGTGTGTGTGTGCGCGCGCGCGCGCGCGTGTGTGTGTGTGTGTGGTGCGTGCGTGTGTGTGTGCGTACGCGCGGTAGTCCCCATGATGTAAAGCTGAGGAAAGCATAACAACAACAACAACAGCAACAACAACAACAGCAACAGCAACAACAACAACAACAGCAACAACAACAACAACAACAACAAGAGCAACAACAGCAACAACAACACAGCACAACAGCAGCAGGAACACAACACACAGCAACAACAACAACAAGAGCAACAACAGCAGCAACACACAACAGCAACAACACAACAAACAACAAGAGCAACAACAACAACAAGAGCAACATCAGCAACAACAACAACAAAACAACAGCAACAACAGCAACAACAACAACAGCAACAACAATAGCAACAGCATAAACAACATCAACAACAACAACAGCAACAATAACAAAAACAACAATAACAACAACAACAACAATAATAACAACACCAACAACATGCCGATGTATGCATCAGTTTTAACAACCCTCTTAAACGCTGACAGCTTATTACAAAGACATGTGCTTTATTATCATTAAATGTGCTGATATCACAAGACAGATATACTTAACGAGTTATTCTATATTTCTCATACTCTCATACACTCGTGTCAGGCAGCCTTTTTAGGCCTCTGTATTCTGTTTGGCAAAAGTATACATACAAGACAGCTTGAGACAATATGCATAACAATCCATTTCATGATTATTTTTGATGTCCTGCGTGCTTGTTGTTGAGATTATAATTATTATAATATAATAACTATATTATAGTCCTAGCGGAGAAATCCCGATTTAGAAACTGTGGTAACCACAAGCCATCCCACTTTGACACCACTGGCCACCCTAAACATAGTACAGTTCTTGTGTAACAGTGCTGTGCAAGTATATAAGTATGCATACTGCGAAGTTCATTATATAATTATTGGCATGTGTACTATAATTATGCCTCGGTCATTCCTGTATCTTGCAATCAAAGGGAAAGAACTGATCAGTATGTTTAGAAAAGCATCAACGTGGTATGAATAAGCTCCCTTTGACCATACTGCGCCCTTTTTGTGCCAGCCATAAAATGAATACACATTTTTGTTCATCATACACAGTTCTCCTCTGATACGCCCTTCAAAAGCAGGCTGGGCATCTACAAGACGAGTACCTTTTGGGTTTTTTTGTTATTGTTTTTTTGTTATTTACTGAAACTACCTATGAACAATAATCTGCAGAAATAAGTAGTATCTAAGTAGCAGAATGAAAGATATGAAAATAGTGTGGTTCGATGACGAGACACTATCAAACTTCAGATTCATCACATCGCAAACATATCCGTCTCTCTATGTATCCATGTATCTATCTGTCTGTCTGTCTGTCTGTCTGTCTATCTATCTATCTATCTATCTATCTATCTATCTATCTATCTATCTATCTATCTATCTATCTATCTATCTATCTATCTGTCTGTCTGTCTGTCTGTCTGTCTGTCTGTCTGTCTATCTATCTATCTATCTTATTCTGTCTTCTGTCTGTCTGTCTATCTGTCTGTCTGTCTGTCTGTCTGTCTATCTATCTATCTATATTTCGTCTGTCTTCTGTTTCTCTGTCTCTGTCACTATATCTCTATCTTTCTGTGTGTTGTGTTGTTGTGTTTGTTGTGTTGTGTGTGTGTATGTTGTGTGTGGTCGTTTCTTCTCTCTTCTCTCTATCTTCTTCTCTACTCTTCTTCTCTCTCATTTCTCTCTCTCATCTCTCTCTCTCTCTCTCTCATCCTCTTCTTCTTCTCTCTCTCTTCCTATCTCTCTTCGCTCCTCCTTGTTCTTGTTCTTCTTTTTCTTCTTCTATCTTTCAGATTTTTCTGTACTCAAACTCTGAACCACTTTTGTTCCACATAAACTAAGGGCATTTCCATTACAGACACGCAAACAGGACTTTCCCCTTTTTTTTCCTTCTTATGATGCATAAAACACAAAACGACCATGTTATAAGCAAAAAACCATGATGCCGGAAAAGTTCTGGCATCAAATTCGATCACCAGGACATGACTTGAAAGAAAAGAAAAGAAAAGAAAACAGCAGATAAAAGGGTGATTAATTCGAAGACTCACTGAACTTTCACCCACGCAAGGAAGACAACTTCCGCCGAACCCTGACCTATTGTTTGCTGCAGTTACTTACCTTGATATGCAAATAACAGACAATTATTTTTCTTCTTCGTCGAACTCTCAGACACCGACTATTCTTGTCTGTCGTTATAATAAGAGCGAAAATGCTCAGCGCTGCCGTTAAGCACCTGACAAGTCAGGCCCAGTGCATCCTACTTCGGCGTGGGAGAACATTGTTATCTTTTAAGTCTTTTTTAGGGTAAAAAAAAAAAGGCAGGAGAATGGACCAAGACAGCAGAAAAAAAAGACAAGAAGGAAGTGACAGGAAGAAAAGGAACTAAGCAAGAAACAAAGAGAGGGGTGGAAAGGAGGGAAATCTTAGCGCAGAATTTCTAGAATGGTGGTTGGGTGTTATTTATACTGACAGGTCTCTGGCTTCCCAGGGAAGAAAGTGGAAGAAATGTGGAGGACGGAAAAGGGTCGATACTGTTATATTGGTTATTAATAATGTACAAGGTGGACATGTAAAAGAAGCATTGTGTTATTCAATTCAAGAATTTGTCATTGAAGTCAGTCTATTTCTATACTCCGCTCCTTCCATCTCATAAAGATTTTTTGTAAACTAAACTTGTATAAACAGATAAAAGAAAAGGTAATTGATGCAAAACCAAAACACATGTATAAACCAATAACAAAGACACAACAATTAAGAAGAAAACAACAGAAAAATTAATTAAATCAAACTTCACCACCAAGGAACAACTTCCGAGATTGTTGATGTACTTACATTGAATGAAAGAACACCTCACGAACAGACACACCCCATAAAAATACATCTACTCTGTAACTACAGCACCACGCATCTACTTCGGCGTCCTACTCGATAAGTCCAAAATAAAAAACTTAGGCTAAAAAAATTTAGCCGATTTTAATGGTGTTATATACAACGCATACCAAAAAGTAAGATGAACACTACTCTACAAAGGAAATATACTAACTATAAAAATGATAGTATAATGAAAAAGAAGACAATATACAGCAACATTAGAGAAGATATCAATACACAATGATCCCTGAAACATCGTCATATGTTTATGACAACACCGCCATGTTCCCGTCAAAAATCCACAGCAGAACAACAACACAACAACAATTACACCCCACAACACACACAATACAACCACCCAGCCAACATAAAAACAAACTACACCAACCTAGCAACCCCGAAACATTTCCCGTAATGTATGGAAATGAAAATAGATAAATGGAACACGAACAAAGGAATGCACACACAGACACATACACACACACACACACACACACACACACACAGACACACACACACACACACACCCCTCAAAGTACATTCTTCCTCCCACTCCCGTAATGTCAAGAAACAGTAAACACTTTGAAGTCTGTATGAATGTGTCTCTTACAAAGGTCCTGCCCTGCAAACTCTCTCCCTCTCATCCCTTTCTCTCCCCCCCCCCCTCCTCTCTCTCTCTCTCTCTCTCTCTCTTTCTCTCTCGAGTATTTTATGAATTGGATTGTTTATGTGAATATTACTTGTATGATAGTGGTGCCTTTGTGTTTTCCCTTCAAATGTGCCAAGGCCTTTTGAATAAACCTCATTCGCTTCTCGCATCTCTCTTTCTCTCTCCCCATCAATAACCACTTCCTCCCACTGTGATTGCTCTTGTACTTGTTTGTATTCAAAATGGAAGTCATGTAACACCCCCTCCCCCCCCCCCTCGCTTGTCAATAGGTCACTTTGGGCCATGACAATAATTTGCTCAAAGCGTCAAGCGTCAAAGTCTCTCTCTCTCTCTCTCTCTCTCTCTCTCTCTTTCTCTCACTCTCTCTCCTCTTCAACTGAATTAATTCAAAGCACCAACTGACCTTGTGTTAGGCCATAGTATACAACAGTTCACCTAGTACACAAAGTGCATGCCATGTTGAAATGACAAAAAAACAATACAAGTCTAAATTATTCATTTTCCAGACGACATTGCGTAATAAATAATGATATTGACAGTTTCTGGGCTCTCACATACGCACACACACGACATCCTCGAAATAAAAGAAGAAAAATTATTTTTTAAAAAAACAAGCAAGCAAATGAATAAATTAAACACACGCACGCGCGTGCCCGCACCAGAGAGAGAGAGAGAGAGAGAGAGAGAAGAGAGTGAGAGAGAGAGAGAGAGAGAGAGAGAGATATTTAACAATAACATTTATTTTCTTTTTTTTCTCCAAAACTTCAAAAAGTCAAAACTATTTACGTGACGTTGTTAATCGAAGGAAAATTGAATGCCTTTGCTTCTGTATAATTATTTTGTTGGTATGTCCTTCGTGTATTAAGCTGTTTATTCTTGTTTGTAAGAGACATAATCTCTCTCTCCTCTCTCTCTCTCTCTCTCTCTCTCTCTCTCTCTCCTTCACTCCCTCCCTCATTCCCTCTGTCTCTCTCTGGCTCTCGCGCTCGCACTCTCTCTGTTAGAGTACAATGCAAATAAAAATAAACAATGCCTTCGAAATGTGTAACAGAGCTAAAACGTCTGCCAATAAGGATATTTATGGCAATGTACATTATCTTAGGGGTGACAGGATAGCTCAGCGGTCAGAATACACCCTTTCCCCAGCCAAGGTTAAGGAGCATCTAGCGTGGTTACCACTCGGTTGGGTGACCGTTTGCACGTCTTGGCTTCAGTACAGTTCACCCAGTTCACCCAGCTGTGAATGGGTGCCTGCCCTCTCTAGGGTCAGGGAAGGTAAAGCAGCGAGGGAGAGGAGATGGGCGCCGCCCTCAATAAGCTGGCCACTTGAGAAGTTGAGGTCTCTGATGCCTCACTCCCTTACGACTGACTACAAAGGTTATGGGACACCTTTACCTTTTACATATTTCACGCTTTGACAACCTGATAACTTGACTAAGACCGTTTAACCTACTGGTGTACAACAAGTCGAAGATGTTTATGTTGCTGTGTATACTACATTGTTTTATTTGCAGTTCCTTCCATTTAGCATGTACCCCCTTGAATACAGTCTGGTGGTCTTATTAAAACCCTGTGACCTGAGTCCAAAGTCTCTCTCTCTCTTTTCACTGCAATATTTCATTACCACCTTTTTATTTCCGAAAATGAAGTTTGTCTGACTTTTTTTCTTTGTCTGACTTTTTTTCTGAGGAGTGTGAAACCAATGTTTTAAATGTAGTGTGTGTGACTTGTGGTAGAATCGTCCCATGAAGTGGCAGCAAAAGCAGTGATTTTTCGTTTTCGGCAAATCAAAGAGAAACAATACTGAAACAAAAAGTAGACAAAAATAAACCAGTCTAATATTAAAAAGGGAAGCTAAAGACAGAAAAAGAAAAGTAAGGTAGTATGAAAGAAAGAAAGAAAGAAAGAAAAAAAGAAAAAAGAAAAATAGGGGTGGAGGAAAAGGAACACTGGTAGAGAAAGGATATAAAAAACATGAGAAAACCAACAGAAAGAAAACAGGTAAAGAAATGACAAGAAAATAAAGAGAAGAAATGAAAACACAAATTCACAGAAGAAGAGAGAGAGAGAGCGAGCGAGAGAGAGAGAGAGAGAGAGAGAGAGAGAGAGAGAGAGAGAGAGAGAGAGAACTCTGAACTCTGAACTCTGAAATTGTTTAATGTACATCGGCCTTTGGCCACAATACACATTGAGGGGCAAAATATTGAAGCTGAAAAGTTGAAGATGAAAAAAATTCACATAAGTTTGGTAAGACTTTGGCATAATACCCTGGAGTGCACTCATAACTGTATACTCTTGCATAAGCATATTCCAACATCATGCCTAAATAAAGACTGTCGTATGCCAACAAATCAAAACAAAACACAGCTAAAAACAAAAACTCAGTTCACCTAACCACTTCCCAGGGTACCACAAAAAGACAATAGACCTATTAACAAAGTTATTGATGAAGCTATACCTGATATGTTAACACCTTCTCACATACAAAATACAAACATCAAGCACATCATAAATCATAACATTTGAAATCATTAATGCTCATTAGGTTTTCTTGCATTTTCATAATAGTTACTATACTCACAAGTTATTGCATTCTCAAAACATTCACCACTCCAAAAAAAAAAGTATACATCAAATAAAACCATGTCAGCTCTAGGCTACTGCAATGTTAACACAATGCTGTATGGGGAAAAACAAAAAAAAACAAAAAAACCACACAAAAATACACACTGTGCTCTTATGCATGTAACTTTAGTCATAAAAAGAGAAATATTAACAAAACATTGCAAGATATCACTTCAGAAACAATATTCACTCATCACATGTCCTCTCAAACACATAAAATATGCAAATTTTCATCTGACAGTCCTATGCTGGACACTTCCTCAACTGCCTCCATACACACACACACCCGCACGCACGAGCGAACACACACACACGCACGCATGCGCATGGGCATCCATCTGCTCTTACACTTAACCCCCTCCCCTCCAAATCACTCATACCAACACATACACACACACTCACACGCACGCACGCACGCACAAACATACACACATGTTCGCGCGTGCACGAGCTTGTGCACACACACACACATATAAAATAAATGCTCAATGGCCGTTCTCATTAAATTATAGCAACACAACATTTAGATCAATGTTACCGATATTGATATATTCTGCTGAAATTTGGGGACTAAACAGATTAGAGCATTTAGAGAAGGTTCATATGGTTGCTTGTAAGAGGTTTCTTGGTGTTCCAATCAGGACCCCAAACAACATGGTATATGGGGAATTGGGCAGATATCCATTGTATGTAAATACATATGTAGCATGCTTAAGATTTTGGTTTAAACTATTACAAATGGGTGAAGAAAGGTTACCACCTAAAACTTATGAAATGTTACTTGAATTGATAAATGTGGTAAGCTGTGTTGGGCTTCAAATATTAGAGAGATACTGTGTGTCACTGGCTTTAATATAGTTTGGTTGCAACAGGGTGTTGGGGATATAAAAGCATTTTTACATTTATTCAAACAGAGGCTTGTTGACATGTTCAGGCAAGAATGGGATGGGGCTGTTAGGGATCGTGACAGGTACACAACGTATAGGACATTTAAAGCTGTTTTGGAGAAGGAAAGGTATATTTTGGATATGGAAACATACTGTTTCCGAGTTGCTATAACACAATTAAGGTGTAATGTTCTTCCTCTAAACAATAATGTGCATCGCTACAGTGAAATTGTACAAAATAAAATGTGTCCATGTTGCAAAGAAAAAATCGAAAATGAACAACATTTCATATTTAAATGTGATGGGTATGAGGATCTACGTGCTAAATTTCTAAAAGAATCAGCCAAGCTTCCGTTTCATGCACTACTCAGGGCTACAAATCCAATCACACGCACAATTTATCCAGGTTCGTGTTCCATGCAATTAACAGAGAGAGAGAGAGAGAGAGAGAGAGAGAGAGAGAGAGAGAGAGAGAGAGAGAGAGAGAGAGAGAGACAGCCAGAGAGAAATAAAGAAAAAAAAAACAAAAAAAACTAATCTTCAAAATCTCAAACAAAGTTAAATACAGCCAAACAATGAAACAGACATAAAATATACCAAACAAAAAAAACCAAACCAAACACAACCCCCCCCCCCCCCAACAATTAAAAAAAATCCATATGTAAACAAAGACAGAAATCTAGCCATAACCATAATACACACGCCAACCAGAACAACAAAGATGCCATTTTCAAAATCTCCTACCAAAGATAAAATAAATAAAACTAAAAAACTAAACAATGGAATAGTCAAACAAGCTGTAGCCTTTTGTTCAGGGATCCAAACAAAAAATGCATAGGAAATCATGCATGACGTTTGAATTCTGTGAGTGATTAACCAAACTGAACAGGTTTCAACTCTGTGACTCTGGCTCAAGTCGAAAGCTTTGTGATTTATGAATGTCAACAAAAAATGCCAAGGCCTACGACAACATGCTATGCTTTGGAACAGCACTATGGTGTGATTGTATTCAGCCTTGAGAACCCTCTAACACAACAACCTGTATTTTCCATTGAGGCTGCCTTCGTTTGTGGCAAATTTCTTAGTACAGCAACTTTGATGTCCCCTATGACAGATAAGCAAAATAATCGCAAGTCAATGTAAAAGGTAAAGGTGGCGGTGTCCAATAACATATGTGGTCGCAGAAGAGCGAGGCATGAGAGACCTCACTTCTCTAGGGGCCAGCATATTGAGGGCGGTACCCATGTCCTCTCCCTCGCTGCTTTACCTTCCCTGACCCTAAAGAGGCAGGTACCCATTTACAGCTGGGTGAACTTGGGGACTGTACTGATGCCAAGGTGCACAAACGGTCACCCATCCAAGTGGTAATCCCGCTCGATGCTGCTTAATCTTAGCTGGGGGAAAGCAAGTGAACTGACCCATTGAGCTATCCTGTCCCCATTAAGTCGATGTACTGCTGACTGTACCATGTTGCCATGCATGCAAACTTCCCATAAAGTCTATGTTCATTTGAGGTCACACATGACTCTTAGGTGTTATTGTTCTTCCTCTTCAGACCCTCAGACAGCAACTACTGTTGTCTGTCATATGAGCAAAAATATATTGCCCTGCTGTTAAGCGCCTTACAAGTCAGGCCTAGAGCATCCAACTTCGGCATGGGACGAAAGTTGTTATCTCATGGAATATAACAATGATATGTCTTATACATCTGTTTGCACACATACCCCCAATGCTTTGTTTGTGTGTGTTGTTATGAAATATTTGAGGATTGCTATTCACATCATTCTGTTTTGTAGATATTCTTTGAACATTTCAAACAAATGAACAATATAATCCCAAAGACAACATCAAATCAGAAGAAATGTAGAAAGTATATTTTATTTTATTCTTATATTTTGAGGATAATGGAATAAAGCACTCATGTGCTTTTTTTACGTCCAGTCCCTGTGTGTATGAAGTTTTGTGAATTTTGTCATCTGTTTCCACTGGCATACAATGGCCTACTCTTTCAAAGAGCAGAGTATGATTTGATGTGTGCGCAATATGTTCTGCGTGCGTTCGCATACGTGGACTTGGTTTATAGTCTCGTTCGAGTGTGTCTGCAAAAGATGTGTTCTTCCATTGTGCAAATGAATAACCCAGAGGCTAAAACCACAATTTTTCACTTATTGATAGCCATGAACAAAACTTTGCACAAACACACACATACATACAAACACTTAAAACAATCACACACACAAACAGAGAGACAGAGTCAGAGGAGAGGAGAGAGAGAGAGAGAGAGAGAGAGAGAGCCAAACAGCCAGCCAAACAGACAGACAGATGGACAGAAAGAAAAATAAAAAAGCACACAAAAAAGAAAGAAAGAAACTCAAATAAAGAAAGAAAAATACCTAAACCTCAAAATCTCATACAAAGAGAAATACAGCCAAGCAATAAAACACACAAAACCCACTCCAAATAAACAAAGGCAGAAATCTAGCCATGACCCTATCACACAGGCAAACCAAAACAACAGAGACGCCATTTTCAAAACCTCACCCTAAAGATAAAACAAATACAACTGGGAAAAAAGCACCTAACCAATGAAACAGTCCCAAACAAATCTATAACGTTTATAGTTGGGGGATCCCAAAAAATTGCATAGGAAATCATGCATGACGTTTGAATTCTATGAGTGATTGAACAAACTGAACAGGTTTCAACTCGGTGACTCTGGCTCAAGCCAAAAGCTTTGTGAATTATGGATGTCAACAAAAAATGCCAAGGCCTACGACAATATGCTATGCTTTGGAACAGCACTATGGTGTGATTGTATTCAGCCTTGAGAACCTTCTAACACATCATCCTATATTTTCCTTTGAGAATGGTACATTGAGATTGCCGACGTCTGTGACAAATTTCCTAATAAAGCAACCTTGTTGTCTCCATGAGAGATTAACAAAATAATTGCGAGGCGATGTAAAGGTAAAGGTAACGGTGTCCCATAACCTATGTGGTCATAGAAGAGCGAGGTATCAGGGACCTAACTTCTTTAGGTTTCAGCTTATTGAGGGCGGCACCCATCTCCTCTCCCTCACTGCTTTACCTTCCCTGACCCTAAAGAGGCAGGTACCCATTTACAGCTGGGTAAACTTGGGGACTGTACTGATGCCAAGGTGCACAAACGGTCACCCATCCAAGTGGTAATCCCGCTCAATGCTGCTTAACCTTAGCAGGGGAAGGCGAGTGCTTTGACCACTGAGCTATCCTGTCCCCATTAAGTCGATGTCAAACTTCCCACAAAGTCTATATTATTAATTTGGTGTCACAGAGTGACTCACGGTAGTTGTTGTTTTTCTTCTTCCAACGCTCAGACAACAACTACTGTTATCTTTTATATGAGCGAAAATGTGTTGCACTGCCATTAAGCACCTGACAAGTCAGGCCCAGCGCATCGGACCTGGGCGTGGGGCGAGAATTGTTATCTCCTTGAATAATTATAATTATGATAATGTCTTGTACATCTGTTTGTATACCAGCAACCTTTTGTGTGTTTGTTAGATAGTATTCGTAAATATTCTTTGAAGTTTAAAAAAAAGTATTCCCAAGACAACACCAAAATCAGAAGATAAACAGAAAGTATATAAACCCAGCGTGTGCCAGCAATATTCGTTCTTCCATTGTACAAATCAATAACCCAGAGGCCAAAACCACAATTCTTCACTTATTGATAACCATGAGGAAAACTTTGCACAAACACACATACAAACACTCACAATATAATAGCACACACACACACCTACATACATCTACACTCACACACACACACAAACACACACGCACGCACGCACACACACGCGCGCGTACAAAGTACGCACGCACGCTCGCACTCAAACGCACGCACACATTCACTCTCTCTCTCTCTCTCTCTCTCTCTCTCTCTCTCTCTCACACACACACACACACACACACACACAGAGCTGAAATCGTTCATACTACACAGAACGCACAGCATTTTCCCTGTAAGCAAAACCCTAGTAAAGCGGCACACATGATTAACAGCGTTCTGTTTATTGGAAGCAGAGGGAAAATGGTTGGAAAATATTGTAATATGACGTTTTATATCATTTTGGTTTTTCTGGTGAGATCTACATGTGCATCATCTATAGAAGTGACATATTAACATAACTGAGCGAAGAGTGTGTGTGCTTGTGTGTGTGTGTGTGTGTGTGTGTGTGTGTTAGTGTGTGTGTGTGTGATATGAGCATAAATGAGGGAACAGTGTGTGTGTGATATGAACATGAGTGAGGGTGCAGTGTGTGCGTGTGTGTGTGCGTGTGCGTCTGTGTGTGCGATATGAGCATAAATTAGGGAACAGTGTATGTGTGATATGAACATAAGTGAGGGAATAGTATGTGTGTGTGAGTGTGTGCGTGCATGCGTGCGTGTGTGAATGAGTGAGTGAGTGAGTGTGTGTGTGTGTGCAAACTAAGGGCTACTCGTTAGCATTTCTTGATTAAGACAACAAGAATTGTCACTTTAGGTGATTTGGCAAACTGGATAAACAAGATTATATCCAAATGACGTCTCCATCATAGCTATCAACACCCTTAAAACAAAGCATGCACACACAAACACACACACATACTTGCGCACGCACACACACATACACACACGCACATGTACCATCTGGAAATAGAAATGTGACTGTAACTTTGAATGTCACACACACACACACACACACACACACACACACACCACACAGGGTTCAGTAACATACCCGCATTGAAAAAAAAGTCAAGGTTCGAATCCCAGTTTGCGCCAGAGTGTGGCTAATCTTGTTGATGGTAACGCTAATTCGAATGTAAGTGTATTGAATTTCATTTATCCAGAGAGAGAGAGAGAGAGAGAGAGAGAGAGAGAGAGAGAGAGAGAGAGAGAGAGAGAGAGAGAGAGAGAGAGAGAGTCAGTCCAAATCATCCACTGCAAGGGATGTGAAGCACACTATTTCCTTGCTGATAAAAGGTAAAGGTAAAGGTGTCCCATAACCTATGTGGTCGTAGGGGAGTGAGGCGTCAGAGACCTCAACTTTTCAAGGAGCCAGCCTACTGAGGGCGGCACTCATCTCCTCTCCCTCACTGCTTTACCTTCCCTGACCCTAAAGGGCCAGGTCCCATTTACAGCTGGGTGAAGTGGGTGACTGTACTGCAGCCAAGGCACAACACACAAACGGTCACTCATCCAACTGGTAACCACGCTCAATGCTGCTTAACATTGGCTGGGAGAAAGCCAGTGCTCTGACTACTGAGCTATCCCGTCCCTACTGATACAGCCCATTAATTAAAGGGAGGGAAGTCGTCAACAGCACACTGTGTAGGGAGGAAGGAAGACAATGCCTGCCACACATCATGATCATTATGACCATTTAGCGCCATTATGTGGGCTGGTAGAAATAATAGATTGGCCATGGGTTGAGGAATAGTGAATCAAAAACGCACACCTACACACCCACACAGACACTTACACACATACTTACACACACACCCATGCACGCCCCCCCCCCCCCATACACACACATGCATGAGGTTTTGAATAACTGTACATTGCTCTTTGAAATTGCTTTGCTGTTGAAAGAGAGTTGTGTTAGTAATTTGCTATAGCACAGTAAATATGCCATTTATTGATTTGAAGCAGAGGCATTCTACCCATCAGGGTATAGTTTTCGAAATGGTTACCTTTTCTCCCAGTGTTCTTTTGGCGTGGAATACATGACATGTATTTTATTATTATTTTTTTTATCTGTTGTAGTTTAATTAGTTATACAGTTATTCACAAGTTAAATTCATTTCTTTCATTGTATTATGGTTACAGTAGTTAGACAGTTCCTTAACCGGTTCTTTTTTCTGAAATGTTTGCCTTTTTGTGTCTAATATCACTTAATGTGAACAGACGTAAAATTGAAGAACAACACACACACACACACACACACACACAGACAGATGGGATAGCCTGGGGGTTAAATCATTGCACTCACAAGCAAGCAGAAACGAGTTAAAACTAAAATGTTCTAAGTCCAAAACGCAGGTTCGAGTCACCACTGATCTGCCCGTTCAAGGTGTCTTTTTCCCCCCTAGAGTTAGCTTCAGAGCCACACGTTGAAACCTGCTCTGCTATTCAGAAAAGTAGACCATTGTGTGCCAGTGCAATGGGAACAGACGACAAAGTTTAGAAGACTGCACGCACACAGGGACACAATATCCAAAAAAAGACACATGGGCACTTATTCCATTATCCTGAAAATAAAACTAACTTGGACACACATACACGCACACACGCACATGCTCACACACAGAGAGATAGATACAGACAGATGAATAGAGAGAAAGAAAAACAATGAGAGACAGAGAGACAGAGACAGAGAAAGACAGAGACAGACAGAGAAAGAGAGAGTCAGAGAGACGGAGAGAGACAGAGAGAGACACAGACAGAGAGACAGAGAGAGACAGAGATAGAGAGACAGAAAGAAACAGAGACAGAGTCAGAGACACAGAGAAAGAAAGAGAGTGCAAATTACCCACTGCAAGGGATAGGAAGCACTCTCCCTGCTGATACAGTCCATTAAAGGGACGGAAGTCGTCAACAGCACACTGTTTAGGGGAGGAAGAAAAACAATGCCTGCCACACATCATGATCATTATGACCAGTTACCTCCGTTCTGTGGGCTGGTACAAATTATTATGGGATGGGTTTTTTCCATAGAAATAACAGATTGGCCCTGGGTTGAGGAACAGTGTATTTGCGCGCGTGCGCGTGCGTGTGTATGTTTAGTTATTAAACTGTATTCATCTTTTTTTTTATTAATTCTTTCTCTCTTAAGTCACAGTGGGGATACCTAAATAGTGGGCAAAAAAATGTTGCCTAGCTACGCAAACATCTCACCAATGGTGATCTTCAGAGCTCTAGCTGAGGAACCATAAAAACAAACTATTTCAAGTATAATGGACTGGCCAAGACTGTCCTACAGAGAACAGTACAAGAAGGGAGACGAAAAGGCAGACAGATAAATCGATGGGAAGACAACATCAGAGAGTGGACTGGTAGCCTTGAGAGGAACGACTTGCTACAAAAAGCTGAAAACCATGATCAGTGGAGGAAGCTGGTTGCAAAATCTTCAGTGTTACCCTAAACGGTTCAGTAGACTACAGGATAGGTGAAGGTGAAGATGAACATGTGCACCAAATATTCTATGAATACTATGTTATCAACTTCATGTAATTCTATCTAAATCACGCCCCATCTACATAATGATAATAGACTACACCTGGTCTGCATACTATTCCACTTACGGTAACTCCCCCACCCCACCCCCGCACCCCTATCTCTACTATACATAAATAACCCTACACCCCGTTTAGCATAGTGTTATTTTACAATATTGATACAACTCCTGTCAGCAAAGATATCTATTTCACAAAACGGCTGATCAACTGTGTAATTCGATGCACTCTCATTTTACACACTTATACAGACAGAGAAAAAAAGTAGTCTTACACTCTTTCAAAAACCAGTAAAAGATACAAGCACTTGCAAGGTAGCTAAGGGCAATAGAAAAACCCTTATGTGTTCGATCTCTTATCGATTTTTGTACTGAAAAAAGACCCAAATAACGAGAGTGAGAGGCGAAAGAAAGAAAAAAAAGAAGAAGCAGGGTAAACTTTGAGGCCACCCAGAGGTGACATATCCTTGAACATATCGATCCTAAAAATATGTTACCATATTGACAAGCCTTTGGCAATGCCTACCCTTTCCGTTCTCTTGTCCTTTTTGTGCCTATGTCTGTCTCTCTATCTGTCTGCCTCTGCCTGTCTGCTGCCTGTTTGTCTGTCTCTGTCTGTCTCTCTCTCTTCTCTCGCTCGCTTACTCTCTTATTATATTTTCCTTCTGTATCATAGTCTGTTTGGCTTTCACTCACTCTCTTTCTCTGTCTGATTGGCTGTGTGCGTGCGTGCGTGCGTGTTGTGTGTGTTTATGTATGTGTGTATGTGTGTGTGTGTGTTTAAGTATGTGTGTGTATTTAAATATGTGTGTATATGTTTGTTTAAGTAGGTGTGTGAGAGAGAGAGATTGTATAAGTGTGTGTGAGTGGGTGCATGAGTGTTTGCCTCTCTCTCTGGCATCCATTGATTGACTCTCTACATTTATATAAATGGCTAAAGCTGTTTCTTTTGCCTTGTGAAACTGTTTGTGGTTCTTGCTTTTTATCTATGAAAGTAGATTTTTTTTTAAATGGTGCACAGACTTACTCTTTTACCTTCAATGAAGATCATTTTGACTTGACTTGCATGTTTGTTTCTCTCTCCTTGTCTGTTTGTCTTTGTTTGCTTTGGGTTTTTTCTGTTAGTAAAATGATAGTTGTTTACAGAAAAACAACATTTGCTTTTTCTTTGGGTACATCTAAATGCTGTTGTGTGGGGGCAATAACATTGTTTTTATTTATAAGTGTGTGAATTCAGAGCTTTCATATTGCTAAACTGATCACACATTTATTTTTACTTTTAATAAGACCATGTCATATCATTGATATTTTTGAAATCTTTAATATTTTCCCACCATCTTTAAACTAATGAAATTTGTGTTTTGTAAAGTACATGAAACTACCAACAACACAAACCCAAAACCCCGGAATGATAATATGAAACCTAAACTGTAACCTCCAGCGAGCATATCCCAGCACACTCATTTTCTGAACAACTTCCTCTCCTTACACAGACTGCTCCCTTTTTTGTTGTTCTTGTTTACTTTTCCATCCCCCCACATCTCCCCCAAAGCATTTTCAGTTTTCTGGCAACAGTAAAGAGCAAGTAACATAACCAGAACGCCATTAACGATCAAATGAGCCACCCAACGATTGACAAGGCCCCCACACTGGGCAAGCAATCTGTTCTAATTGATCATTTCCGTTTTGCCATCAAGAAGAGAGGGTCACGTGATCGTTCAGAAGTGCCAGACACTTCTGGCATGGTAGCTGTTTGTCCCATGCCCTTGTGGGTAGGGCCCTGAATTGATTTTCAATGACGAGGTAATTGCCCGTCTCCTTAACAGAATTCTTGCATTTGATATTTTATGAGAAATGACCCTGCAGTCTTTTTCTTCATGGCTTTTGTTTTCTGGGGTGTTTCCTTCTCCCTCATTCTACTCTCTCTGTTTAAAGGTTTTTCTTTTTTGTATTATTATTTGCCCCCTTCTCTGGGATGGGATAGCCTGGTGGTTAGAGCAGTGTGCATTGCATTTGTGATCTGATGGTGGAGGCTAGAGCCAAAGTTTGAGCCACCGCTAATATGCCCAGTCATAGGGAGTTTCCCCTGGAGTTATCATCAGTGCCCACTCCACTCCATTGAAAGTCCTTGGATAAGGTGATAAACCAAGGTCCCATGTGGGGGGATGGGATAGCCTAGTGGTTAGAACATTGCACTTGCAATCTGAAGACCTGGGTTTGATTCCCGCTCAAGGGGATTTTTCCCCTGGAGTTAACATCAGTGCAGACTCCACTCTCCCCAAAAGTCCTTTGGATGAGACTATAAACCAAGGTCTCATGTGCCAATGCACGCAGAACATCTTGCGCACACGTTAAAACCTGTTCCACTTTTCATAAGAGTAGGCCATTGTGTGCCAGTGGGAACAGATGACAGAATTTTCAAAACCGCATACACGCGGGGACTGGATGTAAAAAATAAAATAAGTGCTTATTCCATCATTCACGAAATAAAGAATAAAAAACAAAACAAAAACAAACACACATAATAAACACATTGTGCACATGTTAAAACATGTTCCACCTTTCCTAAGTGTAGGCCTTTTGTGATACATATAACAACATTTGGAGATTTAAAAAAAGTACATGTATACTGTGGATTGGATATAAAAACCACATTAGTTCATTATCCTGGAAATAAAAGGAGTTAGGTTGAAAATGCATTGCACTGATGTTTAGCACCTGATAAATCAGGCCCAAGGTATGGGACTTCAGTGTAGGAGAGAGTAATGCTTTTAAAGCAGGAGAATGGACCAAGAAGGCAATAAATAGACAAGAAGCAGATAACACAAAGAAAGGGAACAATGCAAGAACAAAGAGAGTGATTGAAAAGAAGGAATTCCTAGCACAGAATTTCCCGAAAATGGGGATGCTATTTATACTGACAGGCCTATGGCATCCCCACAGAAAAAAAACCCTACAAACGAAAACAGAAACTACCCTTCACCCCCCCCAAAAAAAAAAAAAATCCAAGGCATCAATTAAGCTACTCAGAGAATCAGCAAGCAAGCACACAAACAAGCAAGTAACCAACCAACCAACCAGCCAAGCAACCAGCCAAACAAGTAGACAAAGTAGCTAGCAAGCAAGCAAGCAAGCAACCAGCCACCTACCCACCCAACAGAAACATATAAATACATATGTGTTATTATGCTACAATAAACTTCCGATCAGAATCAATTAAACTACTTCACCAAAGTAGCTGCTCACTCTTAACATTAACTAAGCATAGAATTCCTTCTCACATTTTCCCCATCATATCTTTCTTTCCATCTCTCTTAAACTTCACACACCCGCTACCCCCACCCCCTGTTGTTTTGGTTTATAAAAAACAAAACCAAACCCTCTGATAGGGCAAGGTGTACCCAAAACAACTTTACCGATCAAAACTGGGTGTGTCCAACGATGTATAAGGTCCCTCGCAATCTTGATCAAAATTGATCATTTCCCGTGACTAGCAAAGGGAGTGAAAAGGGTCATCATTCACAGCATCACACCCCTCAGGGAAAATTGGGTTGTTAGAACCTGCCCTCTCTCCGGGGGTTCTGGGGTTCTGTTCAGCGAAAATGTTCTACTAGGTTTTTTGTTTTATAACAGGGTTCTTGCATTAGATCAGGAGAGAAAAAGAGAAAGAGAGAGAGAGAGAGAGAGAGAGAGGAGAGAGAGAGAGAGAGAGAGAGAGAGAGAGAGAGAGAGAGAGAGAGAGAGAGAGAGAGAGAGAGAGAGAGATAGAAGAGAGAGAGAGAGAGAGAGAGAAGAGAGAGAGACAGAGAGACAGAGAAAGAGAGAGGAGTTCTTCTTTCACTAGCTTGTGTCTTCCTTTTGGCACTTTCTAAACTTTCAGGTTTTCTAGCCCCCCCCCCCCTCTCTCTCTCTCTCTCTCTCTCTCTCTCTCTCTCTCTCTCTCTCTCTCTCTCTTCTCTCTCTCTTTCTCTCTTGGGGATTGGATGTAAAAAAAAAGCTTACGAGTGCTTATTCATTATCCTTGAAATAAAAAAAAAATGTCATTCTCTCTCTCTCTCCTCTCTCTCTCTCTCTCTCTCTCTCTCTCTCTCTCTCTCTCTCTCTCTCTCTCTCTCTCTCTCTCTCTCTTTCTCGTTTCATCAATACTTTTTTCTAGTGGGGTGAAAAAGCTCAAGGATTGTAATGCTACAGTTCAGATCTGTGGTAATAGGAGTTATTGCCCCACGAGGCTTAACAACGTTGTTAATCTTGAATAGACCTTGGGTCTGCTTTTGTTTACCATGTAGTCATTCAGGTGAAAATGTAGATTAGGTTCATATGTATGATTGAATATGTGGCGCCTTATACAGGTATATGTTTAATACTTTGATATCCAAAAATGTATATATTTGTTTATTCATTTATTTTGTTTGTTTATTTATTTACTCAGTCATATCGAGGAAAACAGAAAAATCACTCATGTGCTTTTTTACATCCAGTCCCCGTGTGTATGCAGTTTTGTAAATTTTGTCATCTGTTCCCACCAGCAGGACAGGATTTAACGTGTGCACAAGATGTTCTGTGTGCGTTCGCACACGGGGCTTCGGTTTATAGTCACATCTGAAAGAATTGAAGAGAGTGGAGTCTGCACTGATGTTAACTCCAGGGGAATAATCCCCTTGAACGGGAATCAAACCTGCGTCGTCAGATTGCACGTGCAATATTCTAGCCACTAGGCTATCTGTTCTCCCGTTTAAAATGTTGTTATAAAATGCATGTCAGGGTATAAAGGTGCATACACACAATCTGCAGGTGTTATGTTTAATCCTCTAAAGTTGGGTATGATAACATCCCCAAAATGTGAATGGGCATGTTTGCTTGAAGATGCTAGTGATTATGCATACATGAAGGTAGATATATGCATCTGCCTAAATGTATGTATGTGGAAGCATGCACGCAAACAAACAGACAGACAGACAGACAGAAAGACACAGAGACACACACACAAACACACACATGTGCATGCATGCCTGCACGTTTGTGTAGGCGATTGTATTTCTGTGTGTAAATGGGCATATAGGAGCAAACAAATGTGCACACACACACACACACGAGAGAGAGAGAGAGAGAGAGAGAGAGAGAGAGAGAGAGAGAGAAGAGAGAGAGAGAGAGAGAGAGAGAGAGAGAGAGAGATAGAGAGAGAGATTAATCGACAGACAGTATAATCGACACAGAGAAAGACGTGACAGAAACAGACATACAGACAGTATAGCTCCCAGATGAACAGAGAAATTACAAGTCAAAAAATAGCAGCAGAAAGGGCACTTAAAACAGAAGCGGTAACAACAATGTCCCTGCAGTCATTATCGCCAGAGGAGGCCTCACTGTTTCAAAGAGATCGGAGTTCCTATGAACTGCAATGGGCCTGGTGTAAGTTATTTTAATCCAGCGTTCAACAGATGACATGAAACAGGTTTTAAACAGACCACTGATAAAATGCCACAGGTAGGGTTTGTGCCTAAACATACGCACACATATACATAGACATAGACATGAATGTGCATGAATGTATGTTTCACATATTGTAGGCATGGGTGCACACACACACACACACACACACACAAATGATGCACACACATACACACACAGCACACACACATACCTCTCTCTCTCTCTCTGGACATAAAAATGTAACTTGATTTGACACACACACATTGCACAGGCAGATAGACAACACAAACACACACACAACACACACACACACACACACACACACACACACACACACACACACACACACACACACGCACACTGTGAGGCATATGAAGCACTCTCCCTGTTGACACAGCCCATTAAAGGGACGGAAGTCGTCAACAGCACACTGTTTAGGGGAGGAAGAAAAACAATGCCTGCCACACATCATGATCATTATGACCAGTTACATCCGTTCTGTGGGCTGGTACAGATTATGGGGTGTTCTGTCTAGAAACAACATACACACACATGTGGATGTGTGCATGCACACACACATACATATACAGAACATCTTGCGCACATGTTAAATCCTGTTTCGCTTTACATAAGAATAGGCCATTGTGTGCCGGTGGGAACAGATGACAGAATTTCCAAGCGGTATACGCACAGGGACTGAATGTAAAAAAAGCACATAAGTACAGTGCTTATTCCATTATCCTCGATATAAAAGAATAAATAAATAAATAAATAAACAGTCAGTCAGACAGACAGATAATTATACCTTCCCTTCCTTGGACCCTCAGGCATGGTGCTTGAATCTGGATGTTAGCTTTGCTTACTTTGCCAATAGTATGAGTTTCCTAAGGTCTCTTTACTGTGACAATAACAATCCTTTCTGGCATGCAGTTTTGAGTTTTCAGCTTCCATTTCACATAGTACATCAAACTCAATTTATACCAACCACATAAAAATAGTAATAATACATGGAATTTATATAACCACATCTGCACAGTATTTCATTTCCACTAATTTTCTTCTGCATTCTTCTCCTGACTGAGTAACACTAGTTTGCTTTTAACTGGTGAGTATCACAACAATGATAATTTGTAGTTGTTAATGCTCCCCTCATCTCTTTGAATTGACAATGACTGAATCGATGATTTATGAAGCATGCACAGACCAGAGCTCCCCAAAGCATGACCGTAGCACTGAAAACAACAACAACACTAACAGCAAGAATGTTGTATATGTGAGGAACTAAACTTTAGCCTCTAACAAACACTTCACAGTAACAGACATTTTCCCCATAATTTCTACTTCCTTCATCAGCTGTTTCCTTTTCTTTTCAATTTTCTTTCTCTGTCTCTCTCTGTCTCTTTCCCCCAAAGCAGTTTCGGTTTTCTGGCAACAGTAAGAGCAAGTAGCATAACCAGAACACCATTAACCATCAAATGAGCCCCCTAACGATTGACAAGGCCCCCACACTGGGCAAGCAATCTCTTCTAATTGATCATTTCCGTTTTGTCGTCAAGAAGAGAGGGCCACGTGATCTTTTAGAAGTGCCAGACACTTCTGGCACGGTGGCTGTTTGTCCTGTGCCCCTGTGGGTAGGGCCCTGCATTGCTTTTCAATGACGAGGTAATTGCCCATCACCTTAACAGAATTCTTGCATTTGATATTATTATGAGAAAGGACCCTGCAGGTTTTTTGGTGGTTGTTCCTAATACTTCATTAGTTATGCTTCCCCTTTCTTTGTTTTGTTTTTTCTGCCATGTTATATGCCCTTTGTCTACAGCATTCTTTCTTTCTTTCTTTTGTTTTAGACCTTTGCTCTTTGTCTAATATTTAGTAAGTATTCTACCAGCAATTTGGCAGACAGCTGTTGAGTTTAATGTTCATGTAGAAACATCATGTTCTGTGAGTTGTGCATGCACGAGCTTGCAGGTGTGCGCATACACACACACACACACACACACACACACACACACACACACAAAGAAACAGAGATAAAAAGCAATCAGTCTGACAAAAGAACCCTATGAAGTCAGGGTATAGCTGATTATATATCATGGCAAGACGCTTAAAACATAATTTCATTTTAATAAATCACCACATGGCCAGATATAGCCAAAAGAAAATGAACAATCACACTTTGTGTGTCCAATGACTGATAAGGTCCCCCACACACAGTGAGGAATCTTCATCAAATTGACCATTTCCGTTACCATTATAGAGAGTGAACCTGTCATCATTCATAGCGCCATACACTTCAGGGAAAATTGGGCTGTCAGCACTTGCCATCTCTCCAGGATTGCTGGTGTTATTTTCAGTGAAAACAATTATCATTCCAGGTTTCTGTAACAGTACTCTGGCATATAGATGAGAAAGGGAGTGTAGTTTTCGTTCTTTTCTTTATAACTTTCTTCTTCCTTTCAGCACTAGTACTTTGTAAACTTCTATGCTTTATTCATTGTTCTGGTTTTCTTTAGTATTAATTTGCCAACCTTTTCATTGGCTAAAAACAAAGCTCAGATTTAAGTGTAATTTGATTTAAATTGAGAGGCTAGTTAGCTGTGTGATTAAGGGAATTTTCCAAGTATAATGGATATGGTTCATTGTTTCGTCTCTTGTCAATATTTCGAAGATCACATGAAAATCAGATTCTGTCATGGCTCATACAAAAAGCTTTTTGAAGGGTGTGTAGTTGTAGGTATAATAATATTTTGTGATGTGTAAGTTTGTGATCTGTGTCGTGTGTGTCTCGTAATCCATGTGAGTAAGATGTAATGATATCCACAAGAAAATTTGTCAGTATTGTTGTAGGGGTTTCAACTAATCGTTTTTTTCCTTGGGAGAGGAGTGGCTAAGCACAGATTTCGATTTCACTTGAGTGCGTAAATTTTGCATAAGATAAAATAAATGTCCTTTTATAAGTGACGTCACAACTATGCCGACCTCAAGAGGATTGAACAGATATCCTTTACACACATGATAAAAGTTTTGTTCACTTTTTGTGGGAGAGTAATATCTACTATGCACCCAATGTCTTTTTAGCGGATTAAAGTGGCAAGTTGTATTGTATCGTACTCTATGGTAGTAATTATGTTGTGTTGTATTGTGCCATGTTGTAGTGTGATGTGCTATATTTTAAAATGTGTTCTCCTGTACTGTACTGTATTGTTTTGCATTGTATTGTATCATATTGCATTGCATTGTGGCAATTTGCATTGTATTGTAGTGTAATGCAGTGCATTGTATTGTAACTTATTGCGTTGTATTGTCTCACATTATTAAATTGCACGCTATCAGGGTATATTGCGTTGTAATGTATGCACTGTATTGATTTGGATTGTTTTGTATTGTACTTTATTATAATTGTGTTGCATTGCATCGTATCATAATGTATTGTATTGTATTCTGTTTTATTGGATTGTATCATACTGCTTTGTATCTTATTGCACTGTGTTGTAACCGCATTTAGTCACAGCAGGATTTCTCTACATACAACGTAGGCTGCTCTCCCCATTCCCCAAGAGTAAGTCGCCACAGGACCAGTGCCATCCATTATTCCGTGTCATTTTCTCCTGTCTTCATATGAATTCGTTCAAACCCACGACTTTTCATTGTACTTTTCAGATGAATGTGTTTACATCCAGACCAGCAATCCACCATTGGTGAAACATCTGCCAGGTGGTTTGATTGCTTGGTCAGTTGCTGTTGGTGATGTTGTTGTTGTTGCTGCTGCTGTTGTTGCTGTTATTGATGGACATCCCTCAGCTTAATACCTTTGGGGGTACTCCCAGAATCTGTATTCTACTTCACTCATCAGACTTGGGATTTACTGCGAGACCGTAAAATAAACACAGTTATGGATGAAAAGTTTGCTTGTGGGGATGCCTTCAAAAGGACTTCAAGGGGACGGGATAGCTCAGTGGTTGGAGCACTCGCTTTCCCCCAGCCAAGTTAAGCAGCGTCGAGCGTGGTTACCAGTTGGATGGGTGACCGTTTGCACGCCTTGGCTTCAGTACAGCTCCCCCAGTTTACCCAGCTGTAAATGGGTACCTGCCCTCTTTAGGGTCAGGGAAGGTAAAGCAGCGAGGGAGAGGAGATGGGCGCCGCCCTCAATATGCTGGCCCTAGAGAAGTGAGGTCTCTGACGCCTCGCTCCCCTACGACCTTATAGGTTATGGGACTCCTTTACCTTTACCTTTTAGGCAGCCATACTTCATCTTCAGAGAAAGTTCACCCCTTTAAAGAGGAGTGTGTGTTTGTAGATGTATACATACGCATTATACGCGCAACATGCAAACATACAAACAAGAAAGATAGAGGCGGAGATAGAGAGACAGTAACAGATAATGATAGATAGAAAAATCAGAGAGAGAGAGGGAGAGAAAAAGAGAGAGAGAGAGAGAGAGAGAGAGAGAGAGAGAGAGAGAGAGAGAGAGAGAGACTGACATACAGACAGACACAGACACACAGACAGACACATAGAAAGACAGAAACACACAAGGACAATAACAGATAGTCTGGCTGGACAAATGCACACACGCACACACACACATACACACACAACACACACACACACACAAACACACACACTTACATCCACCTACGCCACCCACACACACACACCCTACCTACACACATACACACACAAACACACACACACACAAAACACACACCCCCTACAAACACACACACACCCATCCACTCACACACACACCTATACCCACCCCACACACAAACACCCACAAGAACATTGCAAGGGGCAAAAAATAGCAACCCCAAATGCACTTAAAACAGAAGGCAGAACAGCAATGGCCCTGCAGTCGTTATCACCAGAGGAGGCCCCACTGTTTCAAAGATATCACAGTTTCTGCGACCCCCAGCAGGCCTGGCTTTAAGGGATTTGAATCCAGCGTTCAACAGATGACATGAAACAGGTTTTAGTCTGACAACCTAATCGGTACTAGGAACAGCACGAACGAGCACACACACGCGCGTGCTGCGCACGTATGCACATGCACATTCATTAAGACATACATAAATACAAAGACATGCGGATGCAGGCAGGTACTATGCACATGCTGACGAATGGGTGCATGCTATGTACAGACACAAACAGAGACACTGACACACACACACACAAATAAAACATAGGGGTAGGATGAAAAACACAGACAGACAGACACGCACGCACGCACGCATGCACACACAAACGCACGCACACACACCCCCCCCTCCACACACACACACACACACACTCACACTCACACACATACACACACACACCCACAAGGACATTACAAGGGACAGAAATAGCAACCCAATGTGCACTTAAAACAGAAGACAGAACAGCAATGGCCCTGCAGTCGCTATCACCAGAGGAGGCCCCACTGTTTCAAAGATATCACAGTTTCTGTGACCCCCCAACAGGCCTGGCTTTAAGGGATTTTAATCCAGCATTCAACAGATGACATGAAACAGGTTTTAATCTGAAAATATAATCGGTACTAGGAATATTATGTCCGTTTACATACATGCGCGTGAGTGCGTGCACATACACACAGACAAATATACCGACACATGCAGATGCAGGCTCCTGCACATATGTATGCACACACTGAAGCATAGGTGCATGCCCAGGCACAGAAAAACAGTGACACTGACACACACAAACATTGACACACACCCACCTCTACACACACATACACAAACAGTCAAACAATAGCGCAGAGATAGGATTAAAAACACATAGAGAAAGATGGACATACACACACCTACATACACACACAGTGTATGCAGACTCCACTCTCCCCAAAACTCCTTCGATGAGACTATAAACTGAGGCCCCATGTGTCCGCACATGCAGAACATCTTGTGCACATGTTAAAACCTGTTCCACTTTTCATAAGAGTAGGCCATTGTGTGCCAGTGGGAACAGATGACAACATCTACAAAACTGCATACACACGGGGACTGGATGCAAAAAAGCACGCAAGGGCTTATTCCATTATCCTCAATATAAAAGAATAAAATATAGAAAAAAAACAAACACACAGACACACACACACAAACACACAACTACACCCATCCAACCCCCCCCCCTACACACACACAGAGACACACCACACACCCTTACACACAACCCCACCCCCACACACCCAGATCCACACACACGAGGGGACGGAATAGCCTAATGGTTAGAACATTGCATTCGCAATCTGACAACCTGGGCTTGATTCCCTTTCAAGGGGATATTTTCCCCTGGAGTTAACATCAGTGGAGACTCCACTCTCCCCCAAAGTCCTTTGGATGAGACTATAAACCGAGGCCTCGTGTGCAAACAAACGCACGCAGAACATATTGCGCACACGTTAAATCCTGTTCCGCTTTTTGTAAGAGTAGGCCATTATGTGCTAGTGGGAACAGTTGACAGAATTTACAAAACCACATACACATGGGGACTGAATGCAAAATAGCACGTCAGTGCTAATTCCATTATCCTCGATATAAAAGAATAAATTAAAAATAAGATATAAAAGAATAAAATTAAAATAAATAAATAAACACCCACCCACCCACACACAAACAAACGCCCACAAGAACATTACAAGGGGCAAAAATAGCAACCCAAAGAGCACTTAAAACAGAAGGCAGAACAGCAATGGCCCTGCAGTCGTTATCACCAGAGGAGGCCCCACTGTTTCAAAGATATCACAGTTTCTGTGACCCGCAACAGGCCTGGCTTTAAGGGATTTTAATCCAGCGTTCAACAGATGACATGAAACAGGTTTGAATCTGACAACATAATGGGTACTAGGCACACACGTGTGTGCGCGTGCACATAATTATATACTGACATACATAAACACAAACACACACAGATGCAGGCAGGTGCGTATGCACAAACTGAAGCATGGATGCATGCCTAGGTACAGACAAACTGAGACACTGACACAGGAAACCATTCACACACACACACACACACACACACACACACACACACACACACACACACACACACACACCACACACACACACACACTAAAGCACAGAGAAGAAATGAAAAGCACACAGAGGTAGATATACTTAAGACAGACAGCGAGACATACGTTCA
>CM054136.1:53240678-53243178 GCA_028751875.1 Rapana venosa
TAGTTTTCAGTCTGTCCCACTTTTTTCCACAAGCTCTCTTAGTTTATCTATATATTTATTCTTTTTCTTTATTTTCGAGGACAATGGAATAAGCACTCATATGGTTTTTTATTTACATCAGTCCTCGTGTATATGCAGTTTTATAAATTTTGTCATCCGTTCCCACCGACACACGATGACCTACTCTTCCGGAAAGCAGAACAGGTTTTAACGTGTGTGTGTGCAAGATGTTCTTCGTGCGTTCGTACAAGGAACCTCGGTTTATGGTCTTATTCGGAGGACTTTTTGGGGGCGGGGGGAGTGAAGTCGGCACTGATGTTAACTCCAGAGGAAAAAATCCTCTTGAAAGAGATTCGAACCTGGGTCAGCAGATCAAAAGCGCATCAATCTAATCACTAGGCTAGCCAAAAATAAGGAGACTGCATTTCCACGGTGGTCGACAATAGTTTTCAGTCTTTTCCATTTGCTCTACCACAAACTCTCTGAAATCAAGAGTGATTGTGCCACTATTTTTGTCTGTATCAGTGATGGTGTGGCAGACTGTTTCAATTAAACATGACTGCAGACTTGTGCAAATCTTGTCGTTTGGATATCATCGGTGATGATGGTTGCTGTTGTATACGGGTACCGTGAGGTTGTGTGACGGTGGAGTTGGGTACTTTTTCAATGAAAGGGTAGGTATAATTATATCGTGTGAAGTATAGTGTTGGGGTTCTTTGTTGGTTGTAACGATGTTGATGTGTTTTTGTCGGTTTCGTTTTTTAAAAGATAATGTATGTTATTTCATTTCATTTTATTTAATCTATTCTGGCGTATGTATCCGTTTTATTCGTCTATCTTTTATTTATGTTTGATTATTAAGGTGCTTTTTGTTTGTTTCGTTTGTTTGTTTGGGTTTATTTTTACCATTTCTACTGTTCCTATGGTTTCAAAGAATTATACATATATTTTAAAAGATAAAAACAAAACAAAAGAAAGCAGATAAAAGCATGTAATGTGCACAAAGAAATTCAACATGCACACATAGCATGAATTTTAGAGAGATGCTGGAAAATTAGCTAGATAAATGAGACTATAAACCAAAGCCCCGTGTGCAAATGCACGCAGAACATCTTGCGCAGACGTCAAATCCTGTTCCGCTTTTCGTAAGAGTAGGCCATTGTGTGCCGGTGGGAACAGATGACAACATTTACAAAACTGCATACACACGGGGACTTGATGTTAAAAGCACATAAGTGCTTATTCCATTATCTTCGATATAAAAGAATAAAATTACATACACAAAAAAATCACCAACGAACAAACAAATCTTCGAATGAACAAAATAATACCTACCTACCTACCTATCTCCCTACCTACCTACCTATCTACCTACCTACCTACCAGTATGTAAACATGCATAAATGCCTTCATACATACATACATACTTACATGCATACATACATGCATACATACATACATACATACATACATGCATACATACATACATACATACACACATACACCACACTGCCAGAGTGTACAAAATATCAGGGACCGAAATCAAACTCTAGGGTTTTTGTTGTTTCCCCCCTTACATTTTTCTTATCCCAGTACCCCCCACATCCTTCACTACCTACCTACCCCCTTTGACCACTTTCAAGCAATTCAGGAGGCCTGTTCTTTTATCAGAAGCAGAGAGCTCGGCTTACTTATCCCAGCAGACAACAATGCTCAGACAATCTTTGGTAGGGGGGATCGCATTACTAGGCAGGCCCATCTTCTCCTTTGGTCCTGTGGGCTGTGGCTATGCAGTGATCGATGTACTGCCTACTGCCTGTCAGTGAAAACTATCGCTGCTATCAGGTTTACGAGGTGGAGGTGAGCGTGTGTAGTAAGTAGGCCTAGCAGACTGTTGTTATGATATAGAAGACTGACTGGCTGTTGTGGCTGGATATCTGTGAAAGAATGCTAGGTGAAAAGTGTGGGTGGGGTGGGGTGTTGAAGGTTTTTAGGTTTTTGTTTGTAGTTGGGGGTGGGGACGGGGGGTGGGGGGTGAGGTATATATGTGTCTGCGTATATGTGTGTGGGTGGGGGTATGTGTGTGTGGTGTGGGTGGGGGTATGTATGTATGTATGGATGGATGTATGTATGTATGTATGTATGTATGTATGTATGTATGTATGTATGTGTGTATGTATGATGTGTGTGTAGTATGTATGTATGTATGTATGTGTGTATGTATGTATGTATATATGTGTATACACGTGAGCGTACATATATATAATCACACACACACACACACACAACACACACACACACATACACACACAAACATATATATATATATATATATATATATATATATATGTGTGGGGTGGTGGGTGTGTGTGTTGTGTGTGTTTGTATGTGTATATATGTGTGTATTATCACTAATTTTCAAAATATAAAAAACCCATCATATTTTAAGCTCATAGTAATAGCTATCTATATATCATATAGTTTACCAAAAAAAATATCG
>CM054136.1:53253178-53273178 GCA_028751875.1 Rapana venosa
CCTCTCTATGCTATCGTTGTCCACTTGCAATTTTCTGACTCATATCATATAACAACAATTATTTGTCCATGGCATTGTGTTCGTCAGCTTTAAAGGCAATACACAGGCCTGTAAAGAGAGGAGAGGAGAGAGAGAGAGAGAGAGAGAGAGAGAGAGAGAGAGAGAGAGAGAGAGAGAGAGAGAGAGAGAGAGAGAGAGAGAGAGAGAGAGACTTCCATTATCAGTCAAGGTAGCCCACTTCAACACACTGAGTCATCCAAGGCAATATTGATATTATAGCCCGAAACATGGACATTCTCATTACAATAATTATTTATAAGCATGTCTTTGTCCTTTATGTCTGCTTAATTCAAAATTTGTCTGTCTATTCTTCCGATACACAAAAGCCCAGTGTTCTAACTGAAATGGTTGGAGTTTGGAGTTGAGGGTATTTTTGTTTTTTTGTTTGTTTGTATTACAATCCAACTTGTTTGTTCTGTGTTGTCAGGTGTTAGTTGTATATGAACGAAGAAGACATGTGTTTGTTGGACCTCTTTCAAACACGAGGAGAGAGAGGGAGAGAGATAAAGATTGTGAGTGGGTGAGAGAGAGGGTGGGAAGAAGAGAGAGGGGGGAAGAGGAGAGAGAGAGAGAGAGAGAGAGAGAGAGAGAGAGAGAGAGAGAGAGAGAGAGAGAGAGAGAGAGAGAGAGAGAGAGAGAGAGAGAGAGAGAGAGAGAGAAGAGAGAGAGAGAGAGAGTGAGAGAGAGAGGGAGAGAAGAGAGAGAGAGGAGAGAGAGAGAGAGAGAGAAAAGAGAGAGAGAGAGAGAGGAGAGGAGAGAGAGAGAGAGAGAGAGAAAGAAGAGAGAATGAGAGAGAGTGAGAGAGAGAGAGAGGAGAGAGAGAGGATGAGAAGAGAGGAATAAGAGAGAGTGAGAGAGAATGAGTGAGAGAGAGGTGAATGGAGAGAGAGAGAGAGAGAGGTGAGTGAGAGAGTGAGACAGAGGGGGGAGAGAGAGAGAGTGAAGTCGGAGAGAGAGAGGTGTGTAAGTGAGGGGAGAGAGAGTGTGTGTGTATGTAGTGTGTGTGCAGGCGGCAGCGCGCGCGTGTGTGCTTGCTTACTGTACGTACATTTTGTAGTGTTGTCAGCTGTACATTAATATGCGGCGCTTGTGGCACGCGAGCTGTACGCACACGCGCGTGCATGCGTTGCTGTGCTTTTAATCATTACGTCTTCTTATCAGGCAGTTTTGTTACCTGCACTACCAAAATCATGTTAAATTACAGTCATTCTTTTCACCGAACACAAAAGACACAATTCTACCTCCAAAGACTAAAAAAGAAGAAAACCCACGCTTTCCCCTTAAGCTGCGCGTTAGAAAGTACAAAAGCCCATCACAATAAAACAGCCACACATGAAAGAAGCCCCAGATCAAAGTGACAAACCCACTCCCAAAGCTCTTGACTTTTTAGAGCAACTCTCAGAAACACCGTGCGTGTTTTTGGTTCGGAGATACACAACTCTATCAAACGTCTCTGCGCGTTGCTCTTGACGACTGAGAGATAAAAAGAAACGAGGATAATCAGAGACGTTGATCCCCCCGCCTGGGTATTTTGTTGTAATCGTGTTCCCCAGAAAGACAGAATAGATAGATACTGAACCAAGGTGTGCCCAAGGTGGATCGGTGGTCTAGAGGTAAACGCGCCTGCCTAGAAAGCAAAAAAGTTCGGGTTCGGAAGAGTTGCTGTAGTTTGCGATCCCCGTTTGGGCCCAAATTCCCCCCCCCCCCCCCATTGATGAGTAGTAATCTGGGTGCTAGTCTTTCGGATGAGAAGATAAACTGAGGTCCCGTGTGTTACACAAAATTATTTAGCGCACGTAAAAGAACCCACGGCAACAAGAAAGTGGTTTAATTAGTTTATTTCAGAAATAAGATTACACATTGAAAACAAACAACATTTTGGAATCATAGCAACAACAAGCTTGTAGATTATGGAAAAGAAAGTTGTCCCTGGCAAAACTCTGTAGGAAAAAGCCACTCTTGATAGGGAAATAAAATAAATACGGTTGCAGACAAGAAAAGAAAAACAATAATGGGTGGCGAAGCTCTTATAGCGACGCGCTATCCCCGGGGAGAGCAACCCGAATTTCATGCAGAAAAATGTGCCGTGACTTAAAGTGGTATAAATATATGAAATAAATGTCCCAGGGAGATACTCTTTTATCTTTTGCTCTATTGGAAGGATTAGAGCAAAATCAAGAAATCAATGCTGTCTCCACTCCCCTTGAAAGTCCAGATGAGATTATTATATAAACCGAGGTCTTGTGTGTAAACGCAAGCAGAATATCTTACGCACACGTTAAAACCTGTTTAACTTTTGAGAAAGGTAGGCCATTTATGCTGGTGGGCACGGGAAACAACATTCACAAAACAGCATGCCCTCGGGGAGTGAATGTAAAATAGAACAGGTATGTTGTTTCCATTATCATCGAAGAGAAGTAAACAAAAGATAAAAAAACATGTCCAGTTTCTTCTTTTTTTCTTTTTAAAGAGTGATGATACAAAAGATACTGTATTAAAACTTTATAGCTGTATTTATTGTGAACAATACCACTCCAAGGTGCATTTAGAATGATAGCATGTACGAACACTTGCAAAACATGTTGTACAAACGTTAAAACTCGTTCTGTCCGTCCAAAGAGAAAGGCATTGCGTGCCTGTAGAAGCGGATGGCAAAAAAGGTAAAGCTTTCCCATAACCCATAAGGTTGTAGGGGAGCAAGGCGTCAGAGACCTCACTTCTCTAGGGGCCAGCATATCGTGGGCGGCGCCCATCTCCTTCTCCCTCACATCTTTACCTTTCCTGACCCTAAAGAGCGCAGGCACCTATTTACAGGTGGGTGAACTGGGGGACTGTACTGATGTTAAGTCGCGCAAACGGTTACCCATCCAAGTGGTAACTACGCTCCACGCTGCTTAACCTTGGCTGGGGGAAAGCGTGTGTTCCCGACCACTAAGCTATCCCTTCACCCTTTAAAAGAATAGTCCCCCCCCAGAAAATGCATTCACAGATGTCATAATTATAGATCGACCCTGAAGCTGGAATACAGCTACTTTAGCAAAGTGATAACATACGCAACATCTCACCATGGGTGGGCAGGTGAGCTGTAACCGAGGAAGAAGAAAACAACAAACAGACAGAAAAGCTATAAAGTGTCCGGGTGAGAATGGTATCATAGAAGCATATTTTGTTATCGCACTAATACACTTAGGAATGACTACACCCACCAACACACCCACACAAACACACCTTACACAGACACACACACCACACGACACACACACACACACACACAACACAACGCACTCACACACACGCACACACAAACACACACGCACGCACACACGCACGCACGACACACATACACACACAAACATACACACAGACACACACGAACACCAATGATGTGCAGAAGGAAAGAAAAACAATAATGAACAAGTTGACATTGATCACCCGACCGTCAACTCTTTCATCAATAATTTGTAAAGTAGTTGGAAGCCATTCTGAAAAAAAGATAAAAGGCGTTTACAAGAAAGACTTGGAGATGTCACGCACGTTCACATATTATTGACGTGTGGGTGGCATCGATCGACCTTTGAAAAAAACAAAACAACAGCAACAACAAGACCAAAACCAGAAACAGCAGCAACAGCAATAGCAACAGCAACAACAACAATAACAATTCCAAAAGCGATTTGTGAAAGCCAAGTTTCGAAAAGTCACGCCCACTCACGTGTTTATGACTGTGTGCATGACATCGTTCCCACAAAATTAATGGTGATCTTCGGTTTCCCACTTTTATTAGATCAAAAGTGCTTACATGTTGAGTAGACCGAGTAATTCAAATCAATTCAATTCAATCACTTTATTACTTACGACAGTTTTAAATCCAGCCTCAAAACATACCTATTTCAAACATAAGATTGTTCCCTCTTGTTTCATGTCATAATAATGTCCCTGCCTTTAAAAGCCAACATTCCATCACCCTGCTGAAATGTACAACCTGTGTGTGTGTGTGTGTGTGTGTGTGTGTGTGTGTGTGTGTGTGTGTGTGTGTGTGTGTGTGTGTGTGTGTGTGACATTTGAATTTGTTAGAATATTGTTAATCATTGTTGGTTGCTTGTGTAGGAGCGGATTGAATGGAAGCGCTCTGATTTGTATATTGCATGATGTAGCGCTCTATAAATTCCATATATTATGATTATTATTATCATTATCATTATTATTATATCACAAACAGGGAAAGTCATGTGGGTGACAAGCCGTACATAAAAAGGTAAATAGGAAAAAAATACCACAGAAGAATAGCACAGCGCAGATTATGAACATCACCTCGCATACATTACAATAGAATACGTTATACCAATACCAGTGCCAGCACTATCAAACTTGTAGATTGTTTTGGTTACAATTTTTGATAGATTTGTAACTACTAAATCAGTAAGCTAATTGGATCTTGTCTTAGAAACTAACACAAATGATAAGAGTAGTTTGAAGATATAAACAAAGGCCGCTAAAACTTTTTTTTGTTTAAGTAGCTAGTGATGTGGCAACTGTATATTATGTCTACATGCTGTCGCACTTAAAACGAACATGCTTAAGGAGAACACATTCTATTAAGAGGACGACTGCATACTATCAGATTTTAACCAAACATACTTATTGATTTGTGATTTAAAGTATATCAAACTTGTAAATTTCAATCCAGAGAGAAGTTTATCCACAGTCAAATAATATTCCCTTAACATGTATACCAAAATGCACTTCATATCTATCTATCTATCCATCTATCTATCTATCTATCTATCTATCTATCTATCTATCTATCTATCTATCTATTCTATCTATCTATCTATCTATCTGTCCATCTATAGTCTCATCCGAAGGACCTTTGGGGAGAGTAGAGTCTGCACTTATGTTAACTCCAGGGGAAAATATCCCCTTGAACGGGAATCGAACCCGGGTCGTCAGATTGCGAGAGCATGTGTGGGCATGTGTGTGTGTGTGTGTGTGTGTGTGTGTGTGCGTGCGTACGTGTGTGCGTGCGTGCGTGGTGTGTTTGTGTGTGTGTGTGTGTGTGAGCCGGAGTGGATATGGTGAGGAGAAATAATATAAGAAGCCCAGCTAAGTGAGGCTAACACGACAGAAACTGGTCACCTCTTGAGAGCTAACGATGTGTTAAGACAGCGGACAATGGACGACCTGGTCACTTGGCCAAAACTCAACTGTCTGGAACCAGCCAGCACGAATCCAGACAGTGTTCTTTCATCACATGACTCGTCAGTAAGCTATTTCATTTCGAGTCGAAGAACTCGGGCGTGGAATTATTCAAGTGCTGAGTTAAAACCGCTCTGTGAAGTGTACCCGAAGGAAATGATGAAGAGATGGGAGAACAGTGATGCTGACTTTTTTTTGGTGGGGGGCGTGGTTTCCACCCTCTTTCCGTGTCTGATCTGTATGGGGGTGTCTCTGCCAGTGAATTGTAATGAATTTATGTATTTATTTATGTATTTATTTATTTATTTATTTATTTATACCACTTTAAGTCACGAGATTTCTCTGCGTGAAATTCGGGCTGCTCTCCCTGGGGAGAGCACGCGTCGCCACAAGAGCAGCGCCACCCTTTTTTTCTTTTTGGTCTGCAACTGTATTTGTTTCCCTACCAGAGTGGCTTTTTTTTCTAAGAATTTTGCCAGAGACAACTCTCTTGTTGCCGTGGGTTCTTTTACGTGCGCTGAATAATTTTGTGTAATACACGGGACCTCGGTTTATCGTCTCATCCGAAAGACTAGCGCCCAGACCACCGCTCAGGGTCTAATGGATGGGGGAAAAGTTTCGGGCCCAAACGGGATTCGAACCACCGCACACTTCCGACCCGGACTTTTCGCTTTCTAGACAGGCGCGTTACCTCTAGACTACCGATCCACCAAATGGCGGCTAGCACAGCTTGCAAGGCACAGCACGAACACGAACGTGCCCAGCATGCATTTCCGAAGTCGGAATGTGGGTACCTCAAGGCCTGGAGCAAAGCAGTAGAAAAGCATTAATCAATCAATCAATCAACAATCTGTCACTCAATCAATCAGCCCATAAATCAATCTGCCCATCCATCCATCAATCTATCCATCCATCCATCCACATATCCGTCCATATTATCCATAACCCTGTCAGCGTACGCACTCATCTGTCTGTCTGTGTGTCTGTGTGTCTGTCTATGTGTCTGTCTGTCTCTCCCTCTAGTATGTTTCTGTTTTTCTGTATGTACGTATGTATGTATATATGTATGTATGTATGTATGTATGTATGTATGTATGTATGTATGCATGTATGTATGTATGTATATCTATATGTATGTTTGTATTTATGTATGTATGTATGTATGTATGTGTGTGTGTATGTATATGTGTGTGTCTGTCTGTATGTATGTATGTGTGTATGGATGTGTGTGTGTCTGTCTGTATGTGTGTATGTATGTGTTTTGTATGTATGTATGTGTGTGTATGTAAGTATGTAAGTATGTATGTGTGTATGTATGTATGTGTGTATGTATGTATGTGTGTGTATGTAAGTATGTATGTATGGCTGGCTGGCTGGCTGACTGGATGAATGGATGGATTGATGGATGTATGTATGTATGTATGTCTCTCCATCTGTCTCTCTATCTCTCTAGCTCTCACGCACGCACGCACAAACACACGCACACATACATGTACACGCACATTAATTATCACTTCACAATTCAATGTAATGACAGGTTTTTTCAATGAATAGGTGGTAGTTGTTGTTGTTTTTTTCTCCAACACCCTCTCCGAATGTATTACCCAATCAATAAGTATGAAATAAGTGGTGATCAATTTGTCGTTGCATTCTGTTCTCAATAATTGTTCTTTGCTCACACGCACGCCCATACACACACACGCGCGCGCACACACACACGCTCGCGCGCACGCACGTACACATACACACACACACTTAAACAAGCACATACACACTTACACCTGCACGCACACACACACGCACACACACACACACACACACGCACACACACACACACACACACACACGCACACACACACACACACACAAGAACACACATATCATCACTTGACATTTCAATGTCATGTCATTTTTTCAATGAATAGGTGGTAGTTGATTTGGTTCTCGCCCCCTCCCCCCCATTCCCCCCCCCCCCCCCCCCCCACACACACACACACCTCTTGAATGTAGTATCCAATCAATTAGAACGAAATAAGTGATAATCAATTTGTCGTTATATTCTGCTCTGCTCACACACACAATCGCACACACACACACACACACACACACACACACACACACACACACACACACACACACACACACACACACACACGCACACACACATACACACAAGCTCGTGTGCACCACACACATACACACACAAGTTCGTGCGCACACACGCACACAACACACACACACACACACCACACCACACACACGAACGCACACCCATACACCCACGCGCATGCGCGCGCCCACAAGCACACACACACACGCACGCACACATACACACATACAAGCACGCACACACACACACACACACACCACACACACACGACACCTACACACACGCACACACACTACACACACACACACACCACAACACACACATAACACACACACACAGACACACACACACAAACACACACACACACACAATGCAGCTGTGGGAAAAAAATGGAAAAGAAGGAACGAACAATTTAATGGGGAAAAGGAAGCAAGTAAGAGAGGAAGAGGAAACAAAGAAAGGCAGAAATGAAATGAATGAATGGAGAAAGAAGGAAGGAAGGAAGGGAGGAAGGTAGGAAAGGATGAGGAAGGAAGAAGGAAGAAAGGAAGGAAGGAAGGAAGAGGATGAGGAAGGAAGGTATGAAGGAAGGAAAAGAACGGAAGGCAGGAGGGGAAGGAAAGGAAGGAAGGAGGAAGAAGGAAGGAAGAGAGGAGGAAGGAAGGAAGGAAGGAGGAGGAAGAAGGAAAGAAGGAGGACGGAAGGAAAGAAGGAAGAAGGGAAAGAAAAAAAAAGAAAGGAAGGAAGGAAGGAGGGATGGAAGGAAGAAAGAACGGATGGATAGAAAGAAAGGCTATAAGAGAATGGAGAAAAAAAGAGCAAAAACATTAGGGTAGAGCGCTGGTAGGGAAACAAATGGATCTGGGTTTGGCGGTAGTCAATGTTATCAGTTGTCGTCAGCTGTGGACACATTAGTGTTGTGAATGCCCACAGGTTAGTGACCATCCGCCATGGTCAAAATAATGGTCAGCGCATTGGGTTTGTAGCTTGAAGACAGACCGCAGGTTCCAATCCCATAAGAGCCATATCTTGGTTTTGTATCTTTGTTGTTGAGTTTGTTGTTTTAGGGATTTTTTGTTTTGTTTAGCTGTTTGTTTGTTTTTTACTTCGGCCGGCTCCGACTAAGTTGTTTTTTTTAAAATATTAATTTCCTATTTTTTGACAGAACGAGTGGAAACAATATTCATCAGGTATATATCATAAAATGAAGCAACGATTAACAACTACAATATACACCAATGATATTCAACAATGAATTTTTTTTCAGACAATAAATCATACCTGTCATGTCAAAGTGAAGTTAAATTCTTTAAAAAAAACAACAACAACCAAACAAACATTTTGGGTACATGGAACTATCGAGAATTCTAATCATCATCAACAATCAAGATTGCGATAATTTTGTAAACAGCCATTCACAGAAGTATCACCCTCCAAAATAGGAAGCGACAGCAATTAGGAAATGAATTGTATCTGTAGTGATTTGAAATAATCATATTTTCTACAAAATCATATTATTGGAAGAAGCTGACGACAGACATGCAATATCAGTGCACAACCATTGGAAGTAATATTTATGGAATGTGAGTGCTTTTCAGCCTTATATTTGTTCTGTTTACTTTACTATTATTACTGTAGGCTTGTTTATTTATTCTGCATTTATAAACAACATGTCTATCAAGCAAAATAATAATAATAATAGTAAATGGAATTTATATAGCGCTATATTTTGCAAAAAGAAATCAAAGCGCTTGCATTCAACACACCCATACATACAACCAATAACAATTAACAGAGTTAACACATCCAAATGTACATATACGCACGCACGCACGCACGCACGCACACACACACACACACATACACACACACACACACACAGATTATACACTTTGGCAGGGTGATGTGATTTGGGCTGTTTTAGGCAGGAATAGATTTGAGATGAAACAAGAGGGGGGAAATCAGATTTGGAATGAATATGTCTTGAGGCTGGATTTAAAAGTGTCATAAGTAGGCTTTTGGCGAAGGGAGAGAGGGAGATCATTCCAGATCACTAAACCAGAAACAGAGAAAGAGCGATGGCCAACAATGGATTGGTTGAATCTCGGTCTTCGTAAGCACAAGGTATCTGCAGCAGAGCGAAGGGAACGAGAAGGAGTGTATAGGTGAAGACAGTCACAAATAACATGATTAAAGATATAATAAGCTGTTGTTTTATTACTATAACAAACCAAGACTAACTCAACACTTACTTGCATTGGAGTGCATTTTTTTTGTATTTTTCTATCAAAATATTATCCTTTTCTCCCCCCTCCCCCTTTGTAAAAGGACACGTTTGAATGTGTAAAATTATAGATAATGCCGCATGGAATCTTCTTTATCTTCACAGAAAATGGAAGTATTTCGGTTGTTACCAAATCTACTATGGACTCATTGGGAAAACTGAAACCACGCAGTCGAGCTTCATCCACATTATCGATGCAGTTTTCGGAGGACAGTTTAAATTACCTGACCAACACTGCAGGTGTCTGTATCTCTTGAATCGGCTGGAAGGAGTATAATGTACCATGATAGGAACTACAGTCTGTCTGGTTTCAAACCGGGACACACACGGACACTCAAACACACAAACACTACACCACACACAGTCACACACGCACACTCACCACACACGAACACACACACACACAACACACGCACACACGAACATCCCACACACATCACACCCACGCACACACACACAACACACACACACACACACATTCACACACACAACACCACACACTCCCGCACACATTCACACACACACACACCCCTCACACACACACACCCACGCCGCACGTCCTCTGCACACACGCACCACACAACAACACACACCACACCACACACACACACACTCACACACACACACCTCACAACACGCACACACACACACACACCCCTCACACACACCAAACAACACACACAAACACACACACACACCACAACACACACACAACTCACTCACACACCTCACACACACGCATGACACACCACAAACTCACACACACACTCACTCACACACAACTCACACACAAATACACACACACAACAACACAACACACACACACACACCATCACACAACACACACACACAACATACACAACACCTCACACACACACGTACACAACACACACACACACACACACACGTACACAATACAACACACACACACACACGCACACACACTACAAAACACACACACACACAGGGTGTGACAGAACCAACCCCCTTCCCCCCCTTACCCCCCCCCCCCCCCCTACACCTACCACCCGACACGGTCCATATGCAAAGTATTGTACTATATAATTGCTAGGATAGAAACCGTGTCCGTCCTACCTACCCATCACTGACTGCCTCTTAATAGTCTCCTGAACATGCTTTTGTTGTAGTTAATTGCGCTGAACAACATTGCATTGACGACAACAACAGCAGTCACAGAGACAACGTGAAGACAGGCAGGTGGGGGTGAAGGTTGGGGGGGGGGGGGGGGGTTGTGAGGGGGAGGGGGGAGGGAGCAAGTCTAGACAAGTCAAGTCAAAGTCAAAAACTGTAATCATCCCATAAAGGGAAATTGCAATACTCACAGGTACTTTGATACGTATCATTATCTCGAAAGACACAAAAAAGGTATATTTCGTATGTGTATAAACATTTCCGAGATAACTTCAAATAAAGGTATCACATACACACGCGCGCACACACGCACGCACGCACACACACAAAACACACGCACACACTCACGCACGCACACACACACACACACGCATCCATCCCACACACACACTTACACACACGCACGTAGGCACACACACATATTTACACATATACACACACGTACACACACACTTACACACACTTACACACACACACACACTTACACACACAAACACACACTTACACACTTACTTACATACACATACACACACACACTCACAAACACACACACACATACACACACACAAACACACACACAAATGTAGGAATACAATGCTATAAAACTCATTGACTGGAAAAGGCATAAAACGTATATATCATTTACACGTGAACCCACGCGCACACAGGAGACAAAGAATGGGGAAAAAGAGAAAGGGGGACAGAGAATGAGCATGAGATGGAAGAATAAGATAATAAGCGATAATGGAAGTGGTGATTCTTTTAGGGGGACGAGGATACAAAGTGGTGCTGTTGCTGCTGCTGCTGTAGTTGTTGCTGTATTCATTGTTATTGTTGTTGTTATTGTTGCTTCTGTTGTTGCTTCTGCTGCTGTTGTTTTTGCTGTTGTTCACGCTGCTGCTGTTGTTGCTTCTGCTGCTGTTGTTGCTGCTACTTCTATTGTTGCTGCTGCTGCTGTTGCTGCTGCTGTTGATGCTGCTGCTGCTATTCTTATTCCCGCTGCTGCTGATGTTGTTGTTGCTGCTGTTATTGTTGTTGATGCTGCTGCTATTCTTTTTCCTGCTGCTGCTGTTGTTGCTGCTGCTGCTGATATTCTTATTCCCGCTGCTGCTGCTGCTGTTGTTGCTGCTGCTGTTGTTGTTGATGCTGCTGCTATTCTTATTCCCGCTGCTGCTGCTGTTGTTGCTGCTGCTGTTGTTGCTGTTGCTATTGTTGTTGCTGCTGCTGCGTTTGTTATTCCCCCTGCTGCTGTTGTTGTTGCTGCTATTGTTGTTGTTGCTGCTGCTATTTTTATTCCCGCTGCTGCTGTTGTTATTGCTGCTGCTGCTGCTGATAATGATGTTGACAACGTCCACGATGACGACGACGATGTTGATGATGGTATGAATATAAGAAAAAACAGTAATAATTCAAATCGTCAGATATAAGATAGTTTCACTTTCATCATAGGTACAGGGAAAAAGGTGCAGGAGCTATGATAGCCTAGCAGTTAGAACGTTGCACTCGTGATCTGACTGCCCAGGATCAAGTCACCACAGAGGGTCCTGTTGTGCCTTTTGGGAACTTTACCCTAGAGTTAATATAAGAGGTGACTCCACTCCTCTAAAAGTCCTGTGGATGAGACTGTAGGCTAAAATCTTGTGTGTGGACGGACGGAGAACATCGTGATCACGTGTTCAAAACCCGATAGATAGATAGATAAAAAGGTAGATAATAGACAGATAGATAGATAGATAAATAGATAGATATATAGATGAGAGACAGAGAGACAGACAGACAGACAGGCAGACAGACAGACAGACAGATAGACAGACGGAGAGAAAGATGGACAGACAGAGAGATAAATAGACAAAAATAGACAGACGCACACACATACACGCAGACACACACAGAGGCGCACAAAAACCCCAAACACAAACACATTATATACATACATACACGCATATAGAAACACACATTCACATCATTACCCCCCTCCCCCCACCCCACACACTTACATACACACACATGCACCTACATCCCCCTCCCACACACACGTGTTCACATGCAACGTAGAAAGTCAAACAGCAGAACACATCAAATTTTGTCAACCCTTTCTCCAACTCTTGTATAATTTAGCATAGCTCAAAGCCTTCATGAAAAATTCACACCGAAACAAGAATCCACACAGTCCAACTGTGTCTTTTGTGCACAGTCTTCTTTGTTTGCACAGTCCTTTCCTGCGTATTATATGTCACAGTTTATGTCCAAAAAAGAACAACTTATCATCACCACCATCGTCGTCTTCTTTTTCTTTTCTTCTTCTTCTTCTTCTTCTTCTTCTTCTTCTTCTTCTTCTTCTTCTTCTTCTTCTTCTTTCTTCTTCTTCTTCTTCTTCTTCTTCTTCTTTCATCAGCAGCAGCAGCAGCAGCAGCAGCAGCATTACCATCGTTATCGTCATCGTCATCGTCGTCACCGTCATCGTCATCGTCATCTCATCAACATCATCATTGCCATCATCATCATCATCGTCGTCGTCATTATTATCATCATCAAATTCATCATCATTATCATTGTCATCCTCCTCACCAGCCACACCATCACCACCATCATCATCATCATCATTACCATCACCATCATCATCATCATCCTCATCATCATCAACAACAACAACAACAACAACAACAGCAATATCAAGAACATTGCATGCGCATATTTATCAGAAACCTTGTCAACTTTTGAATGAAACATGCAGGGGACAGTGTGGTTCTTTTGAAAGAATCTGATGGCTGCTAGAGAGGGAATTTGTTTGGTGACCTACTATCTGTATACCATGTTCACACTCTCTGGAGTAGGAGAGCTTTTTCTTTTATATAGTGGTGACACTATTGTCAAGTCTTATTGTATAACTATATCACTTTTGAAGTATGTATTCATTTGGAACATATATATATATATATATATATATATATATATATATATTATATATATAAGAGAGAGAGAGAGAGAGAGAGAGAGAGAGAGAAGAGAGAGAGAGAGAGAGAGAGAGAGAGAGAGAGAGAGAGAGAGAGAGAGAGATTGGGTTTCAGAGGAAAACTTTGCGTGAAAGAATTGTACAGCTCGACAAGTTGTTGTTTTTAAATGTCTGTCTGTGTGTCTGTCTCTGTGTGTCTGTCTCTGAGTGACTGTCTCTGTGTGAATGTCTCTGTGTCTGTCTCTGTGTCTGTCTCTGTGTACCTGTCTATGTGGCTCTGTGTGAGTGAGTGAGTGAGTGTGCGTGCGTGCGCGCGTGTGTATGTTTCTCTGTCTCTGTCTGTCTCTGTCTCCCTCTGCCTCTGTAAGTTGCAAGCATATATATATATATATATATATATATAGAGAGAGAGAGAGAGAGAGAGAGAGAGATAGATAGAGAGAGATATAGATAGATAGTTAGATAGATAGATAGATAGATAGATAGATATATAGATATATATGTGTATGTGTGTGAATCTGGCTGGCTGGCTGGCTGTACATATATGTGTGTCCATGTATGTATATGTAGGCATGTGTGTAAAAGATAGAAAACTGAACAAACGTATACACAAAAGAGACAAACCAGCAAAATAAAATACAACAGATCAATCAGCCATATCTCAAACTATTCTATAATTCACAACAGCTCAAACACTCATCGCTATCTCTTAAAAAACCCAGCACAGAGCCATGTCTGCTATTCAGACAACAATGGACTTTGCGTAGCCAAACATACTCTCTATTCCTACAGAAAACAAAGTTCCTATGTACAATTATGTCTTTGTCACGAGAAACAAAGTGCTTGCATGTACATCTTTATTCCAGGAACACTGGTAAGTCTTGAATAAAACACAGGAACATTGTGTTACCGCTGTTGCTTTCGTAAAGATTTTCACTTATCTGTCTTGTAGCATTGTTTCATTTCAGTGGCATGTAGTTTTATGTTTATTCCTTGTGGTATAGACAGCGTTGCACAGTGTGATGATAAAAAATGATGTGAAGGCTTTATTGCAACACTGTGTGGCTTTCGTATGTTGTATTTGTATTATGACTGTCAGGTACTGGACTTACAGACAGAGACTACACTGAAGATTTGGATAAGATTGAAGGTGTGTGTAAGTGTGTGTGTGTGTTGTGTGTGTGTGAGTGTGAGTGCGTGTGTGTGTGTAAGTGCGTATGAAAGAGTGAGTGAGAGAGAGAGCGAGAGAGAGAGAGAGAGAGTGTGTGTGTGTGTGTTTGAGTGTGTGTGTATGTGCGTATGAGTGAGTGAGAGAGAGAGCGAGAGAGAGAGAGAGAGAGAGAGAGAGAGATGTGTGTGTGTGTGTGTGTGTGTGTGTGTGTGTGTGTGTGTGTGTGGTGTGTGTGTGTTTGAGTGTGTGTGTGTGTTTGTGTGAGTTTGTGTGTGAGTGTTTGTGTGTGTACGTGTGTGCGAGTTTGTGCGCGTGTGAGTTAGTGAGTGAGAGAGAGAGTGTGTGTGTGTGCGCGCGTGTGCGTGCGTGCGTGCGTGTTGTGTGTGTGTGTGTGTGTGTGGTGTGTGTGTGTGTGTGTGTGTGTGTGTGTGTGTGTGTGTGTGAAGCAAATATATACCCAAAACACAGCAGGAGTCAGTCATATTTTTTAAAAGACTAAAACCTTATTAACGACATCAAAATAATACACTCACCAAATTTCTTCTAACAGAAAAACTTAAGCCTGTTTCTTGTTGTCAGACAGGCTTCTTTCTTTAGAAAGATCTTGCCTTATAAAAAAAAAAAACCCAAACAGTTTTCTCACACTAATTTTTATCACCAAAGAAAACCCAAAGTGCTTGAATGAACGTACACCTTTACCCCGAACAATATCTCACCTTGAGGAAAACGCAGGGACTATTTGTGTCACTTCTGTTGTTGTTTTTTTTAATTTTGTTTTGTTGTTGTATTTTCTTTGCAAAGACTTTCTCTCGTCATGCTAAAGGCATTGTTTTAGTTTGGTGGCCTGTACTTTACACATTCTTTGTGTCAAGAAAGTGTCCCACATTGTGACCACATAGACGAAATGGTAACGCTTGCTGACATTTGAAAAAAGACAAATTGTTTGTATGTAACGTTATCGGTTTGCAGATATTTAAAAATGCATATCTAGCTGACCTTTTTGTTTGCTTGTTGTTGTTTTTTTAAGCTCGCTTCAAGAATTATTGTTTTCTTTTGGTTTACTTTTGGTTTTTACTTGCTTTTTTCTGTCAGTCAGTCAGTCTTTGTGTTTGTCTGACTGTCTGTCTGTCTGTCTGTCTGTCTTCTCTCTCCCTCTCTCTCTCCTCATGTTTGTTTGCCTCGTTATGCATGGGGTACATGCGTGCGTGCGTGTGTGTATTTGTATGTGGATCGTAGGTCTAGAGGTAACGCCCCTGTCTAGAATGCGAAAAGTCCGGGTCGGGTGTGTGCAATGGTTCGTATCCCGTTTGGGCCCGAAATTTTTCCCCATCCATTAGACCATGATTTGTGGTCTGGGCGCTAGTCTTTCGGATAAGACGATAAACCGAGATCCCGTGTGTTACACAAAATTTTCAGAGCACGTAAAAGAACCCACGGCAACAAAAGAGTTGTCCCTGGCAAAATTCTTAGAAAAAAGCCACTCTGATAGGGAAACAAATACTGCTGCAGACCAAAAGAAAAAAAAGGGTGGCGCTGCTCTTGTGGCGACGCGCTCTCCCCGGTGAGAGCAGCCCGAATTTGACGCAGAGAAATCTCGTGACTTAAAGTGGTATCAAAAAAATAAAATAAATAAAAAATGTATGTGCATGTGTGCGTAGTGCAAATGTGTGTAAACGTGTGTGTGAGTGTATGTGTGTGTGTGCGCGCGCGCGCCCGAGTTTATGTATGTGAAGAGGAGAGATGTAGATACGGACACACAAGCAAACACAAAATGCATCAGATCAATCAGCCATTTATTTCCTTAATGCATAATTCATCCCATAACAAAACACCCACTGCAACTCTTTGCAAACGAGCAATAACATTCGTCTGTTATGTACACAGTCGTCCGTCTTCTGCCAAGAACCAGCCATTTCTTACGCGCGCGCGCACACACACTCACACACACACGCATGCACGCACGCACGCACGCAAACACATACGCACACACATACATACATACATTCATGCATGCATACATACATACATACATACATACACACATACACACACATACACACACACACACACACACACACACACACAACACACACACACACACACACACACACACGCCACCATTCGGATGAGACTATAAACCGAGGCCCCGTGTGCGAACGCACGCAGACCATCTTGCGCACACGTTAAAATCCTGTTCCGCTTTTCGTAAGAGTAGGCCATTGTGTGCCAGTGGGAACAGATGACAATTTACAAAACCGCATACATACGGGGACTGGATGTAAAAAAAACACACATAAGTGCTTATTCCATTATCCTTGATATAAAAGACTAAAATAAAAAATAAATAAAACACGTACGCGCACACACACATGCGCGCACGCACGCACACACACACACACACCACACATACACACACACACGCACACACATACACACACATTCTTGTATTGTCTGGTATCACTTCATGTGTAAAGACGTTAAGTTACATTAAAGAAAGACAGACACTCAAAGACAGACACGGAGACAAAGATGTAGACAGACTCTGTCTAACACACACTGTCTATATTATCACCATGCCACAGACATTGTATCAAGTGCTTGCCATATACAGCTGTATTCCACACACATTACTAGCTCTTGACTAGACCACAGGGGATATTGTGTAACTGACTGATCGCGTTTGCTTTTAGTAAAGATTTTCTTTGGTTTCGCATTAGGAGTAAGGTTTTAGTTTCGCGGCCTGTAGTTTATTGGGTTTTCTGTTGTGGTTTTTTTTTTATACACTGTTTGTGCCGAGTAGGAAGTTCAGGTTGTAACCACTTTGCAGAATGTGTGTAACGCTTGTGGGCTCTTGAATTTTGTATGTTGCATGTAGGATATTGGGTTACTGAAGAAAACAAACATAGCGTTGAGGTTTAAGGGATTTTTTTAAAATCTGTGCATGGGTCTGTCTATCTGTCTTTGTCTCTGTCTCTGTCTGTTTCTCTCTCTCTGTCTCTCTGTCTGTGTCTGTCTGTCTGTATCTGTCTCTCTCTGTGTCTCTGTCTGTGTCTGCCTGTCTGTCTGTCTGTCTGTCTGTCTGTCTGTCCTTCTCTCTCTCTCTCTCTCTCTCTCTCTCTCTCTCTCTCTCTCTCTCTGCTCCCCCTCCCCATCCCTCCAGCACACAGCACACAAGCAGCCACACATGCGCATGGAGGCACGCAGACACACACGTACAGGCACGCATGTGTATGTGTGTGAGTGTGAGTGCACGTGCACGCATGTGTGTGTATGTCTGTCTGTCTGTCTACATCTGTGTGTCTGTGTCTCAGCGTGTTGAGAGGAGAGAGAGATGAGAAGTGAACATACCGACACACAAAGAAGCAAGCACAAAGTATACAACCAGATCAATCAATCAGCCATCTATCTGTCATACCAATTGCAGAATTCACCACACCACAAACACACACACACTCCCGAAAACTCGTAGAGAAACAGCAATAATCCATGTCCGTTATCCCAACATGCCTTGTCTTTCTTGTGTTGTTTATTTGCGCATAATCAGTCTGTCCCTACAGAAACTACCGTCCCCCAAGAGTGTCTTTGTAGCAAGTACAAAAGCGCTGTGCATGTACAGCTTTATACCAGCGACATCATGATCACTCACCTCTTGGAATAAAACACAGGAACTTTGGTTTTTTGGTCAACATTAGGGCTCTCTTTGTCTGGGTTGTGGTAAGGTTGAATTTGTTTTGTTGGTTGTTTTTTTTTGGGGGGGTGGGGTGGTGGTGTGGTGGTGGTTATATATACTTTTTTTATAGTTTGGTGGCAGTCTGTGTTTCATAGTCACATACTTTGTCTGCATGCTTTGCTAGTATTACGCAACGTGGAGACATCTACTTGTAGTCTTTTTTGTAGGTATTGCTGGCTTATTGCAATTTTTATGAGTCATAATTGAATACATACATATATATATATATATATATATATATATATATAATATATATATATATATATATATATATATATATATATATATATATATATATGATATGTGTGTGTGTGTGTGTGTGTGTCTGTGCGTGTGTGCTCATTGTATTTCGTATGAGTGTGATACTTATATTCAATATATATATATATATATATATATATATATATATATATATTACATATCTCTGTGTGTGTGCGTTAGAGAGAGAGAAACACAGAGAGAGAGAGAGACAAAGAAAGACTGACTGACAAACTGTCACACAAACAGACAGAAACATACAGACAAAGAGCAAAGAGCTGTGCAAATAGTGTCTGTCACCCACTTCTTGAACGGATGTATAATTGATCACAGCTCTGGTCTTCTATGAACATTTTCAAATGGCGATACTTTGTTATGTCGATAGTTTCCTCTACTCTCCTCTCCCTCAGCCCCTCCCCCCCCCCCCCCTGCCCTCCGTTCCTAGCTTTCACAAACAACCCACTTCCCAACCATCACTTTTGTCACCAAAACAAAACAACAACAAAAAACTTGCACGACTTTTCTCTTTTCAGGAGCGTTGTAGCCACCTCTTTAAATCAATAATATATGTAGACGATCTGACATTGGATCCGCGTTTGTAAAGTTTTGTATTGTTTCGAAGGTATTGATGATTTAGTAGCACGGTGTGTATTTTATATTTTGGGGTGTACTTTTTGGTGTGCTTTTTTTTAAAAAGACGTAGTTTAGTATTGTGGCGGCATTATCGACTCTTGTTGTAACTTAAAACTAACGTTTGAATTTTACATGCTTGCATCGTATTGGGAAGGAAAAGTCAAAACGGCGTAAAAACAAAAACACTGCACCGAAAAATGTTATAACTTTTTATTGGTATGCTAATTCTCTCTGTCTTTGTCTCTGTCTCCCTTTCTGCCTCTTTTTTTGTCTTTCTCTGTCTGCCTATGTTTGTCTTCTGTCTGTCTGTCTGTCTGTCTGTCTGTCTGCCTGCCTGCCTGCCTGCCTGCTTGTCTGTCTGTCTGTCTGTCTTTTGAAATGTAGAGAAAATGAAAGTGATTGTTATCAAGAAGTGTGAACATCTCTCTCGACATGAAAGGTGGGCAGAGGGGG
>CM054136.1:53278178-53288178 GCA_028751875.1 Rapana venosa
CTATCACACACTCCCTCTCCCCGTCTCTATCTATATATCTATCTATCTCTCTGTTTTTGTTTGTGTTTGTCTCTGTCTCTGTGTGTCTTTGTCTCTGTCTGTCTCTGTTTGTCTCTCTTTCTGTCTCTTGCTCTCTCTCTCTCTATCTCTATCTCTTTCTCCCTCCCTGTTTCTCTCTCTTCTCCTCCCTCTCTCTCTCTCTAACACATTTTCTCTTTCTTTATTTCTTTCTTTCACGCAATACAATGTGGTTACAAGATAGTGTTATTTTACTTCAAGTTCTTGATTCGCCACAGAGAAATAGGGAGAAAAGGAAAACATGAATGAGTGAGAAAGAGAGAGAGAGAGAGAGAGAGAGAGAGAGGAGAGAGAGAGAGAGAGACAGAGAGAGAGACAGAGAGAGAGACAGAGACAGACAGACCAGACAGACAGGAATAGAGAGAGCAAGAAGGAGACAGAGAAAGAGAGAGAAAAGGAAGAGAGAGAGAGAGAGAGAGAGAGAGAGAGAGAGAGAGAGAGAGAGAGAGAGAGAGAGATTGGGAGAGAGAAGAGATAGAGAGACAGAGACATACGGACAGAGAGGTTCAAAACTGTTCTTAATAAGTACCTTCACAAAGTCGAACAAAACAATAGAGGCTTGTTTTTTTTTCTCTCCCAGGAAAGACAAATGAAGACAAAAGTCCAACTGCAGTAAATAAATCATATGTAGATCGATGCGCTACATCATAAAACATCACTGGGTGACAGAAAGCCAAGTTAACACACTATCCTACAAATATTTATGTCGTTCCAAACCGCAAACGGCAAACGGAAAGCATTCTCATTTAATTAAGCCAAGCCTTTCAACAATAAAACAAACAAAAGAAAAGGACACACCAGAAAATGATTATGAGAAGTGTAATAAAAGCTTTCTGATGTACGAGACATGTTATGGCGCAACTACAAGCAAACTATGTTTGGTGTGCTAACATTGCTAACGCAGAGGGTTGAGTTGTTGTGGTACTGGAACAGCCACATTGTCCTCCTACAATCCAACAGTCGCATAGTGTTTGTCAAACATTCGGCTGACGTATACAGGAGCAAATAGAAAGTGATTGAGTGCGTCATGGCATAATATGACGTAATTCAAGATCACAACTTAGCATGGTGATGTAGGCAAAAAAGTGATAAATAAGAGAGCGAGAGAGCGAGCGAGAGAGACAGAGACAGACAGACAGGCAGGTAGACAGACAGACAGACAAAGACAGAGATATTTTTCGCAATGATAGCCTTTTACATTGCAACGCAATCTAACAATTAAAACGTAACCATAATTACCAATAGAATGTAGACAAACACGTATATTTAGCAATGTGGGAGCTTGCATTTCAAGCATGGGAAGAAAAATAAATCATCGTTCTGAAAATAAATAATGTTTTCCTGTATTCATCAACATCAAAGCTCTGTAAGTTATAGATGCAAGCAAAGTAGCAAAAGCTTGATCAAAGATTGTTATATTTTCGAACTCGCCCAGGCCAAAAGATGTCAGCTAATTGCCAAGGCCTACATTAAAATGTTGTTATGTTTAAAATGTTGTGTTGAGATTGCCTTCAGCCATGACAAGCTCTTAACATAACAACCTGCACTCTCCTTTATAGGAGAAAAAATCCTCTGAAGTCGGAGTATGGCTGCCTATGTGGCCAGGTACTTGAAAATAGTCGTACACGCAAACTTCTCACCCGGTGTACTTCCTATCTCACAGTGATTCCCAGGTGGGATGAGTGAGTCAGAGTGCATGTTCTGGGTGACCCCCAGGGTGTTAAGCTGGGGAACGCACAACAACAACTACATACTTTCGAAATCTTATGCAGAGATTATCTTCAATCATGATACGCTCCTAGCGTAAAAACGTGTACTTTCCATGAAAGGAGAGAAAAAAAGCTGAAGTCGGAGCATGGATGCCTATGATAAGGCGAGGTACTTGAAAACAACCATATGTGCAAACATCCCAATCGGAGCATATTTACAGTATCAACGTGATTCCCCGGAATAATGAACAAAATAGCATAATGATATATTTGGATACAACCCCCTCCCTCAACGTGTAAAGCTGGGAAACGGCTATCATCCCCCCAACAACAAGAACATAACAAGGTGAAGGTGTCCAATAACCTATGTGGTTGTAGGGGGGCGAGGTGACAGAGACCTCAGCTTCTCCAGGGGCCAGCATATTGAGGGCGGCGCCCATCTTCTCTCTCTCGCTGCTTTACCTTCCCTGACCCTAAAAAGGGCAGGTACCCATTTACAGCTGGGTGAACTGGAGGACTGTACTGAAGCCAAGGCGCACAAACGGTCACCCATCTACTTGGTAACATTGCTCAATGCTGCTCAACCTTGGCTTTAGGGAAAGCGCATGCTCTGACCGCTGAGCTATGCTGTCAGCTAACAACGTACAGACGTCGAGATGTCATTCGCCAACAACATCCATTCTTTTCACCTCTCTTGAAGACGCGTTAAGTCTTTCATTAAACACAGAAAAACGGGAGCATATGATAATAGCACTTTGATGTCCTCACAGTTTTTAGTCGCACAAGCATCAGTTTCCTTTTATGCTAGTCGAGCTAACATAGGCGGAGGATCGAATTTCCCTATCACACACAATGGTAATGGGAGATTGGTCACTTTATCATGAAAACGGCTGCGCATAGTTTGTCAAGCACCAGGGATGAGAACAAGCAATATATGAGTGCTTCACAGCACAGCGTTTTGTTAGTTTAAGACCTTGCGTAATTGTTGTGCTAGAGTAGAGTGCAAGGAGAGGTAGGGGATAGACGGATGAGAGAGAGAGAGAGAGAGAGAGAGAGAGAGAGAGAGAGAGAGAGAGAGAGAGAGAGAGAGAGAGAGAGGTGGGGCAAGCAGGCTTAAATAAATAATAAATGAACTGCAGATATTAGGATTACTACATACTAGAAGTAAGCAAGAGTCTAAATGCACTAAGCTGGCTGGTCTACTTTGAGAGAGAGATTATTTATTCATTTATTTATTTATCTATTATTTATTTATTTATTATATTTATTTATTTATCTATTTATTCTTTTTATTTCGAGGATAATGGAATAAACACGCGCGTGCTTTTTTATACCCAGTACCCGTGTGTGTGCAGTTTTGTAAATTCTGACATCCGTTCCCACCAGCACACAATGGTCTACTCTTCCGAAAAGCAAAACGGGTTTTAACGTGTTTGCAAAATGTTCAGCGTACATTCGCACACGGACCTCGGTTTATAGTCTCATCCGAAGGACTTTTGTGGGGAGTAGAGTCGGCACTGATGTTAACTCCAGAGGAAAAATCCTCTTTAACAGGAATCAAACTGGGTCAGCAGATCACGAGCGCATCATGCTAACCTCCAGGCTGTCCTGTCCCAGAAAGAACAAGAGAGAAAGAGAGAGAGAGAGAGAGAGAGAGAGAGAGAGAGAGAGAGAGAGAGAGAGAGAGAGAGAGAGAGAGAGAGAGAGAGAGAGAGAGCGAGCGAGAGAGAGAGAGAGAGACTTGTATTTCTGTGATAAACTAGGATCTGCACAAAAAGTAGATAGATGTTGAAATCTGTTCCTGATTAAGGCGTTTCTATGATTGTACACATTCAACAATTGCTGCATGAGCATCCATTTGAATTTCCAAAAGAAAAAGCTAAAACTGTTTTGATAAAGAGATGGAGACTATTTACAATGGTTGCATCACATTAGGTATAGTTCAGCTACAAAGTTTGAATGTGCAGAACTGTCCTTTGAGCTGTTGACACCTCTCTCACCCACTGCCACTTGACGAAAGAAAACACTTTCAGCATAATTGGAAATCTGCTGACAGCCTTCTATTGAGGCAGTGTTATAGTTGCTTGCCCAACTTTCCAGACCTGAATGTTTACACAACTAACAGTGTGATTCATCGCGTGTTGACACATGAAGACGATAGGCTAATGACCTGTTGGGCTGTGAAATGACAGCGCGTTGTTTGTCAAGTATCCAAGATGTCAAACAGTGATGCGAAAATGGGCTGTTTCAAGCTGCAAAAAACGCTAAACCGACAGCCCCCCCCAAAAAAAAACAACAACAACCAAAAACAATAACAACAACAACAAAACCAAAACCAAAACAAAACAAACAAAAAACAAAAACAAAAAAAACAAAAAACAATAACATCAAAACAACAACCCAACTAGAAAACCCCAACAACAGGCCAATCAGGAAGTGACAAAAAGTGGAGTAGCCACCTGCTTTTCTATGGCAGTGTCTATTCCTTTTTCGCATACCATAAGAAACAATGAAGTGAGTAGTGTGATTGCCGTTCTATGCATTCTTGGTTCTTAAAGTATTCATCAGATAATCTGAGAGAGAGAGATATTTTAATTTCTGTAATAAACTAGGATCTACATGAACACAAGATAGTCGTTGAATTTTCTCCATTACAAAAGCGTATCTAAGGACATAGACATCCAACAATGATGCACCATTGCTATTTCAACCTCCAAAACAACCTGAAACTGTTTTTGATAAAGAGATGGAGACTGTTTACAATTGATATGATACTTTCCATTCAGCTTCAAAGTTTGAGTGTGTAGGACTGTCCTTTGAGCTGTTGACACCCCTCTCGGCCACTACCACTTGACGAAAGAGAACACTTTCAGCATAATTGGAGATCTGCTGACAGCCTTCTATTGAGGCAGTATTATAGTTGCTTGCCCAACTTTCAAGACCTGAATGTTTACACAACTAACAGTGTGATTCATTGCGTGTTGACACGTGAAGATGATAGGCTAATGACCCGTTGGGCTGTGAAATGACAGGGCATTTGTTTGTCAAGTATCCAAGATGTCAAACAGTGATGTGAAAATAGACTGTTTCAAGCTGCAAAAAACCCTAAATTGACAGCCCCCCTTCCCAAAAAAACAAACAACAACAACAAAACCAAAACCAAAACAAAACAAACAAAAAACAAAAACAAAAAACAACAACATCAAAACAACAACAAAAAACCCAACAAGGGGCCAATCAGGAAGTGACAAAAAGTGGAGTATCCACCTGCTTTTCTATGGCAGTGTCTATTCCTTTTTCCTGTACCATAAGAAACAATGAAGTGAGTATTGTGATTGATGTTCTATGCATTCTTGGTTCTAAAAGTATTTGTCACATAATCTGACAGAGAGAGAGATTTTAATTTCTGCAATAAACTAGGATCTACATAAACACAAGATAGTCGTTGAATTTTCTTCATTACAAAAGCGTATCTAAGAACATAGACATCCAACAATGATGCAAACGCATCCATTGCTATTTCAACCTCCAAAACAACCTGAAACTGTTTTTGATAAAGAGATGGAGACTGTTTACAATTGATATGATACTTTCCATTCAGCTTCAAAGTTTGAGTGTGTAGGACTGTCCTTTGAGCTGTTGACACCCTCTCGGCCACTACCACTTGACGAAAGAGAACACTTTCAGCATAATTGGAGATCTGCTGACAGCCTTCTATTGAGGCAGTATTATAGTTGCTTGCCAAACTTTCAAGACCTGAATGTTTACACAACTAACAGTGTGATTCATTGCGTGTTGACACGTGAAGAGATAGGCTAATGAAGGTTTTGGGCTGTGAAATAAGATGTCAAATAGTGATGTGAAAATGGGCTGTTTCAAGCTGCAAAAAAACCCTAAACCCACCCCTCAAAATGAAAGACAAAACCAAAACAAAACAAAAAAGGCAAAAACAACAACAACAACCCAACCAGAAAACCCCAACAAGGGGCCAATCAGGAAGTGACAAAAAGTGGAGTATCCACCTGCTTTTCTATGGCAGTGTCTATTCCTTTTTCCCAAACATAAGAAACAGTTTATTTATTTATTCTTTTATATCGAGGAAAATGGAATAAGCACTCATGTGCTTTTGTTACACCCAATCCCTGTGTGTATGTGGTTTTGTAAATTTTGTCATCTGTTCCCAATGGGCACGAAGATGTTTTGCATGCGTTTGCACATGGGGCTTTGGTTTATAGTCTCATCCAAAGGACAATGAAGTGAGTAGCATGATAGCTAGTCTATGCATTCTTGGATCTAAAAGTATTTGTCACATAATCTGAGAGAGAGAGGGAAATTTTAATTTCTGTAATAAACTAGGATCCACATGAACACAAGATAGTCGTTGAATTTTCTTCATTACAAAAGCGTATCTAAGAACATGGACATCCAACAATGATGCAAACGCATTCATTGCTATTTCAACCTCCAAAACAACCTGAAACTGTTTTTTAATAAAGAGATGGAAACTGTTTACAATTGATCTGATACTTTCCATTCAGCTTCGAAGTTTGAGTGTGTAGGACTGTCCTTTGAGCTGTTGACAGTTCTCTCACCCACTACCACTTGACGAAAGAGAACACTTTCAGCATAAATGGAACTCTGCTGACAGCCTTCTATTGAGGCAGTGTTATAGTTGCTTGCCCAACTTTCAAGACCTGAATGTTTACACAACTAACAGTGTGATTCATCGCGTGTTGACACATGAAGATGATAGGCTAATGACCGTTGGGCTGTGAAATGACAGCGCATTGTTTGTCAAGTATCCAAGATGTCAAACAGTAATGTTAAAAGGGATTGTTTCAAGTTGCAAACCCCCTCCCCTTTCTCCCCACAATAACCCCTGCAGGCAAATCGGAAGTGACAAAAGTGGAGTAGCCACCTGCTTTTTTATTTCAGTGTCTATTGTTCCCCCCTCCCCCACGAAACAGAAGAAACAATGAAATGAGTAGTGTTAATTTTGTTTTATGTATTCTTGGTTTGTAAAAGCATTTGTCAGTTAACCTCAGTGAGAGAGAGAGAGAGTGAAAGAGACAGGCAGACAGACTGACAGTGTGAGAGAGAGAGGGAGAGAGAAAATATACAGACAGACATACAACAGGAGAGAGAGAGAGAGGAGAGAGAGAGAGAGAGAGAGAGAGGAGACACACACACACACACACACACACACACACATACAAAACACACACACAACACACACACATACACACACGGGCACACACAAGAATTTTGCTTCCTATTCAATGATACAATTTTACTTAAAAGCACAGCATAGACATTGATATTCACTATTTTGTACCATTTAAAAGCCAAAATTCCATCACCCTGCTGAAATGTACAACCCGTGTGTGTGTGTGTGTGTGTGTGTGTGTGTGTGTGTGTGTGTGTGTGTGTGTGTGTGTGTGTGTGTGTTGTGTGTGTGTATATGTGTGCACGTGTGTGTACATTTGAATATGTTAGAATATTGTTAATCATTATTGGTTGCTTGTGTGGAAGCGGATTGAATAGCAGCGCTCTGATTTGTAAATGCAAGATATAGCGCTCTATAAATTCCATATTATTATTATTATTATATTATTATTATCATTATTATTATTATTATTATTATTATTGACAACACAATTTTAAAAAACTATCCACTTTATACACACTTCTTCACCCACTCACCACCCTCCCACCCCCCCCCCCCCCACACACAACACACAGAGAACATAGAACCTAAACAACTTTGATAACAGATCTACAACGATCGAATTATATCATTTTTTATAGCCAGTAACAAAGTTTTAATGTATAGCAGTATCATTTACATGTGTTGCCTGTCTCAGCTATTGCCACTTGATGGAGGACAAAACTTCCACCGTCATCGGAAATCTGCTGAGCGCTTTGTGTTGACTTAGGATTACAGTTGCCCAACTGCCAAGCCTTTCACGATTACAGAACAAACAGTAGGCTCGATTTCTCGTCGTAGAATAAGGACAAAGGGCTACAACTGGCCATTTCGGCAATGGACTCGCAGGGCAATGTTTATCCAGTATCCAAAACATGAATGAGCGATATGAAATGGTTATTTCAAGGTAAATTATACGCAATCTGATAATTATCCTTTTCCCCAGGGTAACCTCGCCATAGGGTAACTAACCATCTACTAATCATAGCCTCAGTATCACCCCTTACTGGGTTACAGTAGCATTCAAAGGTGCACAGTGCACGTGTATTGGGAAAAAAGGGGGCTTTCTCCCATAACGTAGGATAGTGATAAGGTAGTGTAAAAGGAGACGTGCAAAAGATTGTCATTAAATGGCATTGACAGAACTGTGTTATTTATTTTATTGTAATTTGTTTATGATACAGTCATGAAGTGACAATTCAGATTGTCGTTATGTGTCTTCCTTATGTCTTAGGGTGTTGGGCAGGAGAGAGAGAGAGAGAGAGAGAGAGAGAGAGAGAGAGAGAGAGAGATGAGAGAGAGAGAGGAGTAGAGAAGAGAGAGGAGAGAGAGGAGAGAGAGAATAGCAATAGAGTCATGATAAGTTTACAAAAATTCAGCATTGCTTTTTTTGAAATTATTCATCATAAAACAATAAGTATACAATCTTTACATGTGCATAACCACAGTTTTTGTCAGCTTGGGTGACCATTAGCATTTCATTAAAGACATTGCTTCAAGAAAGAAAACAATGTCATAATATGATACATCGAATATGATTACGAGCATGTAATGTGTAGAGGTATCTTTATAAATGATGAATACTGCCTAAACAACAATGGCATCATTACAGTAAATATGATTGCTCACTTTTCTTGTGGGGATATATTCTTATAGATGTTGCGTTTTTGTCTAAACTACCACAGCATTATCACCATAAAGTATGATTGCACATTTTTAGTGTGTGGATGTATCCTTACAGTTGTTGCGGTTTTTTTTCCCTAAACCATCATAGCTTTATTACAGACAAACATTTCACCACAATAAGAGAGTGTTGAACATGTTCTGTTGACACTAAATAATTATGATGATCATAGTTACTTTCTCGAGCTTTTCACATTTTACAAAACCAACAGTGTGATCGCTTTTTTTGTTGCGACACGAAAATGGCATGACGATGTGTTGGTCGTTTAGGGCAAGGAAATAGCAGTGCCCTGTTTATCAAGTAATCTAAGATGGAAACGAGCGATAGGGAATAATGGTTTCAAGGCAAATGGCCACACTGGGGTTCTGAACAATTTTGCACATGCAACCAGTTAACAAAGGTTAAAAAAATCATGTGTCAGTGTCTGCAGTTGGCAGGGCTGCTATGGTAAACATATGGGTGGGTTATTTTCTGGAATACTTTCACGGTAGAATGTTGATTTGGATGAAAACGTTTATCAGATAACAAGAGAGAGAGAGAGAGAGAGAGAGAGAGAGAGAGAGAGAGAGAGAGAGAGAAGAGACAGACAGACAGACAGACAGACAGACAGACAGACAGACAGACAAGACACAGACACAGATAGGCAGGCAGACCGACAGACAGCTAGACAGCATGCTGGTATTTAAAGAAGACCATACACTTCAAAAGCTAATTTTCTCCAAAAGCATACATCATATTCATATACAACCAACAAATGCTGCTTTTGCATGGTTTCTTCCAGAAGAAAAACAACTTTGAAAAAGAAAACAAGTACAACTGATATAAAAATACAGACATAACTATTTGTAAATGTAAATATATACTTTAAGATGTGAAGATGTACATTTACGTCTGCGTGGTTTGATTGAAAACAAATATTTTTTAAAATGTAAAGGTATCTCATAACCTATGTGGTCATAGGGGAGCAAGGCATCAGAGACCTCACTTTTCCAGGGGCCAGCATATTGAGGGCAGCACCCATCTCCTCTCCCTCGCTTCTTTACTTTCCCTGACCCTAAAGAGGGCAAGTACCCATTTACAAAGGGGTGAACTGGGGAACTGTACTGAAGCCAAGGCACGCAAATGGTCACCCATCCAGTAGGTAACCATGCTCAATGCTGCTGAACATTGGCTGGGGGAAAGCGAGTGCTCTGACCACTGAGCTATTCTCGTCCCATGAATAAAACGAAATTTGCAGGCAGATTCTTTTAACATTGGAATAGAGTATACCAACTATCAAGCCTTGTCTTTCGTGTTTGTGAAGTCACCAATGTGGTTGCCATG
>CM054136.1:53293178-53330678 GCA_028751875.1 Rapana venosa
CATGGGCAGTTGGGCGTTTGCCGCGAAATGGCAGTGCACTGTTTGACCAGTATCTGATATGGGAAAGAGTGATATGAAGCCATTGTTTCAAGGTACAGAGCCGCATGAAGATTCTGATCAACCAATCATTCGTGCAAGCACACACGGTGTAATAAAAAAAAAAATCACCTAGAACAATAAATTGTAATTATTCTATGTCACATGCTGGTCTGTGACAGTAAATGTCATGTTTTTTAGTTTTATTTTAGATTTGCTTACAAAACTCTGAATTGAACGTTTTTGTATAGATTTCTGTCTTTCTGCTGTAAGGTCATTTTAATGCTTTAAAAAACCAATCTGAAACAGCAAACATCACACCTAGAGTGCCCTTAATGGTTGGAATGAGTCAGATAGAGTGTATCATTATTCTGAGTGTTTCTCAGGGCGTTATGCTGGGAACACACCAGTACCAACACATTACAACAGTGGAACATGTTCATTTAATTAAGAATAACATGAGTATGCATACTCTGTGAAGGGTTTAACTACTTACAGATCTATCTAACCATACCTTCTTCGTAATTTTTTTCATGGAACCAGTTTAAATACGAACATACGTTTTTATGCACACACATAGGTAGAGGGTAAGAAAACGTATAAGTTTTTTTTTAATTTGACTTTCCTAGCAAAATAAAATAAACTTCCCATAAATAAGTCATTTTTATTTTAATACCTCCGCTAGGGCTCCTAGAGTTCACTAATGGTGACATTTGTTTGTGTAAGCCACCGTTTTCCCCACCATTAAGGTGACTGGATGTAATGAACGATTCGTGTTATGGGTATTATCACTCGCCCACATTTCCAGGTTGTTTTTATTAAAAAAAACAAAAAACCTTGAATGTTGAATGTTGAATTCAAGCGCAAGACCATCCATTCGGAAAGATCGTCTTTGATAGTTTGCTGTGTCCTTCAAGCACTCAAACACTCTTTGAGGATAGACATGGCTTTCGTCACTCTGGGAAAACAACAATGCAATAAGAGCTTTGTGTTCGTGCTACGCACGGGTGCCGCGGCCCACAAAGCCTTTGTGTTGATAGGGCCAGCAGGTTAATTAAACAGAATGACGAACTAGCTGCTATGACACCCAAACAAGAGTCATAAGCCTGTATAGCACTGGTCCAGTATAGCAGCGCATTGTTTGTTCATTCGGCATTAAAGACACGGCAAACTGCTGTTTGGAATTGGCTTAACGAGGTACAAAGCCACTGTTAATTTACAACCGTATTCAATTTTCGCATAAGGGGTATTCTAGTGAGTGTTGAAACTCTGATGTGGTAGCGGCTGAGGGCTAGGGTTCGAATCTTCTCTAAGGTATCTTTTTGAAAAGGTGTGATCCTGGTGTTGATAATGATACCGATTTGATATCTCCACAAGATCTCTGATTGAGACTATAAATTTATTAGGGACCTATGTGTGATCGCTTGCAGAAAGTCTTGCGCATGCATTACACCCCATAAGCCTTTAGCAGGGTAAGTGAGTTATGATCGGTGAGTTGGATGACATCAATATTACCCAGCATGCACCCTGCCATTTGGACATATCGGCTCCACCATTTTTAACTGGCACTTTTGTCCCCTCCAGGGGGAAAGAAATCCCCATAAACGGGATTGGAACCCGAGTCATGGGCTTAGCAACACACATCGCTTTTACCACCAGGGAATCCCGTCCCTGTCTAATGATAGCGTGAGCACTAATAATAGCGTGAACACTAATAACAGCGTGACACTAATAATAGCGTCACACTAATAATAGCGTGATCACTAATGATGGCCTGAACACTAGTGATGGTGTGAATACTAATGATGGCGTGAATCTAATGATGGCGTGAACACCAATGATGGCGTGAGCACTAATGATGGCGTGAATACTAATGATGGCGTGAGCACTAATAATGGCGTGATCACTAATGATGGCGTGAGCACTAATGATGGCGTGATCACTAATGATGGCGTGAGCACTAATAATGGCGTGATCACAAATGATGGCGTGAGCACTAATAATGGCGTGATCACTAATGATGGCGTGAGCACTAATAATGGCGTGATCACTAATGATGGCGTGAGCACTAATAATGGCGTGATCACTAATGATGGCGTGAGCACTAATGATGGCGTGAACACTAATAATAGCGTGAGCACTAATGATGGCGTGAGCACTAATGATGGCGTGAACACTAATAATAGCGTGCACACTAATAATAGCGTGAACACTAATGATGGCGTGAGCACTAATGATGGCGTGAGCACTAATAATAGCGTGAACACTAATGATGGCGTGATGACGCATGCATGTATGCACACACACATTCTAAACACACACACACGCACGCATACACTTCCACACACACACATTCACAGACGCACACACATAGTGCATGCTCGTGCGTATGAACACACGCACACACATACACTTCTACACACGCACACACACATACTTCTACACCCTCACAGACGCGCGCGCATTCTACACTCACACACACACACACACACACACACACTCGCGCGCGCGCGCATTCTACACACACACACTTTTCCATGCACACACACACGCACGCACACACACATTCCACGCACACACCAACACACACACACCCTACACACACACAATTCTACACACACACTTCTACACACACACACTTCTACACACATACACGTCTACACACTTCTACACACACACACCTACACACACACACACGCACCCTACACACACACACACACACACACACACACACACACACACACACACACACACAGAGTGTCTCCCCGATCTTGGCACAAAGAGAGGGGGGGGGGGGGGGGAGGGAGAAAGACAGATAAAATGCCTGCCGCGCGACGACACGCTTCCCTCAGTCACTAATGACGTAACTGCCATAATGACCCGTTATCACGGTTTGGGGATCTCTCTGGAGTTTTAACAGTAAACGGCATTTCGGTTGTTTTTTTCGGGGGGTTGTTCTTGTTTTGTTTTGTTTTTTGAGAGGGGGGGGGGAGGAGGAGTTGGTGGTGGGGTTTGAGGGTCAGGAGTTCGGGGGAAAAAAAGTCACATTTGTTTCCAAAAGTGTTGTTAAGTGCATACAGCGTTTTGTAAACTAAGGACCATCCTTATTGTCTCCAGAAAAAGGCATGTGTGTGTGTGTGCATGCGTGTATGCGGACACACCACACACACACACACACACACACTACGAATGCACGCACGCACATGCCTAAACACACACACATACACACACACCACGAATTCAAGAATCCACGCACTCACACACACTTACGCATGCACACACACACATACACACACGCACACACCACAGACACACACACTTACCCACTCACACAATCATGCACGCACGCACGCCCACGCACACACACTTACAAACCCGCCCCTTTTCCCCCATACACACATTCACTAAACTAAACCAAACCGAAACAACCAGTCAGGCAGGCATTTTCTAACCACCCACCCAATCTACACCACCTACCCACCCACCCTAAGAAAAAAAAGTGTACCAAACCAACAAATCAACTAACTAACTAACTAACTAACTTAATAACTAACTTACTAACTAACCTTCTAGTAAAAAAATGACAGACAGACAGACAGACATACAAACAGATACAGATACCAAGAAAACCAAAAAACAACAAAACCAAACAAATAATTATACCTTAAAGTCAGTGAGCCAGGTACTAGGCAGGAGAGAGCATACAGTTTGTGGATTGTAAACGTCAATGGGGAGAAGAGAAGAAGAGAAGTCTGCATACAAAAAAAAAATCAAAACCCAAACTATCACCCCCCAAAAAACCCCAACAACAACAACCCAACAACAACAACTAAAGTTAATGTGGAATGGAGATGAAATATCTAAACAGAATCGTCAACAGGTTTAAACGTGTGTGTAAGATACGCCGCGTGCGTTTAGAACACGGGGCTTCGGGTTTTATAGCTTCATCCGAAAGTCTTTCTGAGGATTGGAGTAGCCACTGATGTTAATTAACTCCAGGGGCAAAGTCCCCTTGAACGGGGATCTCAGCGATGGCTCGAACCTGGCTTCGAACTCGAGCCATCAAATCCAGAGTGCAACGCGCAACGCTTTAACCACTAGGCTATCCTGCCCCCCAGAGAGAGAGAGAGAGAGAGCCAGCCAGCCAGACAGACAGACAGAAGGCAAACTCAGAGAGAGAGAGAGAGAGAGAGAGAGAGAGCTGTGTTGGTTGTCTGTGAAGTTAGCAAGCGTATATATCATATCCATGAAAACTGTTGAAGTTCACACAGCATCAGTGGATAATATCTGAGTTGATGTGCTGGTTCTTCTCTTGCGGGTAGCCTGAGGGCAACACCACCATCTATCACACAGCCTGTCAACATAAAAAAACGATGAGATTATCAAGCTTCCGCTGCACGACATGTTCCTCTGACCCACTGGCACACCTAGCAATGGATAATGTTGTTGTTTTTTTCGATTTAACGTGTGCGCAAGATGTTCTGCGTGCGTTCGCACACGAGACCTCGGTGTATAGTCTCATCCGAAGGACAAAAAAAGGCAGAAAGACGGAGAAATGGAAACAGAAGCAGATGTAGAAACAGATTTTAAAGCAACAACAACAACAAAAACCACGTGTGCTCTTTTTTAACTAGTCAAACTACGTCAGTTCTTTGCTTGGGGCGAAATCACGCCCCCTCTTACCCCTCCTCAACCCACTACCCTTCCCGCCTTCCCCTGCCCTTCCCATACCCCCCAAAAGGTCAAAAACAGAGCGAAGAGAATGCTAATCTCCGTTGCACGACATGCTTCGTTTAACCCACTGACCTGATAAAGCATGGTGACCCGTTATCACCCCCTATCTCTGCATCAAGCCATAACCCTCATTTCAAAAGAATAATAAAAAAACAAAAATCAACAGAAAAAAGAAGCCACTGGCGTTATGTCCAGAGAAATAATAAGCTAGCGCAAGAGTGTCTTGATGGTATCGCCATTTGTGTGACCTTCAGACAGTCTCGCTTCTCTTTGCTCTGTTAAGAGACTGTTTCTCAAATCAAAGCAATTCAAAAACTCTTATTATCTCATTGACAGATAATTTCACCCGGGTTACAAGCCATACATGAAAGCAGTAAACATGTAAACATAATATCACGAAAAGAAATATTACAACATAGTATTGGATTACCAGCAAGCACCCATCACGATGTAAAAAGCACCCACAAATTAGCACTACCTCAGCCAATCATTAAGCGTAGAGTACAACCCTGTCAAGTAATCTCAAAGCATATGCACTTCCATAACAAGATCATTACGTCATCCTCATTGTCATTGATCATCATGCAATAAGAAAAAGCCTCTGATTCCATGGTCCCAGTTTCTCTGGTCTCATGGTGACCTCAGATTCGGTTTGCCCATACACTCCTGTGCCTGTGGTGAGTTTATGCCAAAGACCTTGAGGTTGGAGGTTCACAGGGGGACGATCGTTGGAGGGACGTTGTGGTGGCTGCCGCCTCGGATGGGCAACTCACTCAGTCTGGCTCCACGACTGAGCTAATGCTGTCGTTGGTAGGGGGCTTAGTAGGTGGTGTCCTGCGTATGTTAGCTCAGAACAGGCACCACTGAATACCACCGAAGTGGCCCAGCAGCAGTGCAGGGCCCCTCTGACTGGTGGCCGCACGGCGGCCTGATAGTGATGGGCTCCCTGTGGACTTTCGACCCTGATGATGAGACATAGAAAATATGGGTATGGCTGTGACGGGGAGATTGGAATGAGCGGCGTGGGAACAGCAGGACGGGGGACGTCACAGAAGATGAGGCAGCAAAAAAAATCCCTAAACTAGAAAGGAAAAAAAAGATGGTCTTCGCTGCATGATAGGCTTCATGAGCTCGCTGACCTGCTAAACCTGTTGAGCCATCATTAATTACCACTGCATCTCTGTATAATTATCTATCAAGTCATGTCAAGTCTAGTCAAGTCAAGCCAATTAAAGTCACTTCTATTCTAAGCAGAACAGCAGAATCCCCAGTAGAACCACTGACAGCAGCTGTGCGTCCTGATTCTTATCGCCACGTTTGTGACCTTCAGATAATAGTTATCAATCTCACTACCCATCCCTTAATCGATCAAAGGCTTCCTCTACTCTACTGTACTCGGTTCCGATTGACCATTTTTGCACCACTTCACAAGTACTTCGGTTTTCTGTTCTGTATTTTTCTTTTCTTTCCTTTCCTCTGTGTGTGTGTGTGTATGTGTGTGTGTGTGTGTGTGTTTATTTTTAGTTTATTTATTTTATTCTTTTATATCGAGGCAAATGGAATAAGCACTATGTGTTTTTTTACATCCAGTCCCCGTGTGTATGTGGTTTTGTAAATTTTGTAATCTGCTCCCGCTGGCACACAATGGCCTACTCTTACGAGAGCGGAACAGGATTTAACGTGTGCGCAAGATGTTCTGCGCGCGCGCGCTTGCGCGCGTGTGTGTGTGTGTGTGTGTGTGTGTGTGTGTGTGTGCGTGCACGTATTGGCAAACAGTGATTACAAAAAACCAAACCAAACCAAAAACAACACAAAAAACCGAAGATCAAAGATTTGTTCCACAAGGTCAAAGCTCTATTGGGAAGGGTGTAATTATAAGTCTTATGCAATAATGACTAATGAATCTAGTATTACCACCCCCGCACACACATGCACACACAGACACAGACACCAACACACACGCGCGCGTGCGCGCGCGACAAATCATAAGGTTATAGCTACATCAGTAGTTTGCATCTCCCAATCAGAATCTTTCTCTATGTGGTAAGAAGACAAAATTGTAGTACTGAAAGTGATATCAAGACAGTAAACAAAACAAAACAAAACGAAACAACAATAATATTATGTGAAATAAGTCAAGACTGTATCATTTTACTGTCTGAGGAAGATTTCATAAACAAGTGACGCCGAGAAAGCGTGATTAATCATGTAAGTGAGAGTTCTGTTATGAAACAAACACACACACACACACACAACACACACACACACACACACACACACACACACACACACACACACACACACACACACACACGCACGCCCGCACGCACGCACGCACACAGAGTGTGTTATTAGTCATTAGACAAACAAAATTGTTGACTGGATAGACTAGTGGTTAGAACATAGCGTTCGCAATCTGACAGCCCGGGTTCGATTCCCGTTCAAGGGGATATTTTGCCCTGGAGTTAATGTCAATGCAGACTCCACTCTCCCCAAAAGACCTTCGGAGGAGACTATAAACCGAGGCCCCGTGTGCCAACGCACGAAGAACATCTTGCGCACACGTTAATATCCTGTTCCGATTTTCGTAAGAGTAGGCCATTGTGTGCCGGTGGGAACAGATGACAAAATTTACAAAACCGCATACACACGGGGACAGGATGTAAAAAAAAAGCACATAAGTGCTTATAGCATTATCCTCGATATAAAAGAATAAAACAAATAAAAACTAAAACTGTCTCTCTTTATTTCTTTCTCTCTTATGGGCCATGGCCTTTCTTGAATAAATCATTGTCATTGTCATTATCTCTCTCCCTCTCTCCCTCTCTCTCTCTCTCTCTCTCTCTCTCTCTCTCTCTCTCTCTCCCTCTCTCTCTCTCTCTCTCTCTCTCTCTCTCTCTCTCTTCACCATAGTGCAGCAATTATGACAGCGGTTGCCACTACGATTTTTTTTTTCACAGGCATGATTTAAAACCATTTTCTTGTCAAAGGAAGACCAAAGCACACGTTAGAACGATCAGAGAGATGCTCTAGACTCTGCTTTGATGGATGTGGGGAAGGCTACATGAAATGATTTCAGCCAGTTGTCAGCACACAAGTCATGTTCACACAAGTCATGTTCACACAAGTCATGTTCGATAATTACGGTAATGGTCTGGAACCATCGGCAATGATCGCTCTGCTAGACACCAAGTGATGGATGCTGAGTCGGTTGAACATTGCTTTTTACTTTTGCTTCTATTCTAAAAGAAAAAACATTGATTGTTATTGCCCTTTGAGCAATAGCCATCTTGTTTTGATGCTGGTCTACATCTTCATTGAAAAAAACAAACTGCGTATGCATCTCCCTCTCTGTCTCTCTCTCTCGGTCTCTCTCTCTGCCTCTGTCTGTCTGTCTCTCTTTACCTACCTGTTTGTCTCATTGTCTCTCTGTATGTTTGTCTACGTTTGTCCGTCTTTTTGTCTCTGTTCTTGTCTTTGTCTGTCTGTCTGTTTGTCTGTCTCTCTCTCTCTCTTTCTCTACACCCTAGTGCATCAATTATGATAGCCGTTGTGACTATGATTTTAGTTTTAACAGGCATGATTTAAAACCATTTTCTTGTCAAAGGAAGACCAAAGCACACGTCAGAAAGATCAGAGAGATGCTCTAGACTCTGCTTCGATGGATGTGGGGAAGGCTACATGAAATGATTTCAGCCAGTTGTCAGCACACAAGTCATGTTCACACAAGTCATGTTCACACAAGTCATGTTCGATAATTGCGGTAATGGTCTGGAACCATCGGCAATGATCGCTCTGCTAGACACCGAGTGATGGATGCTGAGTCGGTTGAACATTGCTTTTTACTTTTGCTTCTATTCTAAAAGAAATAATATTGATTGTTATTGCCGTTTGAGCAATAGCCATCTTGTTTTGATGCTGGTCTACATCTTCATTGAAAAAAACAAACTGCGTAGGCATCTCCCTCTCTGTCTCTCTCTCTCTCTGTCTCTCTCTCTGCCTCTGTCTGTCTGTCTCTCTTTACCTGTCTGTTTGTCTCATTGTCTCTCTGTATGTTTGTCTACGTCTGTCCGTCTTTATGTCTCTGTTTTTGTCTTTGTCTGTCTGTCTGTTTGTCTGTCTGTCTGTCTGTCTCTCTGTCTCTCTTTCTCTCCACCCTAGTGCATCAATTATGATAGCCGTTGTGACTATGATTTTAGTTTTCACAGGCATGATTTAAAACCATTTTCTTGTCAAAGGAAGACCAAAGCACACGTCAGAATGATCAGAGAGATACTCTAGACTCTGCTTTGATGGATGTGGGGAAGGCTACAGGAACTAATTTCAGCCAGTTGTCAGCACACAAGTCATGTTCACACAAGTCATGTTCACACAAGTCATGTTCACACAAGTCATGTTGGATAATTGCGGTAATGGTCTGGAACCATGAACATTGGTCGCTCTGTTAGACACCGAGTGATGGATGCTGAGTCGGTTGAACATTGCTTTTCAGTTTTGGTTTTATTTTAAAAAAATATTTGGACTGTTATTGCCGTTTGAATAATATCCATCTTGTTTTAATGCTGGTCTACATCTTCATTAAAAAACCGAACTGCTTAGGAATCTCCCTCTCTGTCTCTCTCCGTGTCTCTCTCTCTCTCTCTGCCTCTATCTGTCTCTCTCTTTACCTGTCTGTGTGTCTCATAGTCTCTCTGTATGTCTGTCTACGTCTGTCCGACTCTATGTCTCTGTTTCTGTCTTGATCTGTCTGTCTGTCTGTCCGTTTCTCTCTCAGCTTGTCTGTCTGTCTGTCTGTCCGTCTGTCTGTCTCTGTCTCTCCATCATAGTTCAGCAATTATGATAGTGGTTGTGACTATGATATCCTTTTTTTCACAGGCATGACTTAAAACCATTTTCTTGTCAAAGGAAGACCAAAGCACACGTCAGAAAGATCAGAGAGATGCTCTAGACTCTGCTTTGATGGATGTGGGGAAGGCTACAGGAACTAATTTCAGCCAGTTGTCAGCACACAAGTCATGTTCACACAAGTCATGTTCACACAAGTCATGTTCACACAAGTCATGTTCACACAAGTCCTGTTCACACAAGTCATGTTCGATTATTGCGGTAATGGTCTGGAACCATCAACATTGGTTGCTCAGCTAGACACCGAGTGATGGATGCTGAGTCCGTTGAACATTGCTTTTTAGTTGTGCTTTTACTTTTTAAATAAATATATTGATTGTTATTGCCGTTTGAATGATATCCATCTTGTTTTAATGCTGGTCTACATCTCCATTTAAAAAACGAGCTGCTTAGGCATCTCCCTCTGTCTCTCTCTGAGTCTCTCTTTCTGTCTCTGTCTGTCTCTGTGTGTGTGTCTCTCTCTTTACCTGTCTGCTTGTCTCATTGTCTCTCTGTATGTATGTCTACGTCTGTCCGTCTTTATTTCTCTGTTTCTGCCTTGATCTGTCTGTTTGTTTGTCTGTCCGTTTCTCTCTCAGCCTGCCTCTCTCTCTCTCTCTCTCTCTCTCTCTCTCTCTCTCTCTCTCTCTCTCTCTCTCTCTCTCTCTCTCTAGTGCATCAATTATGATAGCGGTTGTGACAGTGATTTTTTTGTTTCACAATCATGATTTAAAACCATTTTCTTGTCAAAGGAAGACCAAAGCACACATTAGAACGATCAGAGAGATGCTCTAGACTCTGCTTTGATGGATGTGGGGAAGGTTACATGAAATGATTTCAGCCAGTTGTCAGCACACAAGTCATGTTCACACAAGTCATGTTCGATAATTACGGTAATGGTCTGGAACCATCGCCAATGATCGCTCTGCTAGACACCAATGATGGATGCTTAGTCGGTTGAACATTGCTTTTTACTTTTGCTTCTATTCTTAAAAAAAATATTGATTGTTATTGCCGTTTGAGCAATAGCCATCTTGTTTTGATGCTGGTCTACATCTTCATTGAAAAAAACAAACTGCGTATGCATCTCCCTCTCTGTCTCTCTCTCTCGGTCTCTCTCTCTGCCTCTGTCTGTCTCTCTCTCTTTACCTACCTGTTTTGTCTCATTGTCTCTCTGTATGTTTGTCTACGTCTGTCCGTCTTTATGTCTCTGTTCTTGTCTTTGTCTGTCTGTCTGTTTGTCTGTCTCTCTCTCTCTCTTTCTCTCCACCCTAGTGCATCAATTATGATAGCCGTTGTGACTATGATTTTAGTTTTAACAGGCATGATTTAAAACCATTTTCTTGTCAAAGGAAGACCAAAGCACACATTAGAACGATCAGAGAGATGCTCTAGACTCTGCTTCGATGGATGTGGGGGAAGGCTACATGAAATAATTTCAGCCAGTTGTCAGCACACAAGTCATGTTCACACAAGTCATGTTCACACAAGTCATGTTCGATAATTACGGTAATGGTCTGGAACCATCGGCAATGATCGCTCTGCTAGACACCAAGTGATGGATGCTGAGTCGGTTGAACATTGCTTTTTACTTTTGCTTCTATTCTAAAAGAAAAAACATTGATTGTTATTGCCCTTTGAGCAATAGCCATCTTGTTTTGATGCTGATTTACGTTTTCTTTTTTTTAAAAACCAACAAAAAAGAACTTCGTAGACATTTGTCTGTCTGTCTCTGTCTGTCTCTGTGTCTGTCTCTTTGTCTGTCTGTCTCTTTGTCTGTCTCTGTCTGTCTGTCTGCCTGTCTGTCTGTCTGTCTCTCTCTCTCTCATGGGGCCATGGCCTTTTCTTGAAAAAATAATTGTCATGGTCATTGCCATTCTCTCTCTCTCTCTCTCTCTCTCTCTCTCTCTCTCTCTCTCTCTCTCTCTCTCTCTCTCTCTCTCTCTCTCTCCACCCTAGTGCATCAATTATGATGGTGGTTGTGACTATGATAAAAAAAAAATTCCACAGGCATGATTTAAAACCATTTTCTTGTCAAAGGAAGACCAAAGCACACGTTAGAACGATCAGAGAGATGCTCTAGACTCTGCTTCGATGGATGTGGGGGAAGGCTACATGAAATAATTTCAGCCAGTTGTCAGCACACAAGTCATGTTCACACAAGTCATGTTCACACAAGTCATGTTCACACAAGTCATGTTCACACAAGTCATGTTCGATAATTGCGGTAATGGTCTGGAACCATCAACATTGGTCGCTCAGCTAGACACCGATTGATGGATGCTAAGTAGGTTGAATATTGCTTTTTACTTTTGCTTCTATTCTAAAAGAAATAATATTGATTATTATTGCCGTTTGAGCAATAGCCATCTTGTTTTGATGCTGGTCTACATCTTCATTGAAAAAAACAAACTGCGTAGGCATCTCCCTCTCTCTCTCTCTCTTCTCTCTCTCTCTCATCTCTCTCTCTCTGTCTCTCTCTCTGCCTCTGTCTGTCTGTCTCTCTTTACCTGTCTGTTTGTCTCATTGTCTCTCTGTATGTTTGTCTACGTCTGTCCGTCTTTATGTCTCTGTTCTTGTCTTTGTCTGTCTGTCTGTTTGTCCGTCTGTCTGTCTCTGTCTCTCCATCATAGTTCAGCAATTATGATAGTGGTTGTGACTATGATATCCTTTTTTTCACAGGCATGACTTAAAACCATTTTCTTGTCAAAGGAAGACCAAAGCACACGTCAGAAAGATCAGAGAGATGCTCTAGACTCTGCTTTGATGGATGTGGGGAAGGCTACATGAAATGATTTCAGCCAGTTGTCAGCACACAAGTCATGTTCACACAAGTCATGTTCACACAAGTCATGTTCACACAAGTCATGTTCACACAAGTCATGTTCGATTATTGCGGTAATGGTCTGGAACCATCAACATTGGTTGCTCAGCTAGACACCGAGTGATGGATGCTGAGTCCGTTGAACATTGCTTTTTAGTTGTGCTTTTACTTTTTAAATAAATATATTGATTGTTATTGCCGTTTGAATGATATCCATCTTGTTTTAATGCTGGTCTACATCTCCATTTAAAAAACGAGCTGCTTAGGCATCTCCCTCTGTCTCTCTCTGAGTCTCTCTTTCTGTCTCTGTCTGTCTCTGTGTGTGTGTCTCTCTCTTTACCTGTCTGCTTGTCTCATTGTCTCTCTGTATGTATGTCTACGTCTGTCCGTCTTTATGTCTCTGTTTCTGCCTCGATCTGTCTGTTTGTTTGTCTGTCCGTTTCTCTCTCAGCCTGCCTCTCTCTCTCTCTCTCTCTCTCTCTCTCTCTCTCTCTCTCTCTCTCTCTCTCTCTTTCTCTCCTTTCTCTCTCTCTCTCTCTCTCTCTCTCTCTCTCTCTCTCTCTCTCTCTCTCTCTCTCTCTCTCTCTCTCTCTCTCTCTATCTCTCTCTCTCTCTTTCTCTCTCTCTCTCTACCCTAGTGCATCAATTATGATAGCGGTTGTGACAGTGATTTTTTTGTTTCACAATCATGATTTAAAACCATTTTCTTGTCAAAGGAAGACCAAAGCACACGTTAGAACGATCAGAGAGATGCTCTAGACTCTGCTTTGATGGATGTGGGGAAGGCTACATGAAATGATCTCAGCCAGTTGTCAGCACACAAGTCATGTTCACACAAGTCATGTTCGATAATTACGGTAATGGTCTGGAACCATCGCCAATGATCGCTCTGCTAGACACCAAGTGATGGATGCTGAGTCGGTTGAACATTGCTTTTTACTTTTGCTTCTATTCTTAAAAAAAATATTGATTGTTATTGCCGTTTGAGCAATAGCCATCTTGTTTTGATGCTGGTCTACATCTTCATTGAAAAAAACAAACTGCATAGGCATCTCCCTCTCTGTCTCTCTCTCTCTGTCTCTCTCTCTGCCTCTGTCTGTCTGTCTGTCTGTCTTTACCTGTCTGTTTGTCTCATTGTCTCTCTGTATGTTTGTCTACGTCTGTCCGTCTTCATGTCTCTGTTTTTGTCTTTGTCTGTCTGTCTGTTTGTCTGTCTGACTCTCTCTCTCTCTCTTTCTCTCCACACTAGTACATAAGTTATGATAGCCGTTCTGACTATGATTTTTATTTTTTACAGGCATGATTTAAAACCATTTTCTTGTCAAAGGAAGACCACAACACACGTTAGAACGATCAGAGAGATGCTCTAGACTCTGCTTTGATGGATGTGGGGAAGGCTACATGAAATGATTTCAGCCAGTTGTCAGCACACAAGTCATGTTCACACAAGTCATGTTCACACAAGTCATGTTCGATAATTACGGTAATGGTCTGGAACCATCGGCAATGATCGCTCTGCTAGACACCAAGTGATGGATGCTGAGTCGGTTGAACATTGCTTTTTACTTTTGCTTCTATTCTAAAAAAAAAACATTGATTGTTATTGCCCTTTGAGCAATAGCCATCTTGTTTTGATGCTGGTCTACATCTTCATTGAAAAAAACAAACTGCGTATGCATCTCCCTCTCTGTCTCTCTCTCTCGGTATCTCTCTCTGCCTCTGTCTGTCTGTCTCTCTTTACCTACCTGTTTGTCTCATTGTCTCTCTGTATGTTTGTCTACGTCTGTCCGTCTTTATGTCTCTGTTCTTGTCTTTGTCTGTCTGTCTGTTTGTCTGTCTCTCTGTCTCTCTTTCTCTCCACCCTAGTGCATCAATTATGATAGCCGTTGTGACTATGATTTTAGTTTTCACAGGCATGATTTAAAACCATTTTCTTGTCAAAGGAAGACCAAAGCACACGTCAGAATGATCAGAGAGATACTCTAGACTCTGCTTTGATGGATGTGGGGAAGGCTACAGGAACTAATTTCAGCCAGTTGTCAGCACACAAGTCATGTTCACACAAGTCATGTTCACACAAGTCATGTTGGATAATTGCGGTAATGGTCTGGAACCATCAACATTGGTCGCTCTGTTAGACACCGAGTGATGGATGCTGAGTCGGTTGAACATTGCTTTTCAGTTTTGGTTTTATTTTTTAAAAATATTTGGATTGTTATTGCCGTTTGAATAATATCCATCTTGTTTTAATGCTGGTCTACATCTTCATTAAAAAACCGAACTGCTTAGGAATCTCCCTCTCTGTCTCTCTCCGTGTCTCTCTCTCTCTCTGTGCCTCTATCTGTCTCTCTCTTTACCTGTCTGTGTGTCTCATAGTCTCTCTGTATGTCTGTCTACGTCTGTCCGACTCTATGTCTCTGTTTCTGTCTTGATCTGTCTGTCTGTCTGTCCGTTTCTCTCTCAGCTTGTCTGTCTGTCTGTCTGTCCGTCTGTCTGTCTCTGTCTCTCCATCATAGTTGAGCAATTATGATAGTGGTTGTGACTATGATATCCTTTTTTTCACAGGCATGACTTAAAACCATTTTCTTGTCAAAGGAAGACCAAAGCACACGTCAGAAAGATCAGAGAGATGCTCTAGACTCTGCTTTGATGGATGTGGGGAAGGCTACAGGAACTAATTTCAGCCAGTTGTCAGCACACAAGTCATGTTCACACAAGTCATGTTCACACAAGTCATGTTCACACAAGCCCTGTTCACACAAGTCATGTTCGATTATTGCGGTAATGGTCTGGAACCATCAACATTGGTTGCTCAGCTAGACACCGAGTGATGGATGCTGAGTCCGTTGAACATTGCTTTTTAGTTGTGCTTTTACTTTTTAAATAAATATATTGATTGTTATTGCCGTTTGAATGATATCCATCTTGTTTTAATGCTGGTCTACATCTCCATTTAAAAAACGAGCTGCTTAGGCATCTCCCTCTGTCTCTCTCTGAGTCTCTCTTTCTGTCTCTGTCTGTCTCTGTGTGCGTGTCTCTCTCTTTACCTGTCTGCTTGTCTCATTGTCTCTCTGTATGTATGTCTACGTCTGTCCGTCTTTATGTCTCTGTTTCTGCCTTGATCTGTCTGTTTGTTTGTCTGTCCGTTTCTCTCTCAGCCTGCCTCTCTCTCTCTCTCTCTCTCTCTCTCTCTCTCTCTCTCTCTCTCTCTCTCTCTCTCTCTCTCTCTCTCTCTCTCTCTCTCTCCTAGTGCATCAATTATGATAGCGGTTGTGACAGTGATTTTTTTGTTCCACAATCATGATTTAAAACCATTTTCTTGTCAAAGGAAGACCAAAGCACACATTAGAACGATCAGAGAGATGCTCTAGACTCTGCTTTGATGGATGTGGGGAAGGCTACATGAAATGATTTCAGCCAGTTGTCAGCACACAAGTCATGTTCACACAAGTCATGTTCACACAAGTCATGTTCACACAAATCATGTTCACACAAGTCATGTTCACACAAGTCATGTTACCATACAAGTCATGTTCACACAAGTCATGTTCACACAAGTCATGTTCACACAAGTCATGTTCAAACAAGTCATTATCACACAAGTCATGTTCACACAAGTCATGTTTACACAATTCATGTTCACACAAGTCATGTTCACACAAGTCATGTTCGATAATTGCGGTAATGGTCTGGAACCATCGACATTGGTCACTCTGCTAGACACCGAGTGATGGATGCTGAGTCGGTTGAACATTGCTTTTATTTCAGTTTTTTAGTTGTTTTTCTAAATGTTGAATGTTATTGCCATTTGAATAATATCCATCTTGTGTTAATGCTGGTTTACCTTTTCATTTAAAAACTAACAAACAAACAAACACGCACTTTTTAGACATCTGTCTCTCAGTCTCTGTCTCTTTTTGTGTCTCCCTCTTTGTCTGTCTGTCTGTCTGTCTCTCTCATGGGGGTCATGACCTTTTCTTGATTAAACTATTGCCATTGTAATTGCCATTCTCTCTCTCTCTCTCTCTCTCTCTCTCTCTCTCTCTCTCTCTCTCTCTCTCTCTTTCGAGTTCAGTTCTCTCTCTCTCTCTCTGTCTCTCTCTCTCTCTCTCTCTCTCTCTCTCTCTCTCTCTCTCTCTCTCTCTCTCTCTCTCTCTCTCTCTCTCTCTCTCTCTCTCCTACCATAGCCCAGCAGTTATGATGGTGGTGGTGACAATGGTTTTTTTTTCCACAGGCATTATTTAAAACCAGTTTCTTGTCAAAGGATGTTGAGTCGGTTGAACATTGCTTGTTAGTTTTGCTTTTATTTAAAAAAACCAAACTATATTGGTTGTCATTGCCCTTTGAATAATATCCATCTTGTTCTAATACTGTCTACACCCTGCTTGAATTTATTTTTAAATACTTAGAATTTTCTCTCTCGCTCTCTCTCTCTTTTTCTGTGTCTCTGTCTGTCTTTCTGTCTGTCTGTGTCTCTGTCTGTCTGTCTGTCTCTTTTCAGAGTTCAGAGTTCTCTCTCTCTCTCTCTCTCTCTCTCTCTCTTTGTATCTCTCTCACTATCTGTATCTGCCTCTGTATCTCTCTTTATCTCTGTCTGTCTCTGTCTCTTTATCTCACTGACTATCTATCTGTCTGTCAATCTGTCTGTCTCTGCCTCTGTCTTTCTGTCTGTCTCTCTTTCTTTCTCTCTCTCTCTCTCTCTCTCTCTCTCTCTCTCTCTCTCTCTCTCTCTCTCTCTTTCTCTTTCTCTCCCTCATAGATAGCTGAATGTTAAAAAAAAAATTAAAAAAACAAAACCATCTACTCTTATGTTAATCCTACAACCCTCTATAAAATAAAATATGTTCATCGTTCATTGTTCACATTTGTTTTCTTTTTTGGGGGGGTCACGACCTGATAGGTCTTTCTGGGCCAGAAGTACGGCTACAGACCCATCCCTACCCACATCCCGGCCTCGGAGTTCCAGATGCTGAGGGGCTGCGTGAAGACCTCCAAGGAGGAGGTGGAGCTGCTGGACAACTGGTACAAGGAGGACCTCAACTCTGTGCCCCCTGTCTACGTGCTGCAGCCCATCTCCTCCAACTTCACCAACTTCAACAACAAGGTCCGGCCACCTTCTACACCACTCCACCACTCTCACTCTTCTTCGTGACGTCTTGTTGTTGTTGTTGTTGTTGTTGTTGTTGTTGTTGTTGGTTTTCTTGTTTTTGTTCTTCTTTGCAGTTCTTCGCATTCTTCTTTGCATTATTCTTTGCATTTTTCTTCTTTGCATTTTTTGCGTTCTTCTTCTTCGCATTCTTCTTTGCATTCTTCTTCTTCTTCTTCTTCTTTACATTCTTCCTCTTTTTTGCATTTTTCTTCTTCGCATTCTTCTTCTTCTTCGCATTCTTCTTCTTCTTCGCATTCTTCTTCTTCGCATTCTTCTTCTTCGCATTCTTCTTCGCTATCTTCGCAATTCTTCTTCTTCTTCTTCTTTTTCTTCTTCTTCTTCTTCTTCTTCTTCTTCTTCTTCTTCTTCTTCTTCTTCTTCTTCTTCTTCTTCTTCTTCTTCTTCTTCTCCTTCGCATTGTTCTAATTCTTCTTCTTCTCAGCAATTCTTTGCATTCTTGTTCTTCGCATTCTTCGCAATTCTTCTTCGCAATTCTTCTCCTCCTCCTCCTCCTCCTCCTCCTCCTCCTCCTCCTCCTCCTCCTCCTCCTCCTCTCCTCCTCCTCCTCCTCCTTCTTCTTCTTCTTCTTCTTCTTCTTCTTCTTCTTCTTCTTCTTCTTCTTCTTCTTCTTCTTCTTCTTCTTCTTCTTCTTCTTCTTCTTCTTCGACGACGACGACGACGATTATGTCGTCGAACACTCAGACAGCAACTATTGCTGTCTGTGAAATGGCCCAAAAATGCGTTGCTCTGCCGCTAAAGTGCCTGACAAGTCAGACCCAGCACATCCGACTTTGGCATAGGAGAGAATCGTTATCTTTCAAGTCTTTCTGGGGAAAAAAAGAGAGGCAGGAGAACGAACTAAGAAGGTAAAAAATAGACAAACAGGAAATGACAAGAAGAACAAGGAAAAAGGCAGAAACGAAGAGATGGATAGACAAGAGGGAATTCCTAGCACATAATTTCCAAAAGGTGGGGATGCTATTTATACTGATAGTTACCCCCACCCCACCCCTCCCCCGGTATCCCCACAAGGAACTCTTGACGTATGGCTCACAATGCATTACAGTGCTTTTGGTTTGTGAGTATGTGGCTGAGGAAATGTGTTTGTTGTTGTTGTTGTTGTTGTTGTTGTGCAGTACAGTACAGTGCAGTACAGTACACTGCAATGCGATGCAATACAATGCAGTGCAATGCAATGAAAAGAAATACAATAAGTACAATACAATGCCATACAGCACAACACATTACAATTCCAGCGATACGATACGATGCAATACATTACGATACAATTCAACACAATACAATAATATACTATTCTCGACTCCACTCCACTCCACTCGACTCTATGCTATGGTATGCTATACTTCACTATACTATGCTATGCTATACTATACTATACTATACTATTCTGTACTATACTATACTATACTGTACTATACTATACTATACTATACTATACTATACTATACTATACTATACTATACTATAATATAATATACCATACCATACCATACTCTCCTCTCCTCTTTTCTCCTCTACTTTCTTCTTCTCTCCCCTCCTCTCCTCTCCTCTCCTCAACTCTCCTCTGCTCTCCTCTCCTCTACTCTCCCCTCCTCTCCTCTCCTCTCCTCTCCTCTGCTCTCCTCTCCTCTACTCTCCCCTCCTCTCCTCTCCTCTACTCTCCTCTCCTCTCCTCTCCTCTCCTCTCCTCTACTCTCCCCTCCTCTCCTCTCCTCTGCTCTCATCTCCTCTACTCTCCCCTCCTCTCCTCTACTCTACTCTCCTATCCTCTACTCTACTCTCCTATCCTCTACTCTCCTCTCCTCTCCTCTTTTCTAATCTCCTCTTTTCTCTTCTCCTCTCCTCTCTTCTCATATCCCCTTCTCTCCTCTCCTCTACTCTCCTCTCATCTCCTCTACTCTCCCTCCTCTTTTCTCCTCTCATCTCCTCTTTTCTCCTCTTCTCTCCTCTCCTCTGCTCTCCACTCCTCTTCTCATATCCCCTCCTCTCCTCTCCTCTCTCCTATCCACTCCACAACTCTCCTCTAATCTCCTCTCCTCCCCTCTACTTTATCCACAGAGGCATCAGCGGCTGATGGAGATGGACCAGAACGCCTGGTGGGAGACCCTGGGCAAGCTGCAGAGGATCGTCCGCAAGTCCGCCCAGGTGCTCTTCCTTGCCAGGAAGCTGAACAGGGACCAGGTGCACAACTACTTCATGTCCGGTACGTGCACAGCTTTTTGTTTGTTTGGTGTTGCTTTTTGTCATCCAGGATTCATAGTCTTCGTCTTGTTGTTGTTGTTGTTGTGCTTCTTTCCCTTCTTGTTCTTGTTCTATTATTATATTTTTATTTATTTATTTATTTATTTATTTATTCTTTTATATCGAGGATCATGGAATACGCACGCATGTGCTTTTTTACATCCAGTCCACGTGTGTATGCGGTTGTGTAAATTTTGTCATGTGTTTCCACCGGCATACAATGGCCTACTCTTCCGAAAAGCGGAACAGGATTTAACGTGTGCGCAAGATGTTCTGCATGCATTCGAACACGGGGCCTCGGTTTATAGTCTCATCCGAAGGAATGATCATCAGTGTTTTTGTTGCTGATGTTGTTGTTGTTGCTGCTGTTCTTCTTCTTCTTCTTTTTCTTCTTCTTCATCTTCATCTCCTTCTTCTTCTTCTTCAAACTAGATAGATCCATAACTCCTTTTGAAGGGGTCACATATACAGACTGATGTATTACAGTTTTTTTTTCTGATCTAATGCCCTTAGTCTCATCAACTAGTTAAATTTTTTGACTAAATCATGACAGTGAGTAAATACCTCATGAGTTACAAAAATACGTATTGTACAATTTCTAATCATACACATTCATGAAGCATATGGGTGAAGATGGTTTAAAACATATTTTCATAATGACATCAAGTACTTTTAAAAATTTTTTTTATACACAAACCAACTAAACCCACAGATCTAACGTTTTAGGCAGTACACGGTGCATCTTTGTGTAAAAATTAAACATACACATATGACATACTTGCACAAACGTACACATACAACACTGGTACACACACTTGAACTGAAAATGAAATACATTGACACTAACATGCAGTGACGGAGCGTGAGGTGGAGCGAGGCATACTGAAAGCCAAGAACACCGACGAACACTGCTTGGCCTACATCCGGGACATCTCCAACATCAACATCACCCTTCTGCGCATGGCCTGCAAGTTTGTGGACGTGGCAGCCAACAATGTGGACAATGATGCCCAGAAACTGCTCAAGGTTGGGTGAATTCCCTGTTCATAATCGTGTAGTGTAGTGTAGTGTAGTGTTGTGTAGTGTAGTGTAGTGTAGTGTAGTGTAGTGTAGTGTGTGTTTGTGTGTGTGTCTCTGTGTGTGTGTGTTTATGTGTGTGTGTTTGTGTGTGTGTGTGTGTGTGTGTGTTTATGTGTGTGTGTAATCGTCTATTCGCTATAAGTTGTATTACACGGTTGTGTGTGTGTGTGTTTATGTGTGTGTGTTTATGTGTGTGTGTGTGTTTGTGTGTGTTTGTGTGTGTAATCGTCTATTCACTATAAGTTACATTAGACGGTTGTGTGTGTGTGTTTGTGTAGTGTGTGTGTGTGTGTGTGTGTTTTGTGTGTGTGTGTGTGTGTGTGTTGTGTGTGTGTGTTGTTACAAGTTTTGTGTGGTTTGGGTTTCATATTGCTCTGTAGTTGGTCATGTTTGACTTGTCAGTTGTCTTCTTGTTAGAGTATCTAGCTACAAAAAGCTTAACACTGAAGTCAAACACTACTTTAAACAGCAATCACCGCGGCTCTTTACTTTAGCAGGGCTAATTGAACACACCGTTTTGTTTTTTATATTATTCTATTTCCATGAAGTTTATTTTATACCACTTTAAGTCACGGTGAAATTCGGGCTGCTCTCCCCGGGGCGAGCGCGTCGCCACAAAAGCAGCGCCGTCCAGTATTTTCTTTTTTCCCCCTGTCTGCAACTGTATTGTTTTCCCTATCTGAGTGACTTTTTCTACATAATTTTGCCAGGAAACATAGTGTGATATATTTAATAAGAAAGTTTTCTTTGGAATGGGTTTTGGGGCAGAAAAATGTATGTGAGTTACATGAAAGCAGTAAGCTAGAAACATCACAGAAGATAAAGCATAAAAAAAAAAAATCGAGTCTAACGCCGTAGACTTTATTTATGTATAAGATGCATGAATATTTTGCGTGAAGTCAATAGTGGAATATAGCTCAGTGGTCAGAGCCTTTGCTTACCCCCAGCCAATGTTAAGCAGCATCGAGCGTGGTTACCAAGTGGATTGGTGACCGTTTGCGAGCCTTGGCTTCAGTACAGTTCCCCCAGTTCACCCAGCTGTAAATGGATACCTGCCCTCTTCAGGGTCAGGGAAGGTAAAGCAGAGAGGTAGAGGGATGGGTGCCGCCCTCAATATGCTGGCTCTTGAAGAAGTTGAGGACTCTGATGGCTTACTCCCCTACGACCACATAGGTTATGGGACACCATTACCATTTACCTTTTATTGTCAATAACAGCCCAGTTGTGAGATTGTTCTTCCTTTCTGTTTTTGGCACAAACCCCTTGATAGAAAAACAAGCCAAAATAAAAGCACCATCATAAAATGCTTTTCCTTTTGATGCCGTGTCCACATTTTGTGCTTTAAAAAGCAAGACTGTGTGTTCTTGATAACGCTCACTTGCTGTGTTAACCGATCAAAACCCCATTAATGTTGGCATCCTTAGAATGCAGTAATGGACTAGAGAGGTAAACAGCGAATACAGCAGCCAAAGCACCACTGACACCAGTCACCCCGCGCGGTAATTCTCACTTTATGATCGTTGCCTATGCGGGTAATACCCGGATGTGTGTTGTTGAAGCGAAATTGCACAATTTCCGGTAACCGGGACATTTTTGTGGCAACTTCCTTTCTAGACAAGCCAAAGAGGTGCCAAGAAATGAAAACCAAAATACAAGTAACAAGCCGGCTAGTGAAGATAAGGCTTATGTTTGTTGCCCCAAAGCATCAGCTGAAGCAAAAATAACTTTCTTATATTTCTGTTTAGCAATGAGGACTTTGACACTTCTGACCTCTTTTGTCAACAGATATTTTAAAAGCATGGGACTTTTTTTATTTACACAATTAGACTTTGTGAGCAATCCAAACTTACACTCAGTTTTACCAACTTGCCGTTTGTTTTGGGATTGGAGGGGGGGGGGGGGGGGAGAGGGGGCAAATTAGTTCAGACATCAGCACTTCAGACAAACGAAATGAGGGACCTGGGTTCAAGTTGCAGATTGTTCATTGCTTCGTTCATTTGAGAACCCATACCCCATATTCGAGAAGTGAGTTACTTGTGACTTCCTTCCTATTAAATGTCTTTTGAGTGAGACTATAGGCAGAACTACGGTGCACCACGCACGCATAATAACCTGCACACATATGTTATTGTAGGTTCCCACGTTCCCCAGCTCACCACTCTGAGGGTCACCCAGAATGTGCACTCTGATTCACTCACCCCACCTGGGAATCATTGTGAGACTGAAATTGCACTCTGAACCGAGAAGTTTGCGTGTATGACTGTTTTTGAGTACCTCGCCATATAGACTTCAGAGGTTGTTGTTTTTCTCCTTCGCACATATCAAAGCGAAGTTTATCCTCTGTTCAAGATGAAACCTACAGCATCCGACCATCAGGGATGAGGTCATGGAAGCAGGAGTAGGAGTGACTTTTTATCTAAGCGGAAGAAAGAAGAGGCTGTGCCAAGCCCTGCTTGTGAGTGATGTCATGTCAGCTGGGCCTCTGCTCCTTCAGTTCAAATAGCAAACGCCAACAACTGCATCTCTTTTGATGTGAAAAGATCATATTAATAGAGTGACAGCAATACTCGTGATTTTACTACGTGAGAGTATTTCTCTTCGGTCAGTGAATTTGCTCTGAGGAAGTACTTTTCTTCCATCAGTAGGGAACGGGAGAGCCTAGTGGTTAGAACATTGCGCTCGCAATCTGATGACCTGGGTTCGATTCCCTTTCGAAGGGATGTTTTTCCCTGGAGTTCACATCAGTGCCGACTCCACTCTCCTCAAAAGTCCTTCGGATGAGACTATAAACCGAGGCCCCGTGTGCGAACGCACGCAGAACATCTTGCGCGCACGTTAAATCCTATTCCGCTGTTCGTAAGACTTGGCCATTGTGTGCCGGTGGGAACAGATGACAGAATTTACACAACCGCATACACACGGGGGCTGGATGTAAAAAAGCGCATAAGTGCTTATTCCATTATCCTCGATATAAAAGAATAAAATAAATAAAGTGTGAGAAATCTGTGATAATATCACAGCGATACTTACTCCACCGTTGCAGTTCCAAAAAGCAAGAGGGATGTGCAATGTGGGACAGAGCGCTTTTCGGCCTTTATGACACCCCTACTGTGCCTTTATTGGTGCCCATAGTTCCAAAACAGCCAGCACGCACCCGAAGTTTCACCATCGCACTGAGTCACGTGTTGGAAGAGTAGAGCCTGAATTACAGACACATTCATTCCTTTAAAATGAATTGTCTTCCTATTTGTCTTTTCGACTTATCATCTTTGTTTTTTGTGTGATGATTCTAGTGATATATTAATGCATTAACGGGCATGTGTGTAACGACAGACGCTGTCAGAATGTAGTTAAGTCCACGTGTTATTCGAATCGTGTTCTGTTTAATTCAGTTCCCTGACTTGTATACGGCGTTTACAATATTGCAGTCTGAGATCGTAAAGAATTCTGAAGTCTTTATTCGCGATTCTTAGTGGAGAATTTACTAGGCTACCTGGGTGAAGCAATATGTACAAAACACTCTGCATGTCTGTTTGTTTGTTGTTTTATATCGTCGTGGATCCCCCAAATTAAAAAGTGTTTAAATTTACGACCCCCTACCCCCACACCCCAGTAAAATTCAACTGCATCCAAACCATCTTTAAGGAATTTAGGGTATTTTTTGCATTTTACTCCCGAGGGTGCAGATTAAATTGTTTGAAAAAGCACGAATAGAAACACTATAAAAAGGAAGAAAAGTTCTGGATGGACATTAGTGAGGTTCACGGTAAATAATAAAAAAATAGAAACATAGCTGTAGAAGGGAGGTAATGGTTGGCTATCTCTGCTGTTTCACAGTACTTGTCTCCCTTACATTGCCATGCGTTTAGGTCGCTCTCACGTTTGTCTAGATGTCTGACTCTGAATCTAGCTGCCTATCTGTGGCTCTGTCTGTCTGTTTGTCTGCCTTTTTCTCTTTTTGTCTTTATCTCTGTCTATTTGTCTGTCTGTCTCTGTCTCGGTCGGTTTGTCTGCCTCCCTCTCCGTGTCTGTCTGTCAGTCTCCCTCTGTCTGTCTGCCTCCCTCTCTCTGTCAAGAACATCTTGCGCACACATTAAATCCTGTTCCGCTTTTCGTAAGAGTAGGCCATTGTGTGCGCGTGCCGGTGGGAACAGATGACAGAATCTACAAAACCGCGCACACACGGGGACTGGATGTAAAAAAAGCACATTATTCCATTATCCTCAATATAAAAGAATGAAATACAAATGTCTGTCTGTCTGTCTGTCTGTGTGTCTGTCTCTGTCTCTGTCTCTCTCTCTCTGTCTCTCTCTCTCTCTCTCTCTCTCTCTCTCTCTCTCTCTCTCTCTCTCTCTCTCTCTCTCTCTCTCTCTCTCTCTCTCTCTCTCTCTCTCTCTCTCTCTGGGGGACGGAATAGACTGAGGGTTGAAACGCACGCTCACAATCTGACCGTCCCGGGGTTTGAGCCCAAATTCCAGTCAATACAAATGAAGCCGATGTATACCCCGTTCTGCCTTTTGTAAAAGTAGGCCATCCGTGTCAGTGAGAACAAATGGCATGAAAAAACACAACAACAACAAAAATCAAAACACACACAGACAGACACAGTCACACACAGAGACACAAAGACAGACAGGCAGACAGACATGCAGACAGACAGGCCACACACACACACACACCACACACACACACACACACACACACACACACACACACACACACACACACACACACAAATAAAAGCAAAAGCAAATGTATTGCTTATTCAATGTACCATCTGGAAATAAAAATGTGACTTCACACACACACACACACACACACACACACACACACACACACACACACACACACACACACACACACACACACACACACACACACACACACACACTGATGTCGTATAAAGACCAATCCCCTAAGTGGGAATGCGGCAACCTTGATATGAGTGGGGGGGGGGGGGGGGGGATGGATATCGCATACGTAACAAAAAATCTCACCATTGTAGAACCTTAGAGTTCTAGTCCTGAAATGAGAACTAAAGAATACAGTTGTATTTTGTTTCTTGGGTTAAGTTTTTTCACTTTCATAAGAGGCTATTGTATTGTATTCTATTGTATTGACCGACATTTGCATAATACTTAATGTTTGCTATAATTATGCAGTTACCTACGCATTTCATACGATATAAATCTCTCCACCGTTACTTGTAAGTGATTAATAGTAATAATAATAATGATAATAATAATAATGATAATAATAATAATAATAATAATAATAATAATAATATTAATAATAACAATAATAATAATAATGATGATAATGAGAAGAAGAAGAAGAAGAAGAAGAAGAAGAAGAATGATAAATGGAATTTATATAGCGCTATATCTTGCACTCCCACTCGCTTTCCCCCAGCCAAGTTAAGCAGCGTCGACCGTGGTTACCAGTTGGATGGGTGACCTTTTGCGCGCCTTGGCTTCAGTACAGTTCCCCCAGTTCACCCAGCTGTAAATGGGTACCTGCCCTCTTTAGGGTCAGGGAAGGTAAAGCAGCGAGGGAGAGGAGATGGGCGCCGCCCTCAATATGCTGGCCCTAGAGAAGTGAGGTCTCTGACGCCTCGCCCCCCTACGACCTTATAGGTTATGGGACTCCTTTACCTTTTTACCTTTTTTTTATATCTTGCAAATGCAAATCAGAGTGCTTGCATTCAACCTGCTCATACACATGCAACCAACAATGATTTACAATATTTTAACAAATTCAAATGTACACACACACACGCATACACACACGCACAACACACACACACACACACACACACACACACACACACACACACACACACACACACACACACACACACACACACACACACACACACACACGTTATATACTTCAGCAGGGTGATGGAATTTCGGCTGTTAAAGGCAGGGACAGATAAATATGAGATGAAACTGGAGGGGAAAATCTTAGGTTTGAAATAGGTATGTTTTGAGGCTGGATTTAAAGCTGTCGTAAGTAGGCTTTTCACGAAGGGAGAGAGGGAAGTCATTCCAGATTGATGGACCAGAAATAGAGAAGGAGCGACGGCCGACAGTGGATTGGTTGAATCTAGGTATTCGTAAGCACAGGGTATCTGCAGCAGAGCGAAAGGGACGAGAAGAAGTGTACAAGTGAAGACATTCACAGAGATAGGAGGGTGCTGTTTTGTGTAGGCTTTTGTAACAGAGGGTACTGATCTTGTACTTTACTCTCTATGGCACAGGCAACCAGTGAAGAGATTGCAGAAGAGAGTAATATGCTCAGATTTTTTTTCTTTTTGAGATACTGATAATGCATACCATTATCTTTGTAACATTCGTTGTAGAGAGCCATCCCCTTTCACCTTCATCACAAAATAGAAATTATGTGTTGGTTTCTCCTATAGCTAACTACTTCTAACATTTCTTATGGATAAGAAGAACATTTCGTGATCGATAAGCAGTGATTTTTTTTTTTGGGGGGGGGGGCTGGGTGATCTTTCTTCAATGTTGAGATTGATCCCCAGTCATTTTGTAACAGGTAACCGTTGGTAGGAGATTATAATTACGCTCATGTTAGTTCATTCTAACAACGTAAAACTCTATTATCTGGTTAACAAAAACAACAACCCACCAACAACCCATATATTTTCATGCTAGTTCATTCTAACATCGAACAACTCTGTTTTCTGATATATAAAAAAAATCAGACCATCGTGGCTGGGTTTTTTTTTTGGTCAACGAGAGCAATACATTAACATCTCACCGCCACTCCACCCTAAGAATACATCCTAGTGTGGGCAAGTTTCCACGCAGAGAAGAAAGAAAAGACTGACTTCATCATCATCATCATCATCATCATCATCATCATCATCATCATCATCATCATTATAGAAAGATATTCTTCCTACGTTCTTCTCAGCCAAATCAGGCAGAAGGTCAGATGGACCATGCCTTCTTTTCTACGCATTGATTTCCCAGGGATCTCCCCAATCCGCAGCCCACCCGTCTTTTCTTTGGTGCGTTTGTGTGTGTGTGTGTGTGTGTGTGTGTGTGTGTGTGTGTGTGTGTGTGTGTGTGTTGGTTTTTTGTTTAGCATATAATCTTCATCCGGCTTAAGAAATCATCAAGAAAATCGTAGCCGGGCTTCTCCATTATCTTAGGCAGTGGGCTGGTGTGGTCCACTGTCGGGTTAAGAAGATTGCGGTCCAAGACTCTGAGCACGGTGTGGTGGGAAGGTGGTGACCTCTCCTAAAGGGCTTGTAGAAATGGTACGATACACTTCGAAGGAGAACATTAATGGGGTTTTTTTTTTGGCTAGAATAAGTTAGACAATTTTTGTTTGTTTGTTTGTTTGTTTCTCTGGAAGCAAAAAGGACTAGGCTGACTGAAAACAGACAGTTGTTGCACATGTCTTTTTTTTTGGTCTTTAACGATTATTTATTTATTTATTTATTTATTTATTTATTTCGAGGATAATGGAATAAGCACTTATGTGGAGCTTTTTTACACCCAATCCCTGTGTGTATGCAGTTTTGTCAATTTTGTCATCCGTTCCCACTGCAACACAGTGGCCTACTCTTTCGATAAGCGGAACAGGTTTTAACGTGTACGCAAGCTGTTCTGCGGGAGTTCGCACAAGGGATCTCGGTTTATAGTCTCATCCGGACTTTTGGGGGTAATGGAGTCGGCACTGATGTTAACTCCAGAGGAAAAATCCTCTTAAACAAGATTCGAAACCTGGGTCAGCAGATCACGAACGCATCAATCTAACCACCAGGCTATCCCGTTGATGTTGGGTCGAGGTGTTGCTGAATTAACGAAACGCTCTCTCTCTCTCTCTCTCTCTCTCTCTCCTCTCTCTCTCTCTCTCTCTCTCTCTCTCTCTCTCTCTCTCTCTCTCTCTCTCTCTCTCTCTCTCTCTCTCTCTCTCTCTCTCTCTCTCTCACCCGTTTTCATGTTAATGTTCAATTCATTGAGAACTATGTGTTTATTAACGCATATCTCTTTTCTCAACAAAAAACAAATTATAATCTATATATCTCTTGACATTAATGTTCAGGTCAGTTAGGGATTATGTATTGTTAAATCTACACTTTTTAAAAATAAATCATGTTGTCGTTGTTGTAATAATAGGGTTTCCTCCTTGTTTTGTTGTGATAGTCCCTAATCAGGGCAAGGGCCGGATGGAAAAATGTATGCGTATGCTTATTCTGTTACACTTGAAAAATAAATATTCATTCATTCATTCATTCATTCATTCATTCATTCATTCATTCATTCATTCACTCTCTCTCTCTCTCTCTCTCTCTCTCTCTCTCTCTCTCTCTCTCTCTCTCTCTCCCTCTCTCTCTCTCTCTCTCTCTCTCTCTCTCTGACTTTATAAGTTTGGTTGTTGTCCTTTTTTCTTCTACTTGGTTTTGTTGTTGTTGTTGTTTGTTTGTTTTTCTCTTTTTTCTGGTTGTCTTTCTTTTTCTTTTGTTTGTTGTTGTTTTTGGTGTTTTTTGGGGGGAGGGGTGGTGTTTTTAGGGTTTTCTTTTATTTGTTTGATTATTTGTTGTTGTTCTTTTTGTTTGTTTTGGGTTTTTTGTTTTTTGTTTTTTAGAGTTATTTCTCTTTTTTTCTAGAAGTGTATGTATGTATGTGTGTCCGTCGTGTCCGACGATGACCTCCCAAACAGCAGAGGAGGCAGCTGCTGTTTTGGAAACTGGGCAGAAATTTGATTATAGTGGAGATGCCTTGCCCACAGTACATCCCCACTCTCTCGGCCAAGTGGGCATAAGGACAGTCAGCGTTGGAGATGTTCTCCAAAGGCCAACTAGCCCCCAGGGCTGCAGCACATAAAGACTGTGCGAGTCAAGCCTCCTAGTCAGAGAGTCATAGTCGATCACTAAAGACTAAGCTGTAAAGTGGAATTCCATGAGTGGGAAAGCCACTGGTCATACAGCCTCTCACTTTGCTGTTGCCCCCATCGTCAATGGTTTAATGAAAAACTGTGATAAAGCCCAGGCGCTGACGGCGCTAGAAGTATTTGGTTATTATTAAGTTGTATCCCTACGGGCGGGGACTGGATGTAAAAAAACAAACCCACATGAGTGCTTATTCATTATCCTCGAAATAAAAGAATTTGTCATTGTCATTGTCTCTCTCTCTTTCTCTCTCCCCTCTCCCTCTCTCTCTCTCTCCCTCTTTCTCTCCCTCTCTCCCCTCTCTCCCCCTCTCTCTCCCCCCTCTCCCCCTCTCTCCCTCTCCCTCTCCCTCTCTCTCTCCCTCCCCCTCCTCCCTCTCTCTCTCTCTCTCTCTCCCTCCCCCTCCCTCTCCCCCCTTCCTCTCCCTCTCTCTCCCCCCTCTCTCCCCCCTCTCTCCCTCCCTCTCCCCCCTCCCTCTCCCCCCCCCTCTCTCTCCCCTCTCTCTCTCTCCCTCTCTCCCTCCCCTAGACCTTACGAGACGAGCGGCTTCCGCACGCGATAGCGCCCTCCAATATCTCGCGCTTCTCCGTGGAGTGGTCGGGAAAGGAAGGCATGGAAGAAGAGTCGCACCGCGCTTACTTCGATGCCTTCTGCGACAAGTTCTACCAGGACGTCACCCGCCTCATCGACGCTGCCATGGCCAAACACGTCAAGCTGGCCAACGACCCCGTGTACAGCGAGCCTTTACAGCATCTGCATGCCTGCAGGAACCATGTGGCCGCTTTTCAGGTAAAAGGATGTAGAGGGGGGTGGGATGGGTGTGTGTGTGGGGTGGGGTTATAGGGTTATGGAGAGAGAGTGGGGGAGAGAGAGGGAGGGAGAGAGTGAGAGGGGGAGGGAGAGGGGGGAGGGGGGTGGAGAGAGAGGGGGGGAGAGATGGAGAGGGGATGGAGAGAGGTGGGAGAGGGGGTGGAGAGAGAGAGGGGAGAGAGAGAGAGAGAGAGAGAGAGAGAGAGAGAGAGAGAGAGAGAGAGAGAGAGAGAGAGAGAGAGAGAGAGAGAGAGAGAGACCCGAACACGAATGATTTATTCACAAAATGGCCACTGGTCTATACATGAAGGGGGGTGCCGAACTGCTTAGTATTTTGGTGGCGACGGAAAGGGAGGGTGGTGTCTGCAGCAGCAACAACAAAATGTTATTGTACAACAACAAAAAATGTCAGTTGCATGGATGTGACTTTAGATAGCAATAAAATATAGCTCTTCCTCCGAAAGCTTTACACAAATATAAAGTGAGACTGCGCACAACCTTAGGATGACTTGACAACAACAACAACAACTATACTACTACTACTACTACTACTACTACTACTACTAACTACTACTACTACTACTACTACTACTACTACTAAATGTACCACGGCTACTACTACTACGACGACCACCTACTACTACTACGACCACCTATTTCTACTTCTACGACCACCACCAACACCATCACCACCACTAGGCCTCCTCCTCTTCCTCCCCCCCTCCTCCTCCTCCTCCTCCTCCTCCTACTACTACTACTACTACTACTACTACTACTTCTACTACTATCTCCTCCTCCTCCTCCTCCTCCTCCTACTACTACTACTACTACTACTACTACTACTACTACTACTACAACGACAACAACAACGATTACAAATAAAGGTATAACTGGGCCAAGAATGGGTTTGACCGGGTCATGGACTTTTGCTGGGTCACAGGGCCGGGAAGACGTAGTACAGCTGATCAGAGACTACGTCCTGGGCAAGAACCCGCGACCCCTGGTGCTCTACGGGCTGAGTGGTTGTGGCAAGACCTCCCTCATGGCCAAGGCAGCTAGCCAGGTAAGAGAGTGGTTGGAGGGGTAGCGGGTTCGGTTCTGGGGGCCGGTGGGGGGATACTTTTTGTTTGTTGGTGCATGTGCGTGTGGGTGTGTGAGTGTGGGTGGGTAGGTGAGTGTGTGTATGGTGGTGTGGGGAGGGTGTGGGTGGGTGTGGTGGTGAGGGTGGGGAGAGTGAAGGTGGGTGGTGGTGTGTGTGGGTGTGTGTATGGGGGTGGGGGGGTGGGGGGTGGTGGTGGTGGTTGTTGTTGTGTGTGTGTGGTGATGGTGTGTGTGTGTGTGGAGGGTGTTTTTTTGTGTGTGTGTAAATAAAAAGACGGGAAAGGAGGACATGAGAGAGAGACAGGCAGACAGACAGAGAGACAGAGAGAGATAGAGAGAGAGAGAGAGAGAGAGAGAGAGAGAGAGAGAGAGAGAGAGAGAGAGAGAGAGAGAGAGAGAGGAGAGAGAGAGAGAACAGGCAGACAGACAGTCAGGAAGACAGACATACAGACATTCGAAGGGACACAGTGAGAGAGTCTATATGTTTGCAAGTTCTCGTACAGACCAAGCTGTCTTATGAAAAAAACCCAAAGTAACAACAGCGAAAAAAAAGAGAACTTCAAGCCCCAAAGCAATCAACAAACATATGGTGTAAAAGAACAATAGTGGTAATGATACTACGGCAACTACTACTTTTGAAAGGTCTGCTGCCTCTGCTGCTGCTGCTCCTCCTCCTCCTCCTTCTACTACTACTACTACAACTACTACTACTACTACAACTACTACTACTACTACTACTACTACTACTACTACTACGACTACTGCTGTTGCTACTGCTACTACTACTACTACTGTTGTTGCTGCTGCTGCTGCTGCTGCTGCTGCTGCTGCTGCTGCTGCTGCTCTCCTCCTCCTCCTCCTCCTCCTCCTCCTACTACTACTACTACTACTACTACTACTACTACTACTACTACTACTGCTGCTGCTGCTGCTGCTGCTGCTGCTGCTTGTATTGTCATCTGGTCCACTTTTTATTTTTATCTCATCCAGTATGTATTTTCAATCTTATCCAGTATGTATTTTCAATCTCATCCAGTATGTATTTTCAATCTCATACAGTATGTATTTTCAACCTCATCCAGTATGCATTTTCAATCTCATCCAGTATATATTTTCAATCTCATCCAGTATATATTTTCAATTTAATCCAGTATGTATTTTCAACCTCACCCAGTATGCATTTTCAACCCCATTCTCATCCAGTATGTATTTTCCATATCAGTAATTCCAAGATAAATAAGTAAAGAGTGCACATTCTATGTCATCCCAATGATGACAAGCTCAAGGGAAAATGCTCAACAACAACAATAACAACAACCTCAACTACCACCACCACCACCACCACCACCACCAACAGCAACAACAATGACTAAAAAATAACCTACCAAAAACCCTGACACATTTTGTTTTATATTCCTAAACACACACACACACAACACACATACAACATACACACACACACCACACACACAAACACACACCACACAACACAACACACACAACACACACACACATAACACACACACAACACACACATACACACACACACACAACACACACACACAACTCACACATTCCACACAACACACACACACAACACACACATACCACACACACACACACAACACACACACACACAACACACACACACACACACACACACATACACACAACACATCACACACACACACCACACACACAACACACACATACACACACACCAACATACACACACACAACACACACACACAACACACACAACACACACACACACACACACACACACAACACACACAACACAAACAACACAACACACACACACACACACACACACAACACACACACAACACACACACACAACACACACACCACACACATCACACACACACAACAACACAACAAAAACGCCACAACATACACACACACAACACACACACATACACACACACACACACACACTCACCACAACACACACAAACACCACACACACACACAACACACAACAACACACACCAACATGGATCGGTGGTCTAGAGGTAACGTGCCTGTCTAGAAAGCGAAAAGTCCGGGTCGGAAGTGAGCGGTGGTTGAAATCCCGTTTGGACCCGAAAATGTTTCCCCATCCACTAGACCTTGAGTGGTGGTCTGGGCGCTAGTCTTTCGGATGAGACGATAAGATAAACCGAGGTCCCGTGTGTTACACAAAAATTATGTAGCGCACGTAAAAGAACCCACGGCAACAAGAGAGTTGTCCCCTGGCAACATTCTGTAGAAAAAAAAGCCACTCTGACAGGGAAAAACAAATGCAGTTGTAGACAGAAAAAAACAGAAGAAAAAAGGGTGGCGCTGCTCTGTGGCGACGTGCTCTCCCCGAGGGGGAGAGCAGCCCGAATTTCACGCAGAGAAATCTGACGTGACTTAAAAGTGATATAAATAAATAAAATAAAGACTTACACACGGATGGACATCCAGGCGGAGAGCTGGTTGGGAGAGAGGACGGTGCTGATGATCCGTTTCCTGGGCACCAGTCCTGGCAGTTCCACCATCGTGCCCTTGCTGACCAACCTGTGCTCGCAGATCTCCCTGGTCTATGAGCAGCCTCTGGACGACATCCCTGAAGAGCTCTCTCCCCTCATCCACCACTTCAAGAAGCTTCTCACCACCTGTCCCTCCGGTCAGTGGGTTTTGGTTGGGTGGTTGTTGTTTTTTTTTGGAGGGGGGTGGTGGAAATAGTTTTGTTGAGATGTGTGTGTGTGTGTGTGTGTGTGTGTGTGTGTGTGTGTGTGTGTGTGTGTGTGTGTGTGTGTGTGTGTGTGTGTGTGTGTGTGTGTGTGTGCCTCGGATTGCAGTCACCATATTTTTTGTGTGAATCGGAAGAAGAACCTGAACACTAGAGTGTATAATTATTTTCCGTAGTATTTTTTTTTTAAATTTCTGTTGCTCAGCTACATCTCTGAGGTTCACCAATACTGAGATTCTGCGTATGCGACCGTTTTTGTTGTAACCACTGATGAAAGGTAGCTGCATTCCAACTTCGGGGATGTATGCTGAGTATATATATATATATATATGTGTGTGTGTGTGTGTGTGTGTGTGTGTGTGTGTGTGTGTGTGTGTGTGTGTGTTGTGTGTGTGTGTGTGTATTTTTTAACCCACCGAACCCTGACAGTGAATTATGGGATCTTTTAACGTTAATATTTTGATGTCGTGCGTGTGTATGAATATACTCGATGGGAAATAAAGCCATGGCAGCTCTGCGTTTGAAGTTAGCGTGGAAGACAGAAAGAATCCCCACCTTTGATTCACTAGACGCCGCCACCTAAATTCGAACTCCACACACACACACACATATATATATATATATATATATAGAGAGAGAGAGACACACATACACACACACAAACACACACACACACACGCACGCACACGCACACACACACAGAGGCAGAGATACAGAGTGTTTAGATTAAAGTATGCTAGGAAACAGACGAATTCGTGAAAACTAATAGGTCAACAACAACAACAACACACACACACACACACACACACACACACACACACACACACACACACACACACACACACACTCACACACACATGTACGTACATTTACCCCAAAGATGTCACAGAGTTCGGGAGTTGATGGATAAGGCTGTAGATTGTAGTAGTTCTTTGTTCGGTTTGTTTTATTCGTAGTACAGGTCTTGGGTTAAGTCTCATCTCACGTAAGTATAGTGCAACCTAGTAGGCCTACGTTGTAGAGAACAACAAGAAACTGGTGGCAGCTGGCGTATAATAAATATACAGTAGTCCTCTTCGCTGTTCACTTACCCCTCACATACTTAACTTGAACCTAAAAACTAGGTTAGTCACGACAAGGAACCAAGCACATTCGTGATTGGCAGGCATGTTTATATGCTAAGTACCAGGTTACATCACTAAAAGATTGGACAGTGCCCACGCCTTTGACGTTGTGTGCGTTACTGCGAAAGGCACGATTTTACTTTTGCTAATTGATAATGATGATAATGATAATAATAATAATAATAATAATAATAATAATAATAATAATAATAATAATAATAATAATAATAATAATAACAATAACAATAATAATAATAATAATAATAATAATAATGATGATGATGATGATAATTGTAATTAATGATGATAATAATAATACTGATCGTACTACTACTACTACTACTACTACTACTACTACTACTACTACTACTACTACTACTACTTATCATCATCATCATCATCATCATCATCATCATCATGTATGAAATTTATATAGCGCTGAATCTTTTAAAGCAACAAATCAAAGCACTCAATTGCATGGGTTCCTCCCGTCTTTACGGCATGTTCATCGCATTATGGTTGGGGTACATCCTCTCTTACCATATCGTCACCAGCCCCACATCCCCCCCCCTCCCTAGTGGTTAGAGTGATGCGCTCGTGAGCTGCTGACCCGGGTTCGAATCTCGTTCAAGAGGATTCTTTCCTCTGGAGCTTAACATCAGTGCCGACTCCACTCCCCACAAAAGTCCTTCGGGTGAGACTATAAACCGAGGCCCTGTGTGTAAACGCGCACAGAACATCTTACGAACACGTTAAAAACCCGTTCCGCTTTTTCTTTTGGAAGAGTAGGCCATTATGTGCCAGTGGCAACGGATAACAAAATGTCCAAAACTGCATACACACGGGGACTGGATGTAAAAAAACACCCCACATGAATGCTTATTCCATCATCCTCGAAACAAAAGAATAAATAAATGTTATATTTATTTTATTTTATTTATTTTATACCACTTTAAGTCACGAGATTTCTCTGCGTGAAATTCGGGCTGCTCTCCCCGGGGAGAGCGCGTCGCCACAAGAGCAGCGCCACCCTTTTTTTTCTTTTTTTTTTCTTTTGGTCTGCAACTGTATTTGTTTCCCTATCAGAGTGGCTTTTTTCTAAGAATTTTGCCAGGGACAGCTCCCTTGTTGCCGTGGGTTCTTTTACGTGCGCTGAAAATTTTGTGTAACACACGGGACCTCGGTTTATCGTCTCATCCGAAAGACTAGCGCCCAGACCACCACTCATGGTCTAATGGATGGGGAAAATTTCGGCCCAAACGGGGTACGAACCGCGCACACACCCGACCCGGACTTTTCGCATTCTAGACAGGCGCGTTACCTCTAGACCACCGATCCACCCGAGATAAGTAAATGCATAGATAAATATAAGATAGATAAATACATGATAAATAAATAAATAGATAAATGAGTGACCCCCCCCCCCCTACCCCCATCCCAACTGGCTTGTGTCTGTCAGTTTTTCCCCCAGTCATGTTAGAAGTAAACCAAAGCCCCTTAAAGTAGCGTATTGCCAATACTGCTTGGAACCAGTCATAGGCACAAGGCTCTTCTCCTGTTGCATTCATTATTTCGTCACCTTGATTAATTAATGAGTGCAGTAAGTTTTCTCTCTGTGTCTTTCTGTGGTCTGTCTTGTCTCTTTGTCTCTGTGTGTCTTTCTGTGGTCTGTCTTCTCTCTTTCTCTCTCTGTGTGTCTTTCTGTGGTCGTGTCTTGTCTCTTTCTTCTCTTCTGTGTCTTTCTGTGGTCTGCCTTGTCTCTTTGTCTCTGTGTGTCTTTCTGTGGTCTGTCTTGTCTCTTTCTCTCTGTGTCTTTCTGTGGTCTGTCTT
>CM054136.1:53335678-53340678 GCA_028751875.1 Rapana venosa
TTATTATTATTATTATTATTATTATTATTATTATTATTATTATTAACCTCAGTCACTGACGACTGCCTTCCAGAGGACAGACCCCTGATGCTGTTCCTGGACTCGCTGGATCAGTTGTCTGGGGCGGAGGGGGCTCACCAGCTGACCTGGTTCCCCGCCCACTTGCCGGACCACGTCAAGGTCATCGCCTCCACGCTGCCCGACTACTACGGTCTTCTGGACACCCTGAAAAACCTTCTGGAAGACGACGACTGCTTTGTGCAGGTAACCGGGGTGGATGGATAGATGGATGGATGGGTGGATGGATGGATGGATGGATGGATGGAGTGAGAAACGGATTGGTTGGTTGGTTGGTTGGTTGGTTGGGTGGGTGAATGGGTGGAAGGGTGGATGGATGGATGGATGGATGGATGGATGGATGGATGGATGGATGGATGGATGGATGGATGGATGGATGGATGGAGTGAGAAACGGATTGATTGGTTGGTTGGGTGGGTGGGTGGGTGGGTGGGTGGAAGGACGGATGGATGGATGGATGGATGGATGGATGGATGGATGGATGGATGGGTGGATGGATGGATGGATGGATAGATGGATGGATGGATGGATGGATGGAGGGAGGGAGGGAGGGAGGGAGGGATGGAGGGATGGATGGATAGATGCATGGATGGATGGATGGATGGATAGGTGGATGGATGGGTGGGTGGATGGATGGATGGATGGATGGATGGATAGATGGATAGATGGATGGACGGATGGATGGATGGATAGATGGATGGATGGTGGGATGGATAGATGGAGGGATGGATGGATGGAGGGATGGATGGAGGGATGGATGGGTGGGTGGGTGGATGGATAGATGGATGGATGGATGGATGGATGGATAGATAGATAGATAGATAGATAGATAGATAGATGATGGATGGATGGATGGATGGATGGATGGATGGATGGATGGATGGATGGATAGATAGATAGATGGATGGATGGATGGATGGATGGATGGATGGATGGATGGATGGATGGATGGATGGATGGACGGACGGATGGAGTGAGAAACGGAATGGTTGGTTTTGGGTGGTTGATTGGCTGGTTGACTGGGTGGGTGGTTGGTTGGCTGGTAGTCTGGTTGGTTGGTTTTTCAACAACAAAAATGTGTAAGATTCATTCGGCTGTCAAATCATCGTCCTTGTTCTTACGTTGTCTCTGTCCAGACTGACCGACATATATCTTCATTCACTTGATTTTGTCTTAGCCCACACTTGACTCCTCTCACTTAAATGTTGTCTTAGTCTGACTGACTTTGACTGAGATATCTTCACTCACTAGATTTTTTGTCTCAGTCCAGTTTTTTTGACCGACTTAATATTATCTTCATTCACGTAGTTTTGTCTGAGTTTAGATCTTTGACCGTTATATTTATCTTCATTATTTACTTAGTTTTGTTTCTGATATATCTTCATCCTTCACTTGCCATTTTGTCTCAGTCCAGGCTTGTGTTATACTACTACTACTACTACTACTACTACTACTACTACTACTACTACTACTACTACTAATGATAATAATAATAATAATAATAATAATAATAATAATAATAATAATAATAATAATAATAATAATAATAATAATAATAATAATAATGATAATAATGTATGCATTTTATCTCCATTCACTTGTCATTTCCTCACAGACTAGAACGTTGACTTGGTATATTTATCTTCATTCACTCGATACTTTGTCTCAGTCCAGACTTTGACCACCTACCCGCCACCTTCCTGGTTTCCAGGTGCTGCCTCTGGGCGAGAATCTGAGCTCCACCATCCTCCAGGCGTGGCTGCAGAATGCCCAGCGGGACGTGACCAAAGCGCAGTGGGCCGTGGTGAACCAGGCCATCTCCAAGTGCAGCTTCCCGCTCTTCGTCAAGCTGGTGTTCGATGAGATCTGTCGCTGGAGGTCCTACACCAAGCCCTCCCACACCGTGCTGGCGTCCACCATCCACGAGACCATTCTGCACCTGTTTGAGCGAATAGAGACACAGCATGGTAAGGAGGGTGTATGATAAAATGCATGTGTTTGTTTATTGTTGTTGGTGTTGTTGTTGCTGTTGTTGATTCTGTTGTGAATTCGACGGGTCAACATTTTGGGGTGGAGGGTCGTACAAAGTATGCATTCTGACTCACTAATTTCACCCAGCGCAACTTCCTTCACCTTCACATATTCCTTAGTCCTGCGGACCGTGGAGGCATAAATGAAGATGTTGTAACCAGCTTCCTCCACTCCCCACGGTCCTCTGCTTTTCGTAGCAAGTCATTCCACTCAAGGTCAGTCCACTATTTGATGTCGTCTTCCCATCGGTTTTTGTGCATGCCTCTTCGTCTCCTTCCTTGTACTGTTCCCTGTACGACAGTCTTGGCCAGTCCAGATATTCGTGTGACGTGCCCGTACCATTTCAGTTTGCGTTTTTCACTGATGTCAAGAGCTCTTCATACGGTCCGGTGGCATTTTAAATTCTGGTCTTCACTTCCTCTTTAGTGAGGTGATCTCTGTATGAGATACCAAGGAGTTTACGAAAGCACCCCATCTCCAATGCCTGTATAATGGATGGATCGGTGGTCTAGAGGTAACGCGCCTGTCTAGAAAGCGAAAAGTCCGGGTCTGAAGTGTGCGGCGGTTCGTACCCCGTTTGGACCGGAAACTTTTCCCCCATCCATTAGACCATGAGTGGTGGTCTGGGCGCTAGTCTTTCGGATGAGACGATAAACCGAGGTCCCGTGTGTTACACGTAATTATTTAGCGCACGTAAAAGAACCCACGGCAACAAGAGAGTTGTTCCTGGCAAAATTCTTAGAAAAAAGCCACTCTGATAGGAAAACAAATACAGTTGCAGACATGGAAAAAAAAAAAAAAAAAGGTGGTGCTGCTCTTGTGGCGACGCGCTCTCCCGCTCTCCCCGGGGAGAGCAGCCCGAATTTCACGGAGAGAAATCTGCCGTGACTTAAAGTGGTATGAAATGAAATCTGAGCGCTTTGATTTGTTGCGCTATATAAATTCCATACATCATTATTATTATTATTATTATTATTATTATTATTATTATTATTATTATTATTATTATGATAATTCGTCCAATGTCTGCTGTTATGGTCCATATTTCAATTTATTTTCGCTCATATGACAGGCAACAAAAAAGTGGCTGTCTGAGTTTTCGACGAAGAGACAGACTTATTCTACCTGGTGAACACTGCGAGAATGAAAGTACACGTTAGATAGGAAGATGTGCGTGTCTGATCCTTTTTCAAGTATCTCGCCACATAGGCAGCCATACTTCGACTTCGGGTGGTTCTTTTTTTTTTTTTTACTCCTTGAAGGAAAGTGAAGGATTTTCTACTAAGAGCTGTATCATGGCTGAAGGACCCTCTAAACATTGTTTTTTATTACAACATAGCGACACTTTGAGGTAGTCGTTGGCACTTAGTTTATATCAGTGAGTGATGATAACACTGTTAGCCAGGACCAGATGAAATTTGTTTAATTTTTGTGTGTGTAGCAAACCATTATGAGATGGAGTGCATTTCTTGGTACAGGTGGCATGGTATGTTTTCGGGTTTTTCTTGCTCCTCTGCTAGAGCTCCGAGGTTCACCAAAGGTCATATTTTGCGTATAATTATACGAACGTTATTGCCCACCATGAATGTAGTCGTATTTCAACTTTGGTGATGTATTCTGGGTATGTTCGTTTAAAAAGTTACGTGTGCTCTCTTTCTTTCTTTCTTTCTCTATCTCTCTTTCTCTCATTGGCTATCTCTTTCGCTCATTCTTTAACTCTCTCGCATTCTTTAAAACTGTATCCGTCTGTCTCTGTCTGTCTCTGTCTTGTCTGTGTCTGTGTGTGTGTGTCTCTCTCTCTCTCTCTCTCTCCTCCTCTCTCTCTCTCTCTCTCTCTCTCTCTCTCTCTCTCTCTCTCTCTCTCTCTCTCCTCTCTCTCCTCTCTCTCTCTCTCTCTCTCCTCTCTCTCTCTTGCTTGCGCATGCATGCGCGCATACGTATATGTGTGTGTGTGTGTGTGTGTGTGTGTGTGTGTGTGTGTGTGTGTGTGTGTGTGTGTGTTTAGGTGTGTGGGTGTGTGTGCATATTCGCTCAATCGCATAAGCGGGTATTTCAGTGTCTAAAACTAACACACGAACCATTTTAGATATTCACGAAAACCTTTAAACGCCTATGCTTTTAAAAAAAAAAGTTTATCTGAATAGACAAAGTTACTGCTCATTTGATTTGTTCATTTTTTTCTGCATGATTTTGTGTGTATAATTATGTATCTATTCGATTCTAGTAATACATATTAATTTATTAGTTTAATTTATTACAGTAGGCACAGATATGTCTTAAGCATGATTTTGCACTTTGTATATATATATATATATATATATATATATATATATAATTATGTAATATAGTATGTAGTATATCTGTAAATAGTAATAACGATTTTACATAATCAAGACAACATCGCAGTGACAAACGATTCGTATTGTGTACATCAAACATACCTTTACAAAAAAAAACAATGTAAAGTATTGACGAAAGAAAGAGAAAAGGCTGCAGATGAGCAAGAAAAACAATATCACAAGAGGCAGGGAACAAAAGACATGTACAACTTTGTGTTTTCTTTTTGTCCTAATCAAGGTGCTTAGTCAGGCTCATGGTTTGCTACCATGTTGGTGTAGGTGGGATGTAGATTGTCAGATGAGATAGGGAATAATTATATGTGTGAGTGTGTGTGTGTATATGTGTGTGTGTGTTGGCGGACATGTGTGGGAGTGAGTGTGTGTTTGGGAGTGAGTGTGTGTGTGTGTGTGTGTGTGTGTGTGTGTGTGTGTGTGTGTGTGGTGTAGTGTGTGTGTGTCTGTGTCTGTGTGTGCGCATGTGTGGGAGTGAGTGAGAAAGTGTTCGGGTGAGGGAGGGTGTGTATGTGTTTATATATATTGTTGTTGTCTTCG
>CM054136.1:53345678-53353178 GCA_028751875.1 Rapana venosa
GAGACAACAATCCCCTTGAACGGGAATCGAACCGGGGTCGTCAGATTGCGAACGCAATGTTCTAACCACTAGGCTATCCCGTCCCCCGTCATCAGACGCTTGTGCTGAAATTCGAGCCCACGACTTGCAGTGACCCACAGGATTGATTAAAGTGTTATACTTTAAGTGCTTCTAAGCACTTAGCAGTATCATACATCAGTCGGTGTATCATTTCTGTTTCAAAATCAACCAACAACCAACCAACCAAATACAGGTCTACTATCTTTTTCTCTCTCTGTTTCAACCTCCTCCACCTGCCAAATCACATCGACCACCCCGGGTGGCAGGCAAGACGCTAGTGTCTCACGCCCTGGCCTACATCACGGCATCCAAGGACGGCGTCTCGGAGCCTGAGCTGGAGGACCTGCTGTCTCTGGACGACAAGGTCCTCAACGACGTCTACCAGTACCACCTGCCCCCTGTCCGCCGCATCCCTCCTCTCCTCTGGACCCGCATCCGCACCGACCTGCCCAAGTACCTCAGCGAGAGGGAGGCTGGAGGGGTCATCGTCATTGGGTGGTGAGTCTTCTTGTTGTTCTTGTTGTTGTTATTGTTCTTCTTCTTGTTTGTTGCTGTTGTTCTTCTTGTTCTTCTTGTTCTTCATGTTTCTGTTCTTGTTCTTCTGTTCTTGCTCTACTGTTGTTGTTGTTGTTGTGTTGTTCTTGTTGTTCTTGTTTTGTTGTTGTTGTTGTTGTCCTTCTTCTTCTTCTTCTTCTTGATTCTTCTTCTTCTTCTTCTTCTTCTTCTTCTTCTTCTTCTTCTTCTTCTTCTTCTTCTTCTTAATTCCTAATTCTTCTTCTTCTTGTTCTTCTTGTTCTTGTTTCTTCTTCTTTTCTTGTTCTTGTTCTCTTGTTCTTGTTCTTGTTTTGTTCTTCTTCTTCTTCTTCTTCTTCTTCTTCTGAGGATAATGGAATACGCACTTATGCGCTTTTTTTAACATCCAGTCCCCGTGTATATGCGTTTTTGTAAATTCTGTCATCTGTTCCCACCGGGTCACAATGGTCTACTCTTACGAAAAGCGGGGCAGGATTTAACGTGTGCGCAAAATGTTCTGTGTGCGTTAGAGTAGAGGAGAGGAGAGGAGGGTAGGGTAGGGTAGTGTAGGGTAGTGTAGTGTAGGGTAGGTTAGAGTAGGGTAGGGTAGGGTAGGGTAGGGTAGGGTAGGGTAGGGTAGGATAGGGTTGGGTAGGGTAGGGTAGGGTAGGGTAGGGTAGAATAGGGCAGGGTAGGGTTGGGTAGGGTAGGGTAGGGTAGGGCTGGGTTGGTTTGGGTAGAGTAGGGTTGGGTTTGCGTAGGGTAGGGTAATAATAATAATAATAATAATAATAATATATGGAATTTATATAGCGCTGAATCTTGTAAAAAACAAACAAATCGAAGCGCTTGCACTCAATCATTTACAGGCATGCAACTCTCCTTAAACATAATGAGAAATACATGCGCGCGCACTACGCACGCACACGCACGCACACACATACACACACACACACACACACACACACACACACACACACACACACACACACACACACACACACGGAACAACACTTAGACGGTGAAAGATGCTGTTGAAAATTAGGGACAGATATGTGGGGGAAAGTCTCAGGTAGGAAATAAGTGTGTTTTGAGGCTGGATTTGAAGGAATCAAGTGAAGGCTTTTGACGAAGTGAAAGAGGGAGGTCATTCCAGGTGGATGGACCAGAAACAGAGAAGGAGCGACGGCCAACAGTGGTTTGTTTGAATCTGGGTGTTCGAAAGCACAAAGTATCTGCGGCTGAACGAAGGGAACGGGATGGAGTGTACAGGTGAAGACAGTTACAGAGATAAGAGGGTGCAGATTTGTGGAGACATTTGAAACAGAGGGTATTGATTTTATACTGCAGTCTTTGTGAGACAGGCAACCAGTGAAGAGATCGCAGAAGAGGAGTGATGTGTTCAGATTTTTTCTTTCTTAGGACCAGTCGAGCTGCAGAGTTTTGTATGCGTTGAAGAGAGTGGATAGATGATGCTGGTAGGCCAGCCAAAAGAGAATTACAGTAGTCTAAACGTGAAAGAATAAGAGATGTGACAAGCTTGGAAGTTGCATCAGTGGACAGATACTTGCGAATCGCGCTTACGCGCCGTAATTGATAGTAGCAAGACTGGCAGGTCTGGGTGATGAATTTTTTCATAGAGAGTGTGTTGTCAAGAACTACTCCTAAATACTTCACAGAGTTGGACAAAGGAACTGACGTATTGCCGTATGCGGGTAGAGTAGGGTAGGGTATTGTTGGGTAGGGTAGGGTATGGTTGGGTTGGGTTGGGTAGGGTAGGTTTTGGTTTGGTTGGGTAGGATAGGGTTGGGTAGGGTAAGGTAGGGTAAGGTAGGGTAGGGTAGAGTAGAGTAGGGCAGGGTAGAGTAGGGTAGGGTAGTGTAGGGTTGGGTTGTGTTGTGTAGGGTAGGGTAGAGTAGGGTTGGGTAGGGTAGTGTTGGATTGGGTAGGGTAGGGTAGAGTATTTATTTATTTATTTATTCTTTCATATCGAGGATAATGGAATAAGCACTCATGTGCTTTTTTACATCCAGTCCCCATGTGTATGCGGTTTTGTAAATTCTGTCATCTGTGTCCACCCGCACACAATGGCCTACTCTTCCGAAAAGCGGTACAGGATTTAACGAGTGCGCAAGATATTCTGCATGCGTTCGAACACGGAGCCTCGGTTTATAGTCTCATCCTTCGGAGATTAGAGTAGGGTAGGGTAGGGTAGGGTAGAGTAGGGTAGGGTAGGGTAGGGTAGAGTAGGGTAGGGTCGGGAAGGGTAGGGTAGGGTAGGGTAGAGTAGAGTAGAGCAGAGTGGAAGAGAGTAGAGTTGAGGAGAGTAGTGTAGTGTAGTGTAGTGTAGAGTAGTGCAGTGCAGTGCAGTGCAGTGTAGTGCAGTGTAGTGTAGTGTAGTATAGTGAAGTGCAGTGTAGTGTAGTGTAGTGTAGTGTAGTGTAGTGCAGTGCAGTGTAGTGCAGTGTAGTGTAGTGTAGTGTAGTGCAGTGCAGTGTAGTGTAGTGTAGTGTAGTGTAGTGTAGTGCAGTGTAGAATAGGATAGGACAGTACAGTGCAGTACAAAAGAGTGAACTAGAGTAGAGTTAGAGTTTGGGTAGAGTATGGTATAGTATGGTGTGGCATGGTATGGTATGGTATGGTATGTTATGGTGTGCATGGTATGGTATGGTATGGTATAGTATAGTATATTGTGGTGTGGTGTAGTGCAGCGTAGTGTAGTGTAGTGAAGTGTAGTATAGTATAGTATCGTATAGTATAGTATAGTATAGTATAGTATAGTATAGTATAGTATAGTATAGTATAGTATAGTATAGTATAACACACACGCACACACACACACACACACACACACACACACACACACACACACACACACACGACATCCAGGATTTCATCGATAATGATAAACCATATTAATACCAAAATCGTCCCTCGTCTTATTCCCTAAAAGACGTGTGCTTCTCTTTTATTACATTTGTCAGGGTAGATTACATTAATCTCTTCTTATTTATTTATGTTGGGGGTGGGGATGGGGGTGGAAGAAGGGGGGGAGGGGGGGGGGGCTGACACATGTATCATCATCTTATTTCCAAAACGCGTGCTTCTCTTTCGTGGGGTATTTAACGCAGAGAGATTATCTCACGTCATTTTTTGGTGACACAGGTACAGCCGTCTAATTTCCAAAATGCGTCTTCTCTTTCGTGGGATATTTTACACAGAGAGATTATCTCTTATTCAAACCATTAATCAGTATACATAAACAAGCTGTCAAAATAGTAATAGATAAGTCATCTTTATTAACATTTTCAGATTTCAAAAATGTTAATATTCTTCCTCTCAAAACAAGATTTCTGTTTAATAAAGGTGTACTAATGCATAACATTCTTCATGGTAGTGCCCCATCTTCCTTGAGCATCATGTTCAGCGGAAACAATTTTCGACATACACATAAAATTAACCTTCCCTTACTAGCTATTAGTATGTTTAAATCAAGTCTAGTATATTCTGGGAGCTGGTGTTGGAATAGGGTCCCAACCTTTCTAAAAGATGAAACAGGATTTTCAAGATTTAAGAGTCTGTTCTATGATTTTCTAATGACCCATGAAAATGTCACATTTCTTTCACCACAAATGTTTTAATCAAACCGCTAGTGGTTTTAGTTACACAAATTGTCTCCGCGCATGGTATAGTTAGCTATTGTTAATATCCATTCCTATTAAATTTTGTTTGTTTGTTTTTAATTATTTCTGAGTATATTTAAGCACTCTCTCTGATGTTCTCTATATCTTGCTTGCCTTCCAGTATGTGTGTGTGTGTGTGTGTGTGTGTGTGCGTGCACGTGTCTGTGTATACTGTTTATATTCTTTTTATGCGATTCTATATCAATATGTATATTTTCCCTTCTTATTTATTTATTATTTTGAGGGCTGGATGTAAAAAACAAAACATGTAATGCTTAATCTACTACCCTCTGAAAAATAAAAATTGTTCCCAAAAAGTTGTTCTCTCGTCATTTTTTCCCCCGGTGACACAGGTACCATCGGCAGTTCTTGGACGCTGCCAGAGAAAGGTACTTCAGAAACCTGAACTTTGCCAGTTCCATCCATTCGCACATGGCCGACTATTTTCTGGGACTGTGGGGTGGGGGCACTCCTAAGCCCTTCGAATACTCGGAGCTTCAGAGACAGCGCTTCCATCTAGTGGACACCAAGGGAGAGGCGGATAGAAAGGTATGAAGTGTGGGTGTGTGTGTGTGGGGGGAGGGGGGGGATGGTGGGGTGTGTGTGTGTGAGGGGGGGGGGGGCATGGGTGTGGGGGTGGGGGGGTGTGGCGGTGGTGTGGGGGTGGTGTGGTGGGTGGGGGTGTGGGGTAGGGTGGGTGTGGGTGGTGTGATGGGGGTGGGTGGTGTGGTGGGGGTGGGTGTAGTGTGGATGGGCGGAGGTGGGGAGAAGAGGGTATGTGTAGTGTGGAGAGCGGGTAGGAGGTGTGGAGCGTTGGTGGTGGGTGGGGGTGGGTGTAGTGTGTGTGTAGTGTGTAGTGGGGTGGGGGGTGGGGGTGAGTGTGTGTGTGAGGGGGGGGAGCGGGTAAGGTGGGTGTAGTGTGTGTGTATGGGTGTGTGTGTGTGTGTGTGAGTTCTTCTGCTATAAAACAAAAACAAAATTACCAGGGTGAGGATAATGACGAATTGGATGACGGAGATGATGACAACTTGAACGGCAATAGTGAATGCATGATGATGATGATGATGATGATGATGATGATGATGATGATGGTGATGACGACGACGAAGACGATGATGATGACGACAACGACGACGACGGCGACGACGATGATGACTAAGAAGAAGATACTGCTGATGATAATAACGATGATGGTGACAACGACGACAACGACGACGATGATGACGTTGATAAAGAAGACAAACAATGATGAACTGTAAGATCAATTCTTTCTCCCGCTCTTTTCTTTTCTGATTCGCTATCGCTAAAACGATTCCTGTTTTCACGTTGCCGTTAACAACAATAATAATAAATTGTCTAGATATTGCATACTATATTATTATAACACTGAAAGCAAGGCAGCCCCAGCAAGACACACACACACACACACACACAAGCAAAATCTACCCCTGACACCAGAGTGAACACCAGCAACTGAACATCAACACCGGTAAGGACATTCACACCCTTGTCCACACAACAAGAAACACTAGCAATCTGCCTGGAAAGAAAAATAGATGGAACTCTTTGAATAGCTTCATTATAAGATTTCCTCCTACAGATCGTGTTCAGGCACAAAGTATCTCAGGGGATTTGCTGCCTGCCTTGGGTGGACCCTCTATAAACACACCTAGGTCGGTGGGGGAGCAGAAGCAACGGTACGCGGAAGCCTCTGCAGCCCAAGAACTCCCGCAAAGGGCATTCAACTGTGCGAGCGTTGGGTTGAGAGGGTGGCAACAGAGGGGATTTGTTAGCAAGGAAATTCAACCCTTGAGGGGCATTATTCATAGGTCTCCTGTCTTCTCGTACGCTGGGTTTTAGTAAACAAAACATCGACGTTATCAGAAACTGGCTTCATCAGGGCAGAAGAAGAAGAAACTACACCGCGAAGAAGGCAGGTGTGAGAACATGGCTTTGAGGATTACTTTGAGGATTACTGCCACTCTTTGGGTAGGGGGTGGGGTGTAGGGGGTGGTTGAGGGGGTGTTTACCTGGCTGCTGCTGCCGCAGTTGCTGCTGTTGGTCTTGTTTCCGCGTAGCGAGGGTGAAAGACCTTTAGCCCAACACATTGGAGAGAGTGTTCGGTAGGATGGTTGGTAAGCAACGAGAAATCTAAGTCAGAATAAGGGAATACAGAAAGAGTATCATTAATGCACACACAAAAATGTAGACCCGTTTCTGAGTGACTCGTTTATAGCAGTACTTATAGTTTCTATTAACGCCAACACAATGAGAGAAGTACACTTTGTTTGTCTTAACAGGCAAAAAGAAAAAGAAAAAGATGAATGAACAAAATGGACCTAAGAAATCCATTGGCAGAGACGCAGGCTTTGGTACACAACTGACATAAACAGGATACTTGAGAGAGCCACTCTTCTGCGCAGCACCGCAAATGATTCTGTACTAGTTTATAGAGAAGACAAGATAGACAACAACATCATCATTCGTTTCAATGGAATGTCGTGCACTTGGTCTCTTTTTCTGCTTCATTCCTATATTTCTGACATTTTTTTACGGAGAGCACACGAGTCAATAAAACTGCTGAATTAAAGTCACTTGCATACATCTTTTCTTTAAATAAAAAAGAAAAGAAAAAAGGGAGGGGGCGGGGTACCTCCTGGTACAAACAGACATCTGCAACTAAAATAAAATCTTCGTTTAACTTATCACCAGAGTCCGGTGGGAGCTAAGTATCAGTGCCTACAGCGAAAAGAGAATGATGCTTTATAATGTTATGTTGTGATTATCTCTAGCCATGGCAACCTCTTAGCATGTTAGCCTGTCTGTCACCTTGTCACGGGGGCTCCATAAGGCAGGATGGTTAAGACGATTGCCAGCCTCGCCCTTTCTTCCCAGTTGGACAAAAAAAATCGAACTGAATGTCAAAGCCCTTCGGATGAGACTATAAACCGAGGCCCCGTGTGCGAATGCATGCGAAACATCTTGCGCACACGTGAAATCATGTTCCGCTTTTTGAAAGAGTAGGCCATTGTGTGCCGGTGGGAACAGATGACAACATTTACAAAACCGCATACACACTGAGACTGGATGTAAAAAAGCACATGAGTGCTTATTCCATTATCCTCGTTATAAAAAAACAAGTCATCCGAGCGCTTTGATTTGTTGCTTTACAAGATTCAGAGCTATATAAATTCCATACATTATTATTAGTAGTAGTAGTAGTAGTAGTAGTAGTAGTAGTAGT
>CM054136.1:53368178-53370678 GCA_028751875.1 Rapana venosa
TATATAGAGAGAGAGAGAAACAAGAACCCAGGTCTAATTCCAGGCATACACAGATTTGTTCGCTTTATTGCATAGTCTGGTCATATGAGGTGGGTTTTGTTTCCTTTGGAAGTCTCAAGATGTGAAGGGTTTAAGGTACAAAAAACAGATGTTGTTTTTTCCTTCTGCATGTCTTAGGCAAAAAACAAAACGAACAAAAAAATCTTGTTTTTAGTGAAGATTTGCTTGGAATTACAATGTGTGTGTATGCGTTTGTGTGTTTTGTGGTGTGTGTGTGTGTGTGTGTGTGTGTGTGTGTGTTGTGTATGTGCGTGCGTGCGTGCGTGTGTGTGTGTGTGTGTGTGTGTGTGTGTGTGTTGTACGCGCGCGCGCGCGTTCGATTTTAAGTATGTTCACTTAAAGTGATATTAGACGAAGGAGGTAGGTGCATGCTAAGGTGAGGGGCTTTAAGAGAAAGCAAAACTTTGTGTGTGTATGCGTTTGCGTGCATGCGTGTGTGTGTGTGTGTGTGTGTTTGTGTGTGTGTGTTTGTTGTGTGTGTGTGTGTGTGTGTGTGTGTGTGTGTGTGTGTGTGTGTGTGTGTGTGTGTGTGTTGTGGCGCGCGCGCGCGATATTCTCTTTGCTCTGTGCTTATGTTTTGCATGTTATAGGGGGGATACTAATCGTATAACTTGTTTAGTTGATACAACTTGTAGTTTGCTGAACTGGTTGAAGTTTGCATTAGTGTGTAAATTGTGGCTTGTTCAAAATGTTAATGCTTTCTAAAGAAAAGAACACTGCATGTTAGCTCTTGTTGTTCCTTCGACGAAAAGCTCTTGTTGTTCCTTCGGCGAAAAGCTCTTGTTGTTCCTTCGGCGAAAAGCTTTTGTTGTTCCTTCGGCGAAAACCTTTTGTTGTTCCTTCGGCGAAAAGCTTTTGTTGCTCCTTCGGCGAAAAGCTTTTGTTGTTCCTTCGACGAAAAGCTTTTGTTGCTCCTTCGGCGAAAAGCTTTTGTTGTTACCTTCGACGAAAAGCTTTTGTTGTTCCTTCGGCGAAAAGCTTTTGTTGCTCCTTCGGCGAAAAGCTTTTGTTGTTCCTTCGACGAAAAGCTTTTGTTGTTCCTTCGGCGAAAAGCTTTTGTTGTTCCTTCGACGAAATCAGTACACATGGTGTCTGGTTGAGCGTGATGTTGTCCCAGTGAAAAACAAAAACGAAAAAAAAAGCACCAATAATAATCAGCTGTATCAGCCGTTGTTTAGTATGTTGTATAATTATTATGATTATGTGTTTGGAGGGATGGTTGTTTGTGGTTTAGCTGGTTGTAGAATAGGCGAATGAGTGAGTGTGTGGGTGGTGAGGGAGTGAGGGAGTGAGTGAGTGAGTGTGTGTGTGTGTGTTGTGTGTTTGTGTGTTTGTGTGTGTGTGTGTGTGTGTGAGTAATCATTTGCGTATGCATGTATGTGTCTGGTGGTGTATGTATGCATGTATTATGTATGCATGTGTGTATGTATTTATGTTTGTATGTTTGTATTTATATGTATATACTTATATGTCTGTATGTATGTTTGTGTGTGTGTTTGTGTGTATATGTGTGTATGGTCCATGCGAGAGAGATATATTCATTTTAAAATGATTGTGTATCAATGCTGGTGTCTAAGGAATGCTCTGATTATTAAATAGAAGCTTGCTTCTGCCTTGTTTATCGCTGCATCTGCCTCCTTTCATATGTGCGTATGAATGTGTGCGCGTGCGTGCGAGGGCTGTGTGTGCGTGTGTGCGCGCGCACGCAAGAGCCGTAAGTCTGTGTGCTTGTGTGTGTGTGTGTGTGTGTGTGTGTGTGCGCGTGCGTGCGAGCGTGTGTGTGTGTGTGTGTGTGTGTTTGGAGGGTGGTGGTTGTGGCTGGTGGTGGTGGTAGGGGTGATGGGTGCCTGTGTGTCTGTGCGTGCGTACGAGGGCTGTAGGTGTGTGTGTGTGCGTATGTGCGAGAAGAGAGAGAGAGAGAGAGAGAGAGAGAGAGAGAGAGAGAGAGAGAGAGAGAGAGAGAGAGAGAGAGATGGCTGTGTGTGTGTGTGAAAAAAATGGCAATGTCTGCTTGATTTTCAGGTTTATTTCATTACACACATGCGCGCTTGAGAGAGAGAGAGAAAGAGGAAGAGAGAGAGAGAGGAGAGAGAGAGAGAGAGAGAGAGAGAGAGAGAGAGAGAGAGAGAGAGAGAGAAGAAGAAGAAGAAGAAGAAGAAGAAGGCATCAACAAGTAGCTAGAGTTAGCAAACTTGTTTTTTGTATTGAAAACAAATCCAATTATCATCGCGCACGCTACCATTTCAGAAAGAAATGACTTGCTTTCTGAATACTTAGTAAGTGGTAAGAAATTCATAAAGCTTTTAAACGTTGTACTTCATGAGCTTTTTTTTAAAGATGCGTATGACCTATTCCATTAAATTATGTTCCTGTAATTTTCTTCTTGGTTGAATAGTCACAAAAGCTGTAGAGCACATTTCGGCTTCAATGGGTACGGTGC
>CM054136.1:53375678-53388178 GCA_028751875.1 Rapana venosa
AACAACAAGTGTCGCAGTTGAAAGAGAAAAATAAAAATACTATCAGTTAGAATTTATACCTTGCAACGCAGACAGAAAGTTCGGAAAAAAATTATGAGTAAAAAGGAACTGTTATTGTGTATGATCTGAAACAAAACAAGATCAGGTTTCTGTCTTACTGCATCTGTCGAAAGCTCAAGACAACAATTAGCTAAAGTGTACAGATGTTTACATAGTTGTATCTATATTCCCTTCATTTTTCAACACAAAAAGGTAACATTATTGACCTGTTTTAAACCATCACGTATAGAACTTTGATTTAGAATTGAAGTACCTATTCACCATGTACACGATATTCCTCCAATAGTGACATATCACAAATAGGGCGCAAAGCGCGTCAAAAAATGCCCTCCATTTTGAGAACCATAAAAGGCCAGCAAAGTAAACATTGTTATTCTTGATTTATCTACAAGGATGTTTTAGCAAAATTGAAGTCGGGTAGATTCTGATGGGCTATATAAAACGAACCCCAAGTCGTGTACCATCAATAATATATTCACAGAAAAGGTGAACAAAGCATCACAGATATCTTTTAAAGATCAAATATGTTGTGCACATTATTAGGCACGTACACCATTTTTTTTAAATGCAAAAGCAAGCCCATTATATCTGATGAAAAGATATGGGTGAAAATATACATACATGCAATGAAGGAATAGTATTAGACGGAGCAAAAGCAATAATGAGAAAATGCTTTCATATGATCATAGCGCTCTTTAAAGTAGACCAACTGAAGCAATGAATAATGTACGATTTTTAAACCGCACTAAAAAGCGTCACCCCCATGGCTACACCCATCGTGTGTCTAAAATACAATGTTCACAATAAAAACACGATACAACAGAACTATGGAAAGCGGCTACTTTTTGTCACACCTTCAGACATGTGTTTCCCAAGATCTCAGGTAACCAACGCTATGAAGTGAAGAACGTTTGTATGAGCTGTAAGCATGTAAATATGCAAAGCAATCATTGGTAATACACTACACTGTTATCATGCGAATGACTATTTTCGGCACATATTTGGAGAAGGTGACAATCATACACAATGCGACATAATCCAAACTCCAAAATCGGTAGCCAGAAATGAAAAATAAAACATGATACCTTCAATGATTCACTTACAGATAGTAAAGAACTATTGCCTATAATTGATTAAAGAAGTCGATTTATATACTGTTAGTAACTGCAACGTACCTTTAAAAAAAAAAACTTTACATAAACTAAGATAACTTCTTTGATGACAAATGAAAAGAACTAAAGAAAAAAACAACAACCTCAGATTAGGGAAAAAAAGCGACAAAAACGAAAAGAAAACAAAAACAAAGTTTTAAGAAATGATATGTGATAGAATCTGGTCAACAGAAAACACACGAATACGCTGCGACAATAAAATAAATCATTGGTGAAACGAAAACAAAGAAGCACACAGAAACGAGGGAAAGAAAAGAAATATAGAAAAGCTACAAAATACAACTGACAAAAGCGGTAAAGAAATGGCTTTAAAGCTGAGTAAGGGGGGGGGGGGGGGGGGGGGGGGGGGGGGGGAGAATGGTAGCAATATGCTGAAAAAAAGATAATAACACTTACAACAAAGGACTGACAATAACGACCAAAACAAATAAATAAATGAAAACCAAAACTGGAGGGGAAAAAAGGAAACAATTTTGACCTAATTATTTTTATAGACCACACTACTTTACGAGATAATACAAAAACAATTACACAACGTTGTAAATGCAACTGCAGTAACAATGAACGTAACTTAAGCAATGGTAATATAACGTACTGAAGTAATGGTAACAAAAAGCGTAACTTAAGCACTGGTAACATAACGTTACTGAAGTAATGGTAACAGTGAACGTAACTTAACAACTGGTAACATAACTATAAAGTAATGATTACAATAAATGTAACTGAAACGCTGGTAACATAACGTTACTGAAGTAATGGTTACATTAAACGTAACTGAAGCACTGGTAACACAACGTTACTGAAAATGTATAACGTAGATAACATGGTAACAGTAAAATTAACAATGGTAATAACGCTGTGAATAACGGTAAAATAACGTAACTGAAAGCACTGGTAACATAGCAACATTACTGAAGTAATGGTAACAAACAATGTAACTCAACACAAGTTACGTAACTATAAACAACTTGAAGACTGTATAACAATAGTAAATAAAACTACTTGAAGTATGTATAACAATAAAACATATCTGATGCAGTGTACCTAACCGTAAATAACGTAACTAAGAATGACAACAATAAACTTATCTAAAGCAGTGGTAACCATAAACGTAACAGATGCAACGCTAACAAAAAAACAACATAACTGAAGTAATGATAACAAGAAACGTGAATGAAGTCATGATAGCAAATCCCATCACTGAAGAAATGGTGACAAAGAACGTAAATGAAGCAAAAGAAGTGATATTCAACCTAACAGCCAACTAATAAGTTACAAACGTGGCAGCAAAATTGTAATAACAGCAACAGCAATAACAGCAGGAGTAGCAGTAGAAGCAGCAGCAGCAGCAGCAGCAGCAGCAGCAGCAGCAGCAGCAGCAGCAGCAGCAGCAGCAGTAGTAGTAGTAGTAGTAGTAGTAGTAGTAGTAGTGTAGCAGCAGAGCAGCAGCAGCAGCAGAACAGCAGTAGTAGTAGTAGTAGTAGTAGTAGTAGTAGTAGTAGTAGTAAGTAGTGGTAGTAGTAGTAGTATAGTAGTAGTAGTAGGTAGTAGTATAGTAGTAGTAGTGTAGAGTAGTAGTAGTAGTAGTAGTAGTAGTAGTAGTAGGGAGAGTAGTAGTAGTAGTAGTAGTAGTGAGTGAGTAGTAGTAGTAGTAGTAGTAGTAGTAGTAGTAGTAGTAGTAGCAGCAGAAGAAGAGAAGAGAGCAGCAGCAGCAGCAGCAGTAGTAGTAAGTAGTAGTAGTAGTAAAGAAGTAGAGTAGTAGTAGTAGTAGTGTAGTAGTAGTAGTAGTAGTGTATAGTAGTAAGAAAGAAAGAGAAGTAGTAGTAGTAATGTAGTAGTAGTGTAGAAGTAGTAGTAGTAGTAGTAGAGAGTAGTAGTAGTAGAGTAGCAGAGCAGTAGTAGTAGCAGCAGCAGTAGAGTAGTAGCAGATAGCAGAAGCAGAAGAGTAGTAGTAGTAGTAGTAGTAGTAGTAGTAGTAGTAGTAGTAGTAGTAGTAGTAGAAGAAAGTAGAAGAAGTAGTAGTAGTAGTAGTATAGATGTAGAAGTAGTAGTAGTAGCAGCAGCAGCAGTAGAAGTAGTAGTAGTAGTAGTAGTAGTAGATAGTAGTAGTAGTAGTAGTAGTAGGAGTAGTAGAAGTAGTCGTAACAGAGGTGGTAGATGATATTAGTCTAAGCAGCAGGATTAAAGTCTTTAGAAGCAAAGTAGGAGAAGAAAAATTACATATAGACCACAAACAAACTCTTAAAAGTAACACCCCCCCCTCTCCACCCTCACCCTTCAACCCCAAGAGGACAGGAAACGGGGGGAAAATAAAGGAATGAAAACAAACCATAAACAAGAAGAAAAATATAACGATAAAAATACACCCAAGAAAACCAACCAGCTAACCAAACCCCACTCCTCCCAAAAAACAACAACAACAACAAAGAAATCAGCTTATCAAAATGAACAAATGAAAGCAAAAACATAAACAAATACAACAATCAAACGACACACAAACAAAGATACACGTAAACAAACAAACAAAGATGTATCAGAGAAACCTTTCTGCCACAACACCTCTTTGGAAAAAGACCCCCCCACAACAAAAAAAAGACAGTGCCCCTAACCAGCAAACAAGAATGTCATAAAATCTATCCACCTTATCAACACTCCCAAACAAATAAAAGGTAAAAACAAGAACTCCTAGATATACAAAACTCCAGAGTCATCACCACGCACCCTAAACCGTCAACGTCAGCCCAAACACCACCCTTACCCACCACCCCATCCCCAACAACAACAACAACAAGAAATACTCGAACGAAACAGAGAAACAAAAAAAAATGACATATCTTTCTAACCAAACGAAACAAAGCTAAGCGCATCCACAACGCTCTACACGCATGTCTTGCAGCAGCTGGTGTACAATGTCGCCCTCGTGGTTGATGTACAGCAAGGGCATGGCCATCATCTTCGAAGGCGTACAGCAAGAGCCAGAGCTACGAGCCTGGGCAATGAACCACGAATGGGGCGTCTCGTTCTGCAGGGTCATGTGGCACTCCCCGGAGCAGTAGCCGACCTCCATGTGGGTAGGAGCGATGACCCAGTCCCACTTATAATCCATGAAGCTGAGATGCAGGGGGTAGCGACAGCAGCGGTGTTCTGTGGAGTTCTCTGTGCAGATCAGGGAGTCGCTCCGTTTGCGGCGTTGCCGCGAGTCTTTGTGGGTGGTGACGATGTCCAGCGTGGGCTCCTGGAAAGGAAAGGAAAGGAATGAATGGGGTAGTTACAAAGTGCCTTTTTTTCCTGACACGATCTGTTATGTTATCGTCCTTCCTAAGTATTGTACACAGATCCGGGTCTTTATTCTCTTTGGATGTCTTTGTGCCACCCACTGCTCAAGCATTCAAGCATTCTGTTAATGATTTTTAAAACATGACATTTAAGGAACTGTAGTAGGTGTGCTGACATGAAAAACACAAATCCTACATTCAAAATTCAAAAGCACTCTATATACAGGGTTTGCTAACTACTATGCTTTCAACCTGAAAAAGACCTATGCAGTGAGCTACAAATTGAGACCAAAACAATACAAAATGACAACTGTTTGGGGCTTCTGGCACATTTTGGCGGTTTTAGTTATATTCACCAATTTATCAGCCCATTAGCTTTGCTGTATTGGGACATTTGACAGGAGTAATTGAAAATGAGTGTTTACTAAAAAGAAAGTTTCTAGCTGTATGAAATGTGCATATCATGTTCAAAAGTCTCAAGTTTTTTACTTTGACTTCATGCTTTGATTTGCTTTGGATTTTTGCAATGCATAATCATTATTTTCTTCATCAGATAGCAGATCAGAGTCAATAATCCAAACCAAGCTGGTGTAGTCGTTTCTACAACAACAGGTCAAATGAATTTAGCTGTAGCTCTTGTCCGAGCTACTTGTTTAAACATACCTGGAACAAAATGCAAATATAATATGCAAGACGTTTGCATGTGCCTCTCAAAGCTGGCATGCTATCTACTCACAGCACTAAGGTATACAGAACTGGGTAAGGATATACTCCATAGTCTGTCTCGTCTTGCGCAAACCGCCCTCCAAGAAATAAATTATCAAAAAGGGAAAGCATTCAAATTCTTTAACCTGCATGATCTGATCAGAAGAAAGAAAACTAAATTGTATAGCATACCCTAAACGGCTCCTTTGTAGAGTGGACTCAACAATGGAGAGAAAGAAATGAAGAGTTTAAAAGCATTCCGCCATCTGTCTTTGCAAAATCAAGGATATACAATGGCAATAGACAAAACTTAACACTTTGATACCAAGGTCTTGGGCACTGGAAATTGTCATGAAAATGATCTAGTAAAGGTGAGTTAGGCAGCTTAAAAATGAATAATATCATTCTTTACTGCACTGCTTGATAAGTGAATGTTTGTGGATAACCAGATGCAAAATACCTCAGATACAACTTTAAGAAATTATATGTCACATCTGAAGAACTATTTGGAATGCTCTTGGGTAGTCAGAAAGGTGTAGAATCTTGATTAATAAGATTTCTGATAATGCAAAGGTTACCCTATTCCCATTGGTCCGATTATTCTCTTCTGACTTCATCAGTCTCTTTAGATCCAGATATAAACTTACAAAGACCAAAACGTTAAAAAAGAGAATGATTTTGGTCATAGTTTATAGGTTTAAGATTCCCTTGATCCTGCAGACTTAATTATAAGATGAAAATACATCCATTTTAGCTGCATTTGATACAAAGCACCCACCATTTAACCAACTAACCAAAAAACTATCCAACCAAATAAGCAACTGACAAACCAACCTAACAACCAACCACAACCCCACTCCCAACCACAAATAAAACCCCAAAGAAGAAGAAGAAGAAGAAGAAGAAGAACAACAACAACAACAACAACAACAACAAAACAAACATCTAAACTCCCCAAATATCCAAACCAACTACATTTTATATTCAGTAAATATTAAATACTGACAATGGCATATTTCACCCATTTCTAAAGGTCCTTAATGTCATTAATCATTTAAACATTAATCCTTCATACAACCTTAAAATAAATAAACTATGTTTTGATATCTTTCTATGTGACCATGAAATAGATATGTCAAGGTGCATACTAAGTAGGCAGAGTAAATCCAAACTGATAGCTAGGGATTTCATAACCATCATATTGGTAAATTTTATTCAAATGCCATGATGACCTCTCCTTGGATAAAAGGATGCTTGAAAAAAATCCAGAAAAAGCTGGTCTAAATTAAATACAAAAAGTCTAGCAAACATGAGATCAATACTACGTTAGCTGACAAAACAATGGAACACACATTTGAATGAAGGCAGGGAAGTGACAGCAGCATTCAAGTTCTAACAGCAAAAAACACATTCTGTGGGCCAAGATCACATCAGCGCTGATCCTTCAAAACATCAGACTGCTGCAACAATGCTATTCTGTGGTGAAAAACAAAGTCTGCCATGGTTTTTGTCTCTGAAGAAAAGGAAGCTAGCGAAGCAGGAAGGATCTGGGTACCTACCACTAGTGAGAACCCGATTAGCATTTAACATGCGGCACATATTTTCCATAGGCTGATGAGGCCATTGTTTAGCGCACATTTTTGCCGTAGGTCAATGGGGCCATTGTCTGTGTAAGAAAATGTCACTTCATATCAAACTGGCACTCTCCAGAGTTGAGTTTGAAAGTTTGCAAAAGTTGATGTCATAATGTACTACAGTTCACATGCATGATGTGACATATGGCATACACGACAAGAGGCATATTATATGCTTTTGCCACTGCAATGAATATGACATCTGGAGTTGTTATAACAATCTTAATGAACGATCTTGCTCTTTTCACCTAAAACCTCTTACTTATCACAGATGGAAAACAAATGTCTTTTCTTTACCAAAAATCTTTTTCCTAACTTGTGTAAGTAAAGATCCTAGATGATGAGCAAAAAATATGTTAATTTACCATGTTTTCTTCATTTTTCCTTAAAACACAACCATTGACATCATTATCTCCAGTATGTCCAGGTCAAAATATAAGATGTTATTCTGTGAAGATACAATATGCATGGGTAATAAATCAATTTGAATTATATTTGATGGAAAATAGATTAGTAAATGATTTGGAAAGACTGTCCTGAAATGAGTGTTTAGTACGAAATATTTACAATACCAGCTTTTACCATCTGAAATAGAAGACTGAAATCTTTACCTTCAGAAGGTACCTCTTCAATGAAGAGCACTTCCATTTGTTGTTTCTATTTTACGTTGACATGTGACATACGTATGCCTGCATACAACATAGACACTCAGTTCTAAGACATGATTGGTGATCTTTTAGTACAAATTTAGGTTGTTTGTATTTGAAAAAAAGAAGTGTCATTTACTTTTATCCATACACACACTAACAAAAATAATAAAGATTATATAGCACTTATCTGAAGAATACAAGCATGAGAGAACATTAAAGTAAATACAGAACACATAGAACACTATAAAGATAAAGAAGTGAAAGCGACATTAATCTCACAGCAGCAAAGAACATCGGGTGCAGCCAGATCAACAGCTGATCTTTGAAAACCAAAACTGCAGCAACTATGCTACTTTGTGGTGAAAAACAAAGTGTGTCCTGAACTTTTTCTTTTAAACTCTGGAGAAAAGGAAGTTAGCAAAGCTGGATGAATCTCTGGGGCATTTCTTAACTACTGTGAATAACAACCAGAGTGTGTGGCACACATTTGCCATAGGCCAACAGGGCTGCTGTCTGTATAAGATCATGTCGTCTATCATCTCAAACTGGCACTCTCCAAAGTTGAGAATGGGACGGTTTGTGTCATAATTATGTAGTACAGCTCACACGTGATATGTGGCACATTGCCAAAACTGTGGGGGTCACATTATCTGGTTTTTGGTTTGATAAAGTATTTATCTTGAATTTGGAAAATAGAATTATCATACAGATCTAAATGAAACGATCCTGTTCTTTTCCCTGAAAAAAACCTCTCCAACTTTACCTTTTTTTTTTTTCAAGAAGTTTCTTTTCCTAGAGTTTGCAGGTATATTGTCTAAGAGTAATGATCATTAACAATAGACAAATATTAGTATGATTAACCATATTTTCTTTCTTTTTTTTCTAACATCATGACTGTTACATTATCACTTCCAGTGTGCACAGATCGAAGTATAAGGTTTTATTCATTCAATATAAAGGAGGCACCGTGGTCGAGTGGTTTAGGCGGTCAACTCATGATCCAGAGGTCGCGGGTTCGATCCCCGCTCGGCTCGGTGTTGTGTCCTTGGGAAAGACACTTTACTCCTATTTTCCTCACTCCACCCAGGTGTACAAGTGGGTACCAGCTCTGCTGGGGAAGTATCTGGCGACAGACTAGCGTCCTGTCACAGGGGTGGTGAAAAACCATCAGTTCGCTTAACGCTACAGAAACCGGGATAAGCTCCGGCTCTATGGGCCTTCTGGCTCGAAAGAACATACTACTACATTCAATATAAATTGGTAGCAAATCAATTTGAATTGTGTTCGATAGACACTATACTGATTAATGAATTTTTAAAAAAGACTCTTCTGAGATAATTGGTCAAAATAGATATTTTCAATGTCAGCTTTTAACATCTGAAAGGGAATTCTGAATCCCTTACCCTCATAGAAACACGTATGTTTAACACTGAATGGTCAAAACGAATAATTTTGAACAGCCCACCTGAACGCTGTGTTCGAAAAGAATAGTGTAACGGAAACTTGAGAGAGAGAGAGAGAGAGAGAAAAGAGAGAGAGAGAGAGAGAGAGAGAGAGAGAGAGAGAGAGAGAGAGAGAGAGAGTGAGAGAAAGAGAGAGAGAGAGAGAGAGAGAGAGAGAGCGAGAGAGAGAGAGAGAGAGAGAGAGAGAGAGAGAGAGAGAGAGAGAGATGCCCTCACGCTCTTTTGCCTTTGTCACGATTTGTCTCTTGAAAGGATCAGGAAGAAAAGGTTTAAAACTATATATATTTTACCTGCCGCTACTTTCCCCGACCTAGTAGGAAAAACACTGTTAAAAGATGTTGCAGCAATGAAATTTGGAGGATGGCAGAGTGGTGCAACATACATTAATTTATCTCCATCTTTTTGTTTCTTTTCTTTATGAACCACGGTTGTATTTTTTATCATAATTATCATCAACCATGTTCATTAATAAAGAATAATCCTTTTCTTTTACTGTCAGTTTGGCACAAATGCCATATATAGGCGCCCTATATTATGATATAGAAGACCATTTTTAGCCTAGTTATTGGTTGTAAGAAAAAAAATCAAAGGAATCTTTAAACAATTCTGATTTTTTTCGAGTTAAAAATACATTGAAATATAGAAGTAGAGCGTAAGCCGAAGCAATGTTTGATTTCAAGTTTATGTGATTTAGCGATGTCTTTATCTCTCCCAAGTAGCGTTAACTGTTGTCGGGGTTACAAAACAAAAAGGTCTTTGGCACAGTGTATTATAAAAAGTAATGCAATAATCAAAGATTAAATGGAAAGCACAGATTCGTTCGTAGTATCGCAGACATTCTGTCTATCTGGCTTTTTTCTTCTTCTTCTGTCTATCTGTCTCCCTCTCTAGTTAATACTGTCTCCATGTTTCTACGTGTGTGTGTGTGTGTGTGTGTGTGTGTGTGTGTGTGCCTGTGTGTCTGTGTGACTGTCTTTATATGTGTGTGTGGGGGGGGGGGGAGGGGGGCAATAAGTGAGAAAGTAAGTGAGTTTGCATATGTGTGTGTGCATGCATGTGTGTGTGCTTGTGTGTGCATGTGTGCGTATGTGTGTGTGCGCGCGCGCGCGTGTGTGCGTGTGTATGTGTATGCGCGTGCGCGCGTGTGTGTGTCTATGGAGCTGTGTCTGTATGTCTGCCCTCGCGCGCGCGTGCTTTTAGACACGCACGCGCTGGCGTATCAATCAATCAAGCGACGCATCTTTTAAACACTAACGAAAACAACACGATCTTTTAGCTAATGGACCATTCGCCTGACAAGAAACCAAATCAGGAAAACGGACACTAATCCTCCTTCCCCCCAGTCCCCTGCTACAAGTCTTTATGTCTTTATCCACTACCGCTAGCCTGTTGAGTCGTGCTTGTTTACCTCTAGGTAACTACGACGTTAGCCCTCTGGAACAATCTGGTGACATCGCGTTAATAATGTGTGTCTGGGAAAGTTCGAATTCCACAACCGATGCACGTCTGGAACCAGACGGGTTTTTTTTTTTGGTTCTGTTCTCTTCCTCCATGCACTATACACTGAAAGAAGTCTGGGTGCTAATCTTTTTAATAATATGATGAGACTATCAACTGAGGAGCAGACATAGGGAGTGATCATGATCTTGTGATGATGACTTTCCGACTACGTCTAAAGAAAATCCACAAGCGGAACAACATCAGGATCAAATTTGACCTCGAGAAGCTGAAGGACCCAGAGGTATTAGAAATTTTTCAAGCAAGGATAGGTGGAAAGTTTGCAGCACTCACTGTGTTAGACTCAGACATAGACACACTGACGAATAGTTTCAATACAGCAGTGACTGAAACAGCAAACGAGCTTCTTGGCAAACGCCGACCAGTCAAAAAACCATGGGTCACACCTAACATCCTACAACTATGCGACAAGCGTAGAGAGTTGAAGAAAAAGAAAAATGAAACAAAAGAAAGAGCAGAACAATATAGGGCAGTCAACAAAAGAATCAGGAAGTCCATGACGGAGGCAAAAGAGAAATGGATCGGTGAACAGTGCCAAGACATTGAAGAGAACATCAAGAAAAGCAATAGCAAGAAAGCATATCAGCTGGTGAAAGACCTGACTAGCACGAAACAGAGAAAAGGTTTAACAATCCAAGACAAAAATGGGAAGTGTCTCACTGACGACCAGGATATTCTGAACAGATGGACAGAATACTGCTCCGACCTGTATAACTATAGAACCGCAGGAGATCCAGAAGTCCTTAATGTACCCGAAAGCAAAGACACAGACAGTCACCCTATCCTCCGAGAAGAAGTGGAAACAGCAGTCAGATCGCTGAAAAAGGGGAAGTCAGCAGGGGCTGACAACATTCCAGCTGAGTTGGTCCAAGCTGGAGGGGAAGCCATGATCAGCGCCCTACTAAGAATCTGCAACAAGATCTGGCAGACAGGAAAATGGCCAACACCATGGACGCAGTCACTCATCATCACCCTCCCCAAGAAAGGAAATCTACAACAATGCCATAATTACCGCACAATCAGCCTCATATGTCACCCAAGCAAGGTCATGCTGCAGATAATATTGAATAGACTGAAGCCACAAGCAGAGACCATCATTGCTGAGGAACAAGCAGGTTTCAGAGCAGGGCGCAGCACAACAGAACAGATATTCAACCTCAGAATACTATGTGAGCGGTACCTTCAACATCAACAAGACCTATACCACGTATTTATCGATTTTAAGAAGGCATTTGACAGGGTGTGGCATGCAGCTTTGTGGGCAACCATGAACTTGTACAGCATCAATGCAAACCTGATCAGAGTCATCAAACAGCTGTACAGCGAGGCCACCAGTGCAGTGTACTACAACAACAACATTGGAGAATGGTTTCGAACAACAGTTGGAGTAAGGCAGGGCTGTCTACTCTCACCCACTCTTTTCAACATCTTCCTTGAGAGAATCATGGCTGATGCACTGGAACATCATGAAGGATCAGTCAGCATTGGTGGCAGAACGATCACAAACCTCCGCTTCGCAGATGACATTGATGGAATAGCAGGATCAGAAAAGGAGCTTGCCAGCCTAACAGAACACTTGGATAAGGCCTCCAAAACAAACGGCATGGAAATCAGTGCAGAGAAGACCAAACTGATGACTAATAACACCAACGGCATTAGCACTGATATCAGGGTTAATGACCAGAAGCTGGAAACAGTTCAAAGCTTCAAGTACCTGGGAGCCATTGTATCCGACCAGGGATCCAAGCCAGAAGTAGTATGCAGGACTGCACAGACAATAACAGCTTTGTCAAAACTAAACACCATCTGGAGAGATAAGAATATCTCACTTATCTCCAAGATCAGACTAATGCGCTCCCTTGTCATATCCATATTTCTGTATGCCTGTGAATCATGGACCCTGACTGCAGATTTGGAGAGAAGAGTACAGGCAGTGGAGATGAGATGCTTTCGGAGACTCCTTGGCATCTCCTACAAAGACCACATAAGCAACGAAAGCGTGCATAACATAATCCAGCAAACC
>CM054136.1:53393178-53398178 GCA_028751875.1 Rapana venosa
GTCAGCAAAACTAGGTTTACTCTGGCCAGTAGATAATGCAGGAAGTACGATCCAGCAAGTTAGTCATGTTCTAAGGTTTCAACGTTATGAAACCAATACCTAGTGTAGAAATGGTAACCTCTACTTTAAAAGGTTAAAAACTAGAAACACAGACTTTCTAAATTAAAAAAAAAAGGCTTACAAGTCAAAATCGATTTTTTTTCTTCTTCTACCTAGCAATAATATCTTCTGAAACTCCCCCCTCACCTTCGATTCATTATTAAGATACCATATATAACAAAGAACTAAGAGAAAACTGTAAAACTCTGAGATTATTATCAGTCTTATTATTATTATAAGAACTATGATGAGTCAATTTGTTTGGTTTAAGAAGCTTGCAGAGAGAGAGAGAGAGAGAGAGAGAGAGGAGAGATGAGAGAGAGAGAGAGAAGAGAAGAGAGAGAGAGAAGAGGAGAGAGAGAGAGAGGAGAAGAGAGAGAGAGCAACAGACAGACAGTCAGGAAGACAGACAGAGAGAAACAGAAAGAGAGACAGAGAGAGAGAGCAACAGACAGACAGACATGAAGACAGACAGACAGAGAGAAACAGAAAGAGAGACAGAGAGAGAGAGTGAGAGAGAGAGAGACGGACAGACGGATAGACACACAGACACGCGGAGAGAGAGAGAGAGAGAGAGAGAGAGAGAGGAGAGAGAGAGAGAGAGAGAGAGAGAGAGAGAAAGACAGACAGACATACAAACAGGCAGAGATACGGAGAAGCAGATAGAGAGATACAAAGAGAGACAGAGAGAGATAGAGAGACAGACAGACAGAGACAGAGAGAGAAATAGAAAGAGAGAGTAAGAGTCCTTATATTTATTTTTCTCATTATTTTTACAAGGGTTACATATTCACATTCTTGTTTTCATGAGAGAGAGAGAGACAGATACAGAGGCAGAGATACAGAGAGGCAGAGGCAGAGATAGTCAAACAGACGGACAGATGGATAGAGAGAGAAACTTTCTTTTTTTATTTATTTTACTAGGGTTACAGATAGATTTCACATTCTGTTTTTCATAAGAGAGAGAGAGAGTGAGAGAGAGAGAAAGAGAGAGAGAGAGAGAAGAGAGAGAGAGAGAGAGAGATAGAGAGAAGAGAAGAAAGAGAGAGAGAGGGGGAGAGAGAGAGAGAAAGCTGGAAAGACAGAGAAAGAAGGATAATCTTTATCACTATTTTTAAAGGGTTACAGATAAGCATTCACATTCCTTTTTTCTTCATCAAATTCAAATTCAAAAACTTTATTATCTCAGAGACAGAGAAATGTGTCCTTATCTTTCTTTATTTTTCAAGGGTTACAGATAAGCATTCACATTCTTTATTTTTCATGAGAGAGAGAGTCTTTATGTTTATCTTTCTTTTGTCTTACAAGGGTTGCAGATAAGAGTTCACATTCTGTTTTTCATCACACGAGAGAGAGAGTGTGTGTGTGAGAGAGAGAGGAGAAGAGAGAGAGAGAGAGAGAGAGAGAGAGAGAGAGAGTCAGACAGACAGACAGGCGGACAGACGGAAGCAGAGAGAGAGAAAGAAGAGGAGAGAGAGAGGAGAGAGAGAGAGAGAGGAGAGAGAGAGAGAGAGAGAGAGAGAGAGAGAGAGAGAGGAGAGAGAGAGAGAGAGAGAGAGAGAGAGCCTGAGAGGGTCGTTCGGTACAGCGAAATCATTGGAGTCAAAGACAAGATTAGAGAATACCTGGGTCTTCAGAAGAGTGAGACATTGTGGCAGACATATTTAGATGGAAGGGTGTGCCCTTTCCTTTTCTTTTGGACTTCTTTTACTTCTTCTTTTAACCCCCACACCCCTTTTTTTTTAAAGGAATCGTTTTGGGTTATTTTTATTCCATTTTGTTTTGTTCTGTTTTATTGTAACTTCATTTCTTTCATTCCGTTTTGTGATATATTTTCATATTGTACCTAATTTCCTTTTGTGTTAAGAAAGGATATATATATATATATATATATATATATATATATATATATATATATATATATATATATTTTATATATTATATATATATCACAGACAGACACAGACAGACAGACACATGGAGACAGAGACAGACACACGGAGACAGACACAGACACAGACAGACACAGACAGACAGAGAGTTCAACACCTGGACTTTTACGAAGTTCTTAATGAAACCATTGACGCTGGAGGCAACAGCAAAGTGAGAGGCTGTATGATCAGTGCTTTCCCACTAGCACTCATGGAATTCCACTTTACAGCTCAAGTCTTTAGTGATCGACTAGGAATCTCTGACTGGACGGATTGAACTTGCACAGTCCTTATGTGCTGCAGCCCTGGAGGATGGTTGGACTTTCGAGAACAAACATCTCCAACGCTGACTGTCCTTATGCCCTCTTGGCTGAGAGAGTGGGGATGCACTGAAGGCAAGGTTCTTCCACTATAATCAAAATGCTGTCCAATTTCCGAAAGAGCAACTGCATCCTCTGCTTATCTATCTATCTATCTATCTATCTATCTATCTATCTATCTATCTATCTATCTTTATCTCTCTCTCTCTCTCTCTCTCTCTCTCTCTCTCTTTCTCTTATATATCTCTAAGGGCGGGGACTGATTGTAAAAAAAGCACATGGGTGCTTATTCATTATCCTCGAAATAAAAGAATTTGTCATTGTCATTGTCATGCTACATATTATATAAGTATGGAACATTTTTTCTATTTATGGGGATGTGATTGCTTTATGAGAGAATATGACCTGCAATGCAAAGGAAACCAACAAAACAACAACAACAACAACAACAAAAACAACAACAGCTGTCGCATACGTAAAATCTCACCATTGGTGAACCTCGGAGCTCTAGCCAAGAAACAACAACAACAACAACAAAGAAAAGAGCAGTCAATTAATCAATGAATCAATCAATGAAAGTACCAGGCAAACATAAGATACATGCATCGCTAAATAATTGAGTAAGTAAGCTTTTTAAAAAAAACACCACAAAACTAATACAATGCAAGTACCAGGGAAACATAAGATAAATGCATCGCTAAATAATTGAGTAAATAAGGTAAAAAAATAAATACACAAAACTAATACAATGAAAGTACCAGGGAAACATAAGATAAATGCATCGCTAAATAATTGAGTAAATAAGTTTTTAAAAAAAATACACAAAACTAATACAATAAAAGTACCAGGCAAACATAAGATGAATGTATCGCTAAATAATTGAGTAAATAATTTTTTTTGTAAATACACAAAATTAATACAATGAAAGTACCAGGCAAACATAAAATAAATGCATTGCTAAGTAATTGAGTAAATAAGTTTTTTTTTAAATTACACAAAACTAAAACAATAAAAGTACCAGGCAAACATAAGATGAATGTATCGCTAAATAATTGAGTAAATAATTTGTGTAAATACACAAAATTAATACAATGAAAGTACCAGGCAAACATAAGATAAATGCATCGCTAAATAATTGAGTAAATAAGTTTGTTTTTTTAAATACACAAAACTGATACAATGTAAGTACCAGTCAAACATAAGATAAATGCATTGCTATATAATTGAGTATTTAAGTAAACAAATACATAAACTAATACAATGAATACGAATAGTGAATGTGAATTTTAAAAAAACGAGCTGCGAATAGGGGCATCCGAAAATAAGGAAAAGAGACACGCAGAAGGAAAGATTGAATCAAGGAAACGAACAACAGAAGTGGAAACTAGATACGTTGTAAATTAAGCAAAATGTGTAAGAAAAAAACGCAACATAGAAAATATCAAGTATTAATAGTAAGAAAGAGCGAGAGGAGAGAGAGAGAGAGAGAGAGAGAGAGAGAGAGAGAGAGAGAGAGAGATACAGAGAGAGAGAGAGAGAGAGAGATACAGACAGAGAGAGAGAGAGAGAGAGAGAGAGAGAGAGAGAGAGAATAAAGCTTCAAACAAGCATGTTTATGAGAACAGTGTGTCAGGTGTTTGTGAATGGTTGTGTTTTCTATCCAATTCCTCTAAACTCTTGTTGCAAGAGACTTGTGTATTTTTTCTTTTCTTAAACACAAATATATCGTTTAAAACTAACCAAAAAACCCACCATAGACAATAATGCTTTTTTTTCTTTTTTAAAGAAGTTACTTTAAATGTGGTTCATGTTTAACAGATTCACTTTTCTGTGGCGTCTATCTTTAAATTTGTTCTTGTTTTATTTTTATATGTGTGTGTTGTTGTTGTTTTTTAAAAGAAATCGAGAAAAAATATTAGTACAGATAAGCACAAAAGGAATTTAACAATGAAACATAAGTACAGATAAGCACTAAAGGAATTTAACAATAAGATTGGTTTTGCTATTGTTTACGGATTATTTCTTGATTGGTTACTCTCGTCCTCCTATGCCTCTTCTTCGTCTTCTTGATAACTAAAAATAAATAGTATAATATGCCAATGCCGTTGTTATCATAACAGTTTGTGGGAGCTTTTTTTCGTTATTTGTATTCTTGATCCTAAGTTTGGCAGCTTGTAGTGAGTGGCACTGGTAGTTTTTTGGTGGTAGTGTGATGGCAACGTTGTGACAACGTTGTGATTTCTGACCAGTGTTGTTTGTTTTTAGTATACTTTTTGTTGTTGTTCAAAACCACATCTTTTGTTTCCTCCTCCTCCTCCTCCTCCTCCTCTTCCTCCTTCTTCTTCTTCTTCTTCATCATCATCTTCTTCTTCTTCTTTTTCTTCTTCTTCTTCTTCTCTTCTTCTTCTTCTTCTTCTTCTTCTTCTTCTTCTTCTTCTTCTTCTTCTTCTTCTTCTTCTTCTTCTTCTCCTTCTTCTTCTTCTCATTCTCATTCTCCTCTTCCCCCTCTCCTCTTTCTCCTCCTCCTCCTTCTTGTTCTTCTTGTTCTTGTTCTTGTTCCTTCTTCTTCTTTTTCCTCTCCCTCTTCTTCTGCTCCCCCTCCTCCTTCTTCTTCTTCGTCAAACGCTCACACATAAACTATTCTTGTCCT
>CM054136.1:53413178-53415678 GCA_028751875.1 Rapana venosa
CTACTCTCTCCATTTGCAGCGGCCAAGGTACCAGGTTTGGCTTTTGGCAACACTTCTTTTCTTGCTGTTCATTCTACGATGTCTGCTCATATTTTGTTTTCTCCGTCTACTTTGATTTCTTGTTTTTATATCTTTCCTTGAGATAGGAGCTTTGATACACTATCCGTTCTTGACGTATATTCATATCACATAAGATGAACTTTTTGGCCTTGTGGAGCAAGTTTTTATAGTAATCTCTACTTTGTTCTGTAGTGTGTCGTGTTTTTTTTTAAATTCCCGTCATGGTCTAGGCAAGAAATATGTCAAGATTTATCCCATAGAATCGTATTTCATCTTCTAAAATCCTTTCCTTCAGATTTTTTTTAAAGATTTGGGACATGCAAGAGTGCACGCAGAATTAAACAGGCCTTTTGCATGCAACAATTTCAGTTTTGTCACAAAAATCCTACAATACCATCATTGAAAAATGGAACAGTTTCTGGTCCTAACAAATCTCATTAGAACTCATCAAGAGTGGATGTGACTTGGTGGTTGACCTTCCAATAAGCACCAGCAATAAGAACAGGAAGGCAGGGACATGGACAGCAAGATTAACTAGCATGGGCGTTATCGTCACATTCACTAAACAGATACACTTCCAAAACTACAGAATCATCAGTTTCATCAGCCAGGGGCAACAACGTTGGCATATACAAAGTCTTACCAGGGGTGAACCTCGGAGTTCTAGCAGAGGAACGAACCCAGTCTACAGTCAAAACCAATGTCTGCAGTAGAACAGGCAAATGTGCCACCCGGGAACATCATTTTAACTTTAGAGTTGTCTGTACAAAATACTCACAGCAGTAAGACACTTACGGTACATCTCTTGATTTCAAGAAGGTATTTGACAGAATGTAGTTTCATCTGATTGACACAGATATATGAAAAAATAAATTATACTTTTCAGAAATTGAATCTCACTATTCAACAGCTTTTACATCAAGGTTAGCATGACAGCCCTCGTCCAAGGTTCTGTGTGGGGTGGTTTCACATTTCGGTTGGCGTACTCCAAGATTTGTTTCTTTATGTCACCCCATTATTTCTTTTAAAAATCCTTTTGGAGTATGTTATGAATAATATCCTTGAAGACACCATCAGAGCACAGCCAGTGTTAGAAAAAGACCATTACAGACTTTACATTTGCAGATAACATTGATATACTCGCAGAAAGAATAAGAGCTTGTAAAGTCAGTGAAGTGTCTGAAGTGGAACATCGTAAATGTTCAGCTGGACATAACTGTCGAAAAATCTAAGTGGGTGACCAATAGTAAAAATCCAATCAAGCCAAAAAATCTCAATCAGCGAACACAAAAACTTTACACACACACAGCGGGTGAGCTCAAACATTTATGTTCCATCATTTGTGAGCAGGAGTATAAATATATTCGAGAGCCACACAGACCTCATTTCCCAGAGCAAAGCCTCAGATAACCAGGACAAATAAAAACACGCACGATGAGAACTGCTAGTTCTGGAGGAGGATCACACGTAAAAGGCCTGGCTTCGACACAAAAGTGGGATGAACAGCATTGCGGAGAAACAGACATGATAACAGAATCTGTGAAGATAACGCAAATCGAATATAACCCAGAAAAACAGCCTGAAAGGAAGAAACAAAAAAAAGAAGAAACAACAAGAGGAACAGAAAAAAGGAAGAAAGCCGGAGATAAAGAAGAACCAAATTAAGAAGGCAGAAAAGATCAGGAGAGCAGAAAAAGAAGAAGGATAAGGAGAGACCAAGAACAAGGAAGATAAGAGGAACAGATGATAACAAAACCACACGACAACAACAAAATAACACACACAAAAACAAAAAAGAAAATTGTATCCTTCTTTGTTAAAGCTGTTTGTTTTTCTATTTATTTATTTATTTATCTATTGCATATCCCCTTGATTGCTTGATTCATAAAACATTCATTCAATTACGCATGTATTCATTTATTGGGGGGAAAACTAACACAACAAGAAAAGAGAACGAAATGTGGAAAGATAGAATGAAAGGAAAGACATTAAATAAAGAAATAAAGTAGGGACGAAAAGAAGACTGAACGAAAGAAAGAAGAATAGACTCTGCAAGAAAGAATTAACGAAGGAATGAAAGAAATTGGAAAGAAAATGTACCCCCCACCCCCATCACACTCCACAAAAAATCAGAAAAAAACAACTAAAAAGGGAAAGAAAAGCTGAAAACAACATAAAAGAGAAAACTAGTATGAAAAAAGAACAGCAGAAAATAAAGGGAAACAAAACAGCCAAACCGACAGACATACAGACGTACAGATAGACAGATTATCAAACAGACTACAGAAATAACAAAAAAAAGAAACAGTTGAAGAAAGAAAGAGCATACAAAAGAAAGACAGACAGAGAGAAAGAAAGAAAGACGGGCATACATACGGAGTGAAAGAAAGAAATGACAGACAGAGAGAAAGAAAGAAAGACATGGAAGAAGGAAAGAAAG
>CM054136.1:53418178-53433178 GCA_028751875.1 Rapana venosa
TTCTTCTTCTCTTCCATTCTTTCTTCTTCTTTCGCAATTCTTCTTCTTCTTCTTTCGCATTCTTCTTTCTTCTTCGCAATTCTTCTTTCTTTTTTCTTTGCAGTTCTTCTTCTTCGCAATTCTTCTTCTTTCTTCTTCTTCTTCTTCATCTTCTTCTTCTTCTTCTTCTTCTTCTCTTCTTCTTCTTCTTCTTCTTCTTCTTCTTCTTTCTTCTTCTTCTTCTTCTTCTTCTTCTTCTTCTTCTTCTTCTTCTTCTTCTTCTTCTTCAACGTTTCCTTTTCGTTTTTTCTTCTTACATTGAGTTAGTGTCAACGTTCTTGGAATATGAACATGCATGCAGGGTGCAGGGTTGGATGAATTTGAGGAACTGTAATTACCGCGAAGTGGGTGTCTCAAGTCATTTGGCTCTGTGGTTAAGGTAGCATTTGGTCCGTTCGTGATCTGGAGGGAATTGCGCACGTCTAGAAAACGAGAAGTCTCGGGTTTGATTCCTTGTTTGAACCTCAGTTTTTCTCTTTTTCCGCTACATCTGGAATGGTGGTCGTAAGGTCAACGTTAAACCGTGCGTGTAACACAAATTATAAGCGCATAAAGAGCCAAAAGCAATAAGATAACTGCTCCTGGAAACAAATAGTTAGAAACCCCTTTTCCATGGAAACATATCCATGCATATTTCCTTCTTTCCTGGGTTCGAACTGTGAGGCACACAGACTGTGAAATTGTTTTCGTGTTGGACCTTCTACTCACCATTAAGGTAGCTGCATTTTGGCTTCGATGATGATAATTATTTTAAATACAGCACCAGTGTGCATGTCGTTTTCGTATATATTCCCACAGTGACTCAATGGTGGTAAAGCGCGAATGAACGTTAACGTGTGAGCAAGATGCTCTCCATGTATTGGCGTACAGGACTTCGGTCTACAGTCTCATTCAAAGACATGTTTACAGGAGTGATGTCGTTACTGATAATTATCAATAATTATCAACTCTAGGGGAGGGGTGGAGGTGGTTGTTGCCCTGGAAAGAACGTCCAGGTGGTGGCTGGAACCCGCGTGGTCAGATGGTGAGCCAAACGTTCAAACCACTAGACTACACGCCTCCCCTTCCTCCCTTGGGGAATGCTGGGATGCGTCTCAGTACAAACAGCATCCCCACTTTCTGGGATTCTTCTCAAAATTCCCTCTTTTCTATTCCTCTCTTTGTTTCTGTCACGTCCCTCTTCTTCATGTCACCTCCTTCCAGTCTAGTGTCTTCCTTCTTGGTCCTTTCTTCTGCCTTTTTCCCTCCAAAAGAGAGACTTCAAAGACAGGAATTCTCTCCCACGCCGATTTCGGATGCGTTGGGACTGACTTGTCAGGCGCTTAACGGCTGCACAACACATTAGGTTGTTTGTTGTTTTTTGCTCATGTGACAGACAACAACAGGTGTTTTTTTTGTCTTGAGTGTTCGAGGAAACAGGAAACAGACTAGACACCCTCATCCCCAGTGCCTGTTCTTAAAGGTGGTGCTACTCTAGTGAAGACGACACGCTCTCTCCCAGAAGAACTGTTCAGATTCCATGAAGGAGAAACCTGTTGGGTCTGACAGTGGTTTTTCAATAGAACGCATTACAATTCCAAGCGAAAACCTTTAGAGATGGAGCTCCTGCATAAGCTGGACCAGAACTAGATATTAATGAACATCACTGAAGCGACTCAGCAGGGTCTCCTCTGGCCAGTGACCTTAGAGCGATAGCTCTGTAGAGACTTCTGACTCTGTGGACACGCTACAAGCAAGTTCTGGAGTGGCTGTGTTGATGAGGTCGGAATTCAACGGCTAGAAATGGGAGCGCAAGTGGTTTGGATCACAGAAGACACTGCAAACACAAACACAAGGAGGAAGGTGGCAGGATGGTTGAGACGTTTGTCTGCCAACAAGTAAACCGTGAGGTTCTGGGTTCGATTCCCAGCCTCGCCCTTTCTTCCCAGTTTGACCCCCCAAAAAATCGAACTGAATGTCAAAGTCCTTCGGATGAGACTATAAACCGAGGCCCCGTGTACGTACGCATGCAGAACATCTTGCGCACACGTTAAATCCTGTTCCGCTTTTCGAAAGAGTAGGCCATCGTGTGCCGGTGGGAACCGATGAAAAAATTTACAAAACCGCATACACACGGGGACCGGATGTAAAAAAAAAAGCACATGAGTGCTTATTCCATTATCCTCGATTTAAAAAAAAAGTCATCTGAGCGCTTTGATTTGTTGCTTTACGAGATTCAGCGCTATATAAATTCCAGACATTATTATCATTATTATTAAACACGAACGGCTTTGTTACGCCGGATGACATGTTGATGAAGGTGTAGAACGTCAAGAAGAGAAGTGGGCAAGAACGGGATGCTTAAATTAGAGCCGACATGCAGGTGAAGGGTCCCAAATAACCCGGCCTGGCAGCTCTATCCGTAGCTTGACCTTTATCTCTGTCCCTTTCTGTCTTTCGCGTTCTATTTCTATTTCTCTGACCTCTCCTCCTTTGTCTCATTGTATATCCTGGTGCCTTTTTGTTCCCGTCTGTCTGTCCGTCTGTTTCTGCTTCTCGCACACGTGTAGCTTATAGAGACACGCAGAGACACATAAAGACAGACGAAAAATACAGATAGACAGACAGATACACATGCACACAACCCACACATACACGCGCGCGCGCGCACATACACACACACTCAGATCACACACACACAGATACATACACACTCCACAAACACAACACACACACTTACACCAGTCAACCAAACACACACACACACACAACACACACACACACACAACACACACATACACACACACACACACACACACACACACACACACACACACACACACACACACTTTCGTAGTATCATAATACAGGTTGACATGGAAACGACACTAAAAGGACATAACACTCATATCATGACTACACTCATCCAACTCCCCTACCCTGCCCTGCCCTGCCCTGCCCTGCCCTGACCTGCTCTGCGGTACCCTGCCCTGCCCTACCCTATCCTGCCCTACCCCACCCTGCCCTACCCTGAGGGTATGGTAGGGCAGAGTAGGGTAGGGCATGGCAGAGTAGGGCAGGGTAGGGAAGGGTAGGGCAGGATAGGGCAGGGCAGGGCAGGGCAGGGCAGGGCAGGGCAGGGCAGGGCAGGGTAGGGTAGGGCAGGGCAGGGAAGGACAGGGTAGGGCAGGGCAGGGCAGGGCAGGGCAGGGCAGGATACTGCAGGGCAGAGCAGGGCAGGGTAGGGCAGGGTAGGGCAGGGTAGGGCAAGGTAGGGTAGGGGAGGGCAGGATACGGCAGGGCAGGGCATGGTATGGTAGAGCAGGGTAGGGTAGGGCAGGGCATAGCAAGGCAGGGCAGGGTAGGGCAGGGTAGGGCAGGGTAGGGCAGGGCAGGGTAGGGTAGGGTAGGGTAGGGCAAGGTGGGGTACCATGTCACTGACCCTGAAGTTTGCCTGGCAATAATAACAGCTCTTTGACGATTACTAGTTTCAAGGGTGCCACAATACCAACCTGGATATATATATATATATATATAGAGAGAGAGAGAATATATATATATAATATATATATATATCTAATTATATATATATATATTATATATCTAATATATATATAAATATATATATAGTAGTGTGCATGTGTGTGTAAGCGTGCGTGCATGTGTGCGTGCGTGCGCACATGTGTCTGTTTCTGTCGCTGCACGCGTCTGCGTGTGTGTGTGTGTGTGTGTGTGTGAGAGTGTGCGTGTGTGAGTGTGTGTGTGAGAGAGTGTGCGTGTGTGAGTGTGCGTGTGTGTGTGTGTGTGTGTGTGTAGGATCAAGAGCAGAAGCAGACAGACATGGCTTGTCGTCAATAAGACATCCCGGGAGTGTGACGTGAATAAAAGCATGCAGACAAGCGGCAGAAGTGTGGGTGGCATTATGTTCAGAGTGGCTGGGGCTGATTTTCGTTTTAAAGAAACCAGCCTAAACTGTCTACCACACCTCCACTCAGTATTATTTCTGAACTTGCTGTTTTAAGGCTTTTATCTGTTGTTGTTTTTTTTTGCTTTACGAAAGATAATGAAAACGAAAGAAACATGTTCAGGCTACTAAATGGATTTTCCAAATAGATAGACAGACAGACACAAAGACAGACAGACAGTCAGGCACACATACACAGACGCACAGACACAGGCACAAACACAACGCAAATACACACACACTCACACACATATATACATATACGCATGCACACACAAACACAAACACATGCATGCATACATACACACACACACACACACACACACACACACACACACACACACACACACACACACACACACACACGTACACACATACATTTCCTTTTAACACGACAGTCGTTGCGTCGTGTTTGTACGTTTCTAGACATAACTATAGTTTTTGCAAACGCAGTTTCTTTTATTTCCAGATTAATTTTGATTCGTTCTATTCCACGTGCACGCGCACCTTCGTTAAAAAAAAAGCCACCTGTGTGTGTGGGGGGGGGGGGGGGAGGGGGAAGGGGGGGTTGTGTGTTGTATGTGTGTGCGTGCGTGCGTGCATGCGTGCGCGCGCGCGTGTGTGTGTGTGTGGCTGATATACAATTACAAAACCGCCTACTGCTCTGATTGTACTTCACCTCGCTTTAATACGGTTCTGATACTAAAATAGTTGACTGTAAGGACACCAGGGCCCTCCCAGTGAAAACGCCAACGTGATTTATTAAAACCAAAACACACACAAAAAAAGAGAAGAATCACCGGTTACGTTACACAAGCAGCTGCTGCATCTTGAGTGTACAGTTCTAAGGATAGTTGCACAGCGTCTTTATGGCTGTCACCTTTGACTGTCTCTTTCGTGCGCGCGCGCGCGCTCACACACGCACACACACAAACACACACACATACACCTCTACCTTTTCTCAATTCATAGATCATTAAGTTCATTAAGTAAAGAGGAAGGTGGCAGAATGGTTTAGACGCTCGTCTGCCGGTGTTGAAGACGTGAGGTTCGCCTCTCCCTTTCTCCCCCAGTCTGATTGGGAAAGTGGACTGAGCGTCTAGTTCACCAGGTGGACAAAAAACTCGAACAGGCTTAGGTTCAATTCCACCCAAACACACACACACACTCTCACTCTCTCTCTCTCTCTCTCTCTCTCTCTCTCTCTCTCTCTCTCTCTCTCTCTCTCTCTCTCTCTCTCTCTCTCTCTCTCTCTTATATATATATATATATATATATATATATATATATATATATATATATATATTATATATATATATATATATATATATATAATATATATATATAAAAGAGAGAGAGAGTTTATAAGTCAGTTTATAATTGTATATTTGACCCTTTGCGGGCATTGGTTTTAGTACAGTACCCCTAGTTCACTCAGCTCTAAATGGGTACCTACCCTCTTCAGGCTCATGGAAGGTAAAACAGCGAGGGAGAGGAAGTAGGCTCTGCCCTGAATAATTATGCTGGCCCCTGGAGTAGCTTGAGGTCTTTGACACCTTGCTTCCGAATGACTGCATAAGCTATGAGAACACCTTTACCGTTACCTTATAATTATTGGCATCATAAACCTTTGGACTGACTCGAAGGTGAATGTATGCTAACATAAAGAATACCAGCTAGGTATTTAATGGAATCACCATAGAACAATTGACAGTAGACTCAGGCGATGCACTGAATGGTTACACACAATAACATGACTTGATTTTAGAAGTAATACTTTGTGGCACAGTGGTTCTTTTTTCTCCTTTAATACACCATTTTAGTATTTGAAAAGCCTGAAGCAAGTGAAGCACACTCAGATCTACAGACGATTGTATACATGTATAATTATTGGCTACAGACATTCATAAATCGACACAATGGCAGTGTCTATGGATGCAAAGAAGGAACCACATTTTGGTACTAAAATGAAACTGAGATTGCACAATCTACGACACAAAAGTTTTACACATGCAGTGTAGTGATGCCAGTGTTCACCTATCTCACTGTGGGATTTTAACAATGAACAGAATGAAGCTTTGTGCCTGAATCAAATCCAATACACTCAGAGCACTTGGCAACGATGCTGTCCTACATGGGGCCAATACAATTGTGGAATTAAGATTCATTGCAGACGTTGCACACACTGATATAGCTTAACTGTATAGGAAGCTAAAAATAATGCAACCACCTTGTCATAATTGGAAATGCCGGCGTAGATACTTCAAGACAAGAACAAAAACAGTATAAAACCAGTCGTTGCCTCGAGTTATTATGTGTAGAGATAGTTACAAAGTGTGCTATCAGACTTTAATACTGACTTTAATTATCTCTGTTGTACACCAGCCCGCCTTCATATCAATCTAAATCTCATCTCATCTCATCTCATCTGCTCCCATAACCCCCTCCGGGTCGTAGGGGCACTGCATTGACGAACGTTGCACCAGCTGGCTCCATTTGCGGCGGTTGTGTGCAAGTGCCTGGGCTGTGGAGAAGCTCTTCCCTGTCCATTCAGTGATGTTGTCTGCCCATTTCTTCCTCTGTCTGCCTCGCCTTCTCTTCCCCTGCACTGTTCCGTGCAGTATGGTCTTGGAGAGCCCATCTGATCTAATCACATGTCCGTACCATCTGAGCTTCCTTTTCTTGACTGTAGTCAGCAGTCTATCAATCTAAATAGTTATTTCCAAAACGTATGATAATTAAGTCGCCAACTGCTCTGATAGTTTTAGATTTGTTTCAGGCATTTCAAACAATACAAGCTGTTTATTTAAAACCAAAATCAAAACGCTCACAGTGCCGCAGTAGCAAAGGCATCACAATATGAAATGTTCCTTTTTCACTTAAAGTATATGCAGTGCTTATGTACATTTTCAGACATAAGTAATTATAAACTGCGCAATCACAATTTCTTGAAGGACGAGTTTTGATTCTCTATTTCTCACACACGAAGACTCGCTTTTCTATCAATCCAAATAGTTATTCATCAGCTCAGTATAATAACAAACTTGCTTATTGTTCTAATTGTCTTGGATTGGCTTTAGACAGTTCAAACACAAGAATCACGGACGCTATAGCTGAATGGGTAAACCCGCTCGACTTCAACCCCATGGGTCCATGAAGTCGCGAGTTCGAATCTCGGCGGCGTCTGGTGAATTAAGGGTGGGGATGGTGGACGATTTCCCATGTCACGTTCAAGTGCAGACCTTCCAGTTCTCATTTGGGTTTGTACACCGGCAGAAAATCAAAATTTCGAATGTATGTTAAAAAATCTTGTATTCATTTCATCGTTCGGTGGGTTACGGAAACACGAACATACCCAGCATACATCCCCGAAATCGGAATTCGGCTACCTTCATAGTGAACAAAACCGGTGGCATACGCAAAAACGTACCTTTGGTGAACTTTGGAGCTCTAGTCGAGGAATAAAAGAAAAACAAATCACTGGAGTTACTGATTGTAAAAACACCCTGCAGGGCTACAAATGTCAACGCCAACACGGTCACTGCTAGAAGAAAGACAACACTACTGTCATTCTACACAGCCAATTGTTGCATTGTCTGTGCACACTTCTAGACACAACTGTACACTGTGTGATCGCAGATGTCTTTCAGCGTTCAATTTTATTATCTCTTTGCCCACACGTTCGCCTTCGTGCTAATCTGAAGATTTACAAGGTGAATATCAAGATATAAAAATCGCCGACAGGTCTGAATGTCTTTGAATTACTTCAGGTACAGTTGACACTAACATGATCTGTTTAAAACATAAAGCAAATAAAGTTTCACAGTGCTACAAATGGCATCGCCAACATATGTCTGTTTAGACCCCCCAAAAAACGTATGCTGTTTTTATTCCGCATAGCCAGTGTGTATGTTTCTAGCCATATCTATAGACAGAGTAATCTCTGTTTCTCTCAACACCAGCTCTGATTACCTATTGTATGTATACATTCGCTTTTATTCCTGCACAAAAGATGCATGCAGCTGATACAGAATTATAAGAATCGCCTACCGACCTGATTATACCTGACTCGATTCAGACATTCCAAACACCGAAAATGATCATTGTAAAACAAACAAACAAACCAACAAAAACCTACAACCCAACTACAGTGCTACAAATGGCAACGCCGACAATGGCAACTTCTAGGCGGGAAAAACTGCTACTTTTTCCCCAATTTTTCTTGTTTTTTACAACCAATCATTGCATACGTCACGTGTACGTGTGTACATACATATCCAGGCATATAACTATAAATTATGCAGTCTCAGTTTCTACCAGTTTTTTTTAACCATATTGTTTTTCTTCATTCACACATTCCCCTTTTTACCCATGCACAGATCTATAGTGTAAAGCCAGTGTACAGTAATCAAATCACCTACCAGTCTGATTGGACTGGAATCGCTCCAGACATTTCTGCTACTGAAATAGTACATAAAGCAGAGAAAAAAAAAAAACCCGCAGTGTTGCCAATGGCATGGCAGTCTAGTACCGACGTGGTCAAATTCTGGATACTTTTTATTTTTATTGGAATTTTACACAACTAGTCGTTGGGTGCACGTGCATCTATTTTCAGAGACTTGGGAGAACTTACTTTGTAAGGCCAATGTTGAGACTTGAGGTGGGTGGGGGAGTTATGATTATGTTATTGCCACTGGGGGGAGGAAAGTAAGTGAGGGGTGCCTTCGCATCATTTCTCTTTGTGGCTACTGGGGACCACTTTTGGTGACTGGTCTGATTCAAAACGAAACCTAAACAAAACCAAAGCTCCTGAAAAGTACAAAATACATCTTGACCGAGCGAAAACGTGGGTTCACAAACTTGATGAATGAATGAATGAATGAATGAATGAATGAATGAATGAATGAATGAATGAATGAATGAATGAATGAATGAATAAGTACACGGATAAATCAAGGAAGAGAGGAAAGAACTAGAACTCAATAAATATATAGATGAATGAATGAATGAATGAATGAATGAAATAATGAATAACTAAATTATCTTATGGGTTTATTGAGTGCATAAAAAAAATCTGCACACCCACAGGACTGTGTGACATTTTTTTTGGGGGGGGTTCTTCTTACAAGCGCTTGATTTTGCTATGGAGACTGTGTATGTGGATTTAGCCAAACCTTTACCCGTTACTGACCTGAACAAAACGCCAGGGAGGCCAGCCATTAAAAGGATGTCATGCTCTGAAACATGATGTGGGGAGAGTCTTCTTCATTCATCAAAGCTCTTAACACAGTAACTTCCATTCTATATTAAAAGGAGACCAAAGAAAAAATACTCTGAAGTCGGAGAAAGGCTGCCAATATTGGGAAGTGCTTAAAAAACAGACAAGAGTACAAGACACGTGCGCCGTTTTCTTATCTATAGAGTACTTGCGGTCTTACAGTAATTCACGGACATGATAAGTGAGACCAAGTGTATAGGTTTTTGGTGACAACTAAGGGTGTAAGTAAGTGCATATTCTTGCTGACAACTAAGGGTGAAAGTGAGTGCATATTCTTGGTGACAACTAGGGTGAAAGTGAGTGCATATTCTTGGTGACAACTAGGGGTGAAAGTGAGTGCATATTCTTGCTGACAACTAAGGGTGAAAGTGAGTGCATATTCTTGGTGACAACTAAGGGTGAAAGTGAGTGCATATTCTTGGTGACAACTAGGGGTGAAATTGAGTGCATATTCTTGGTGACGACTAAGGGTGAAATTGAGTGCATATTCTTGGTGACGACTGAGGTGAAAGTGAGTACATATTCTCGTCGACAACTAAGGTGAAGCTGAGTACAGTGCATATTCTGGGTGACAATTAGGGTGAAAGTGAGTGCATATTGTCGTCGACAACTAAGACGAAACTGAGTAGAGTGCATATTCTTAGTGACAACTAGGGGTAACAGAGAGTGCATATTCTTGCTGATAAATAGGACGAAACTGAGTGCATAAATATTCTTGGTTGGAAAAAGCATGGATAACACTACACTACATTACACTACACTACGTGATTCAGCACAATATAATGCAATGTAATCCAATACAATACATTTTAGCACAATACAATACTTGTTTTGACTATGATCGCAGTACTGTAGATGTAGTATTGTGTCTCATAAGGAGTGTATAGTGACACTACTACTACTACTACTACTACTACTACTACTACTACTACTACTACTACTACTACTACTACTACTACTACTACTACTACTACTACTACTACTACTACTACTACTACTACTACTTCTACTACTACTACTACTACTACTACTACTACTACTACTACTACTACTACGTCTACTACTATTACTGCTGCTGCTGCTACAACTACTACTGCTGCTACTGCTGCTACTGCTGTTGCTGCTGCTACAACGACTACAGCTGCTACTGCTGCTACTGCTGCTGCTGCTGCTACTACTACTATTGCTGCTGCTACTGCTATTGCTGCTGCTGCTGCGGCTGCTGCTGCTGCTGCTCCTGCTGCTGCTACGACGAATAGGACTACTTTTGGTGATGATGATGTTGATACTGTTGCTGCTGCTGCTGCTGCTGCTGCTGATGATGATGATGGTGATGATGATGATGGTGGTGATGATGATGATGATGATGGTGATGATGGTGATGAAAGTAACAATTAAATGATAACAGTTATGGTTATGACTATTATCAGTACTCTTATAGACGATTTTACCTTTAGCATATTAATCTATATGTACCTAAGTCACACACACACACACACACACACGCACCATGCACACACTCACGCACGCACGCACGCACGCACAATGCATGCACACACATCATAAAGTGCAAACCAAAATTGCACAGGGCTTACAGACGTTGCAGTATTAAAACTCTCTTCCATGCAAAGGAAGAGATAATACATTTCTGTCATTTCTAAGACTTTATAGACTTGCTTTTCTACAAAAAAAGAATAACCAAAACAAATTGCAGTAACGGTCTGAACAAAACCATATGGTTACGACACGGCACACGTGTCAAGCCAAATGGAAATGTTGTGATTTTCTAAACTACAATGATAACATAAGAGGGGACGGGATAACTCAGTGGTCGGAGCACTCGCTTTCCCCCAGCCATAGTTAAGCAGCATCGAACGTAGTTATCAATTGGATGCGTGACCGTTTGCGCGCCATGGCTTCAGTACAGTCCCCCAGTTCACCCAGCTTTAAATGGGTACCTGCCTCTTTAGGGTCAGGGAAGGTAAAGCAGCGAGAGGGAGGAGATTAGCACCGCCCTCAATATGCTGGACCCTGGAGAAGTGAGGTCTCTGACGCCTCGCTCTCCTAAGACCTTATAGGTTATGGGAACGCCTTTACCATTTTAATGATAATATTAGTGTGTAGGTCTGCTTTCACTAAGTTCCGGAAGTGATGACAGCTAACAGTTTGTCATGGTCCAAACATGCCCAAAAATAATCATTAAGAGCTCGCTAAAACTATATGTGCTTAATAAACCACGTCTTATATGGCCATGTTTGCAAATGTCTGCATTGTTTTGATAAAATATACAATTAATCTTGCGCCATCTGTCTGGAATAGGTGAATAAGAGCGTTTCTTATTAAATAATCAGTGCACACACACACAGCACACAGATACATACACATATGCATGCATACATACATTCATACATACAAACATGCATGCATACATACATACATATATACATACATACATACATACATACATACATACATACATGCATAAAGGTAAAAAAAAGGTAAAGGAGTCCCATAACCTATAAGGTCGTAGGGGAGCGAGGCGTCAGAGACCTCACTTCTCTAGGGCCAGCATATTGAGGGCGGCGCCCATCTCCTCTCCCTCGCTGCTTTACCTTCCCTGACCCAAAAGAGGGCAGGTACCCATTTACAGCTGGGTGAACTGGGGGAACTGTACTGAAGCTAAGGCGCGCAAACGGTCACCCATCCAACTGGTAACCACGCTCGACGCTGCTTAACTTGGCTGGGGGAAAGCGAGTGCTCCGACCACTGAGCTATCCCGTCCCCTATACATACATACATACATACATACATACATACATACATGCATACATACATACATATACGCATGCATACATACATACATACATACATACATACATACGCATAATACATACATACATACATACATACATACATACATACATACATACATACATACCACATATACACACATACATACATGCATACATACAAATACATACATACATACATACATACATACATACATACATACATACCACACATACACATAATACACACATGCATACATACATCAATACATACATGCACAGTACATACATAAATACATACATGCACACTACACATGTACACACATAACACATACATCATACACACATACACATATACACACATAAGCACATGCATACACACATACATACATACATACACACACACATGCATACACACATACACATATGCATACATACATACACACACATACATACATACATACACACACACATGCATAAACACATACACATATGCATACATACATACACACACGTCATTTGTCAACTCAATTCCTAGCTTGCTTTTGATATTCTTACCTCTAAAATAGAGACTACATTTTTACAAAGCTCTTCTAAGGTAAAGATCACGTCTATATGCACTTTATTAGAAAACAAAAATAACAGGAATTTAAAAAAACAACCAAGAAAAACCAAAATACTCAAAAATCACACAAACTAATGTTACAATTATCCAGAATGGATATCGTCAAATTTAGTTTAATACGCTCGTGGTTTTTTTCCTCATGTTTCACTACATCTTGTTTGTTTGATTTTTTTTTCAGGCACTCTGAGTGTTCATATTAATTTTGACGAAATAGCTTTGAAATGTCATTGACTTTGAATGAAGGAATTGTGCAAGTGTTTCTGTCTATATGTCACGCTGGTTTTTTTCTGTTTTTCTGTCGTTTGTCTGTCTGTCTGTCTGTACGTCTGTCTGTATGAATCACTAAACTTCAACAATCTCGTCTGGCCATGTTTACCAGTGTGTTTGTTTGATTCTGTTTCACTGAGTTTGAACACTTTGTCTGACAAGTTTATCACTATGTCTGTCTGGATGTCTGTCTGACTGACTATTTGTCTGTCTGTGTGTCTGTCTGTCTCTCTGTCTGTCAGTCAGTCTGTCTGTCTGTCTGTCTGTATGTGTGTATGTATGTATGTATGTATGAATGTATGTATGTATGAATGTATGTATGTATGCATGTATGTATGTATGTATTGTGATGTATGTATGTTGTATGTATGATGTATGTATGTATGTATGTATGCCTGTGTGCCTGCCTGCCTGTCTTTCTGTGTGTGTGTGTGTGTGTGTGTGGTGTGTGGTGTGTGTGTGTGTGTGTGTGGTGTGTGTGTTGTGTGTGTGTGTCTTTCTCTCTCCAGAACCAGAACAAAATAAATATAGAGATGGAAGTCATGGAAAAGGCATCAAATAGACTTGACTATATCTTCTGACAAGCATTCAAGCAATGCGTATATGCAGCAGAGCTGAGAAATGAATCGTAACCCCCACCCCACCCCTACCCCCCTCTATAAGTTTCTACTGTTGTTATTATTGTTGTTGCTGGTGGTGGTGGTAGTGGTGGTGATGGTATTGGTGGACGTGATGGTTTGTTGTTGTTATCATTGTTGTTGGGGCTATAGGTTGATAATGTTACGCGGGTCCTCAGAATAACTCTTAGTTAAATCCCCGAGGCTTTACTAAGGCTACACCATCGAAACTACATTCATTATGTTTTGCGCAACGTAAAAACATGGCGGAGTCTAACTCATTCTACGTTGAAGATTGCATGCATGCTCGGCAGCGTTGTGCTATCTATATCCCCCAGCCACATATTTGTTTAAACCTCATTTTCATACGAAAGGTGGATCAGATGTTATCATAATTATGTGCAAACATGTTTTTATTTGTTATTTTTATTTATTTATTTATTTCTATTTACATTTTTAAACCCTTATTCCTATTTATGTCCACTGTCTTTTGGGACTGATCGCTGCCAACACAACATTAAATAACCCACTATTATTTCTATTTCTATGAATTCCTTTTGAATATAGTTGTGTGCAAAAATAGGATTTTTCATACTTGAAATTAGAATGGGGAAAACATTACATTGTTGCATGCAAGCTTATACCTTCTCCCTGCCAAAATTGCTATTATGTTTAATATTTTCTCTGGCGTTATAGCACGCTATAAGCTAGTGTTCCTTGTTCTTGCTCTGAACATTGATTTGTATATATCATGCATGTTCCTGTATTCAACCAAAGCGCTATTCAATTCAATGATTTTCTGTTTTAGAGAATTCTTTAAGCTAATTTTGCTTGTTCTTGCTCTAAACATTGATTTGTATATAATAAATATATGCTTCTTTCTTTGTGAATTGACATTAGTCGAAAGCGATTTTATACACGAGTCCACACACAGAGGCTTAGTTCATAACATTCAGACCTGAAGAGGAGTAGAGTCAAACCAATATGAACCTCCAGGGCGGTCACTCACCTTCTCAGACAGGCAGGACAGACAGACAGACAGACAGAAAAACCAGAGGCGATTCAAAACCACACTCTCCACTTATCACTTCAGACCACGACGGCGCAGACGATCTAATCACCGAGCTAATCCGCTAGATCTCACGAATCAGAATTTTAATGGTAGAGTGAGACAAGTAACACCCCAAGGTACTCGCCTTCAGGTGTTTCAATTGAGCAACTCACGAGGGTTTTGGGGGGTTGTTTTCTTTCTTTAAATGACACAGAAAGTCCAACGTTATCATGTTGTTGTTGTTGTTGTTGTTGTTGTGTTGTTGTTGTTGTTGTTGTTGATGATGATGGTGATGATGCTGATGCTGATGCTGATGATGGTGACGGTGGTGGTGGTGATGATGATGATGATGACGGTGATGGTGATGTTGTTGTCGTCGTCGTCTTTGTTG
>CM054136.1:53438178-53445678 GCA_028751875.1 Rapana venosa
AAGCTCCGGCTCTATGGGCCTTCTGGCTCGAAAGAACATACTTTTGTGTCATGCGCAACGTGACTTTTTGTCATTTGGGTATTTCATACAGATTTTGACAAACATGACTTGGACTGATATCAGGTGATTTATCAGACACTTCATTGTACTTGACTTTTGTGTCTGATTATCTAAGACAATGTTTGACAAACATGACCTGGACTGGGATTAAGTGATTCATCAGATACCTTTCGAGGCGTTTTCCTTCACTGTTAAATGTTGGTTACCTCAGACAGCTTTTCACAAACATGACTGGGATTTATTCGTCTGGTTCCATCCGACAATGTTTGACATAAGCTATTCGGCGTTGGCAACCTGATACATCAGACGTTCATGACTTGACTGTTGTTACGTGATTCAACAGGCAAAGTTTGACATACTTGATTTGACTGTTGTTGCCTCGTTACATCAGAACGGTTTTGAGGTGATTTTTCTTGATTTTTGTTGTCTGGTAACATTAGACAACTTTGGATATGATTAACGTTTTTTTGTGTCTTCTGATGACATCAGACAACTTTTGACAGTCATGGCTTGAGTTTATTTGCCTGGTTGCATGAAACAACTTTTGACAGAATTATATGGCTTGACTTTTGTTGATTTTGGTTATATTTGAAAAAAAAGAATTATGCATACACCACTTGGGTTGATACTTGGTTAAGAAGGAATTTTAACATACATTCTGTGACTTTTGTCATCTGCTTACATCTGATAACTGTTGACATACATTCTTTCACTTTGTCATCTGCTTACATCTGATAACTGTTGACATACATTCTTTCACTTTTGTCATCTGCTGACATCTGATAACTGTTGACACACATTCTGTGGCTTTTGTCATCTGCTTATAATTATCTGATAGCTGTTGACATTTATTCTGTGACTTTTCTTATCTGCTTATGATTATCTGATAACTGTTGAAATTCATTCTATGACTTTTGTCATCTGCTTATAATTATCTGATAGCTGTTGACATACATTCTATGGCTTTTGTCATCTGTTTATAATTATCTGAGAACTGTTGAAATACATTCTATGGCTTTTGTCATCTGTTTATAATTATCTGATAACTGTTGACATACATTCTATGGCTTTTGTCATCTGTTTATAATTATCTGAGAACTGTTGACATTCATTCTATGACTTTTGTCATTTGCTTATAACTATCTGATAACTGTTGACATACATTCTATGGCTTTTGTCATCTGTTTATAATTATCTGATAACTGTTGACACACATTCTGTGGCTTTTGTCATCTGTTTACATCTGATAACTGTTGAATTCTTGTTTTGCTTTTGTCTTTTAGTATAAGTGGCCAAATCTTGTTTCGCTTGCTTTATTTGAAAATACTTTATTGAATCACCTTGGTTCGTTGTCTACATGATATATCATTAATTTTAATGTTGATTTTCTGAATGATACTGAATATTTTGTTTATGCTCATTACTCAAATATATTTTCACTGATAAAACACATAAGCTGTAGAAATTAAAGGGGGGATAAGGCATTTTCAATATTCCTATGCCTTGACCTCGGTTTCCTAGTTAAGACTTGACAAAGACTGCCCATGTGTCCATAATATTATGCTAAGAGATGAATGGATTGTAAGACATGGATATTTATCTCAAACATGTGGCTTTTGCCTAGTGATTGAGACTAAACTGATAATAATAATAATAATAATAATAATAATAATAATAATAATAATAATAATAATAATAATAATAATAATAATAATAATAATAATAATGATGATGATAATATATGGAATTTATATAGCGCTGAATCTTGTAAAAAAAACAACAAACAAACAAATCAAAGCGCTTATCCATGCATCCAGGCCATTTCTGTTTGTCTTCCTAATAAGACTTCTCATATAACATCGCCAACCTTGTGGACAGGAATAGCACCACCCACGCTTTCTTATCGGCAGGACCGTTTTTGATTATATGTCATTTTTGGCAATCTAGGCAAAACACATCGGCTGTGGCAACAGTGGCAGCAACTGTGAACTATATCATTAGCACCAAAAAAACCCCACCCGTACCTTTGATTGAAAACAGACGAAATACAATCCCAATATCGATCTGTCTTCATTTTTTTGTCCCAATAGAAATAGACACTACCCTGAACTGATGATGCACAAAAGTCGAACAGCTATCAAATATGTTCTTATGTGTTAAAGTTTACATTTACTGAAAAGTAAAATCTGTTTATATGGTAACGTTGTCTAATTCCTGGAAAACTATTTTTTTTAATATGATAAACTTGTACATTTATTAAAAACTGTCTATGAGATCATGGCGAAGCTGCAAAGTTTTACCGTTTAGTTCCAGAAACTAAAAAAAAGGTACAGTGAAATGTTAGTTGTTGTTGTTGTGTCTCGCCGCGCCTTGATATCCACTTTTGCCTGCTTGACTGTCGCATTGTAATCCAAGAACTTCAAAGTAGTTTTTTTTTTCAGTCAGAAAAATAGACATTGTGCTTGGAAGCAGATACATTGTAGGTACCGCTCTGCAAAGAAGAAAAGCCAAGTCAGCGTGTTTTGGTCAGAGACTGGAGTCACTGTGTCAAATACTGCGGAGATATTGTAATTTAGCTGCTATGTTCGTATTTGGGGGCGGTCGATTTTTTGGGGGGGTTTGGTATCAGTGAACAACAAAGAGAGGTCTAGTTTGCACATTTTACTTTCTTCATTACAGTTTGTAGTCTCAATGATGCCGTATACTTCAGGGAATTGCTTGCAAAGAAACTATCAAATGGTTTTAATCGGTTTTGCCAGAGTATTCAAATCATGCGCAGAGATACGTTTTTGTATTTATATTGGACTTGAATGACGGTTAAGTTTTCACATTCAAACAAACTATATTTAAAAGGCTACTGTTTTTATTATTTTAGTTTTCGGTTTAAAAAAAAATCAGAACAGGATGCAAGTCCGCTGCACCATGTGGGAGACAGCATAAGGTGAACAAGCCAGACACCACCTTGATGCTGTGAGCTTCCTGGTGTAAATTATACAAACAGAAGTGAATTGGTGACTGACAGTTTCTAAGTTCACATACAAAATGCAAGATCTAGATAAAAACCATAGTAAAAAACAAAATCAAAACAAGAACAGCCTCTTATTGTGTTTTTGGCAGGTTTTTTTTTCTCTTGTTGTACGTTTTCTCGTCTTTCTATCTGTCCCGTAGTCTGACGACCGTGGGGGCACCCTCAAAGACTCAACAACCAGTTCCCTCCATTCCTCTCTCTGCTCTGCCTTTCTCAGGGTTTTGTTGAGTTCTAGGCCTGTCCATTCGCTGATGTTATCCTCCCAGCTCTTCCTTGGTCTGCCTCTTCTTCTTTCTCCTTGGACAGTGCCTTGTAAAACTGTCTTTGCAAGTCCTTTGAATCTTGTGATATGCCCATACCATTTAAGTTTACGCTTTTTCACGATCGTTAGAAGGTTCTCATAGGGTCCAATGGTTTGCTGAATTCTGTTATGCACGCTTTCGTTGCTTATGTGGTCTTTGTAGGAGATGCCAAGGAGTCTCCGAAAGCATCTCATCTCCACCGCCTGTACTCTTCTCTCCAAATCTGCAGTCAGGGTCCATGATTCACAGGCATACAGAAATATGGATATGACAAGGGAGCGCATTAGTCTGATCTGATCTTGGAGATAAGTGAGATATTTTTATCTCTCCAGATGGTGTTTAGTTTTGACAAAGCTGTTATTGTCTGTGCAGTCCTGCATACTACTTCTGGCTTGGATCCCTGGTCTGATACAATGGCTCCCAGGTACTTGAAGCTTTGAACTGTTTCCAGCTTCTGGTCATTAACCCTGATATCAGTGCTAATGCCGTTGGTGTTATTAGTCTCGTCTTTAGTATTGAAAAAAAATCAAGAAGGGTTAAAATGTTAACAGAATAAGTGGCTAGTTCAGAGGTATAGTATTTGGATTGTTGCCCACATGAAAGGGAAAACCAAGACGAAAGGAAAGAAAGAAAAGAAGAAGTTCTGGAAGCCAAAGCTAAAAGAACGTAGCATGTACCGATGACTCCAAAGAGATACATACTGTGGCGTTCAAGGATGCATTGCATGATGCTGACTGGACTGTTGCCACACATTCAAATGACATACTATAATGATTTTCTTCATTTAAGTAAAAGGTAAAGGTAAAGGTGTCCCATAACCTATATGGTCGCAGGGGAGCGAGGCATCAAAGACCTCAGCTTCTCAATGGACCAGCATATTGAGGGCGGCGCCAATCTCCTCTTCCTCGCTGCTTTGCCTTCCCTGACCCTAAAGAGGCAAGGTACCCAATTACAGCTGGGCGAACTGGGGAACTGTATTGAAGTCAAGGCGCACAAACGGTCACCCATTCAAATGGTAACCACGTTCGATGCGGCTTAACATTGGCTGGGAGAAAGCAAGTGCTCTGAACAACTGAGCTATCCCATCCCCTTCATTTAGGGCAAAGCTACTAGAGCTGTCATTCTTTATGGAAAGGACATAACCGTCTTAAGTCTCGCTGGCGTTTTGCTGATTGTATATTCTGAAACAAAAACAAAAAAAGAAGGCAGCTTTGCTAAACGCACTATCACTGTTTGACACTAATGTTGTGGGTCCTCAAAGTCGCAGTTTCGAACTAAAGGTGTTGCATTTTATGATATCCCGTGCCTGCTTAAGGTGCAGACATTCCAGAGCCTTAATTCTCTTCGTGTATAGTATACACAAGCAAAAACAACGAGAGATCCCGTAATTCATGTCAACATCCGGTTGGTTACAGAAACATACATACCAAGCATGCATCCTGTGCAAAATGTTGAATTGCTCTGAAATCAGGATGATCGGTTGAGGACAGTGAGCAGACTTCCTACCGAGTTTCAAACACAGGAGAAGACGAGCATAGCGCATGCCACCGAATTAACCCCCGAAAAATACAGGCAAGAGACAACAATGATACCATCTTCCTATTCAGAGCTTATTCATTGTTTGACAGTGACTTTTTTTTGAGTAATCAAAGGAAAGTATGATTGATTCTGGAAGAGCCCCCACCCCCCTCCCCCGCACCTCAAACATCCACCCACGCTCGACTCCTGACTATCTAAGCCGGGTATCGTCTAACATCCCCACTGCATAATTACAGCTTTGAAAGTCAAAAGTAGCTTAGAAAAGCCACTGCCAGTAAAGTTCAAAATAATCCGCCCGAAAAATGAGAAAGCAGTTCTGTAAGTAACGAGGCAAGGTGAGAAAACAAAGGCCCCCTAATATGCTCGTGAAGCTTTAAGGTACCGCGAGTTCTTTTCTAATCTTCTGCCATGCTTTTTTGGGGGGGAGAAAACATGTCTCCAATTTCAATTCTGATGAGTTCGGTCCTACATCATGGCAAATGCCGATGACCTCTGTATAGGACGGAGACGCACTTTATCATGGCAATTCTATATTCATGACAACAAAACCAGCACCCTGCAGCCTCCCACATTAGTTTGATCAAGAGAAAAGGATTAACAAAAAAAACACCAAAGCATGGTATAAACAAACTCGTTGGTAGATGACAGTAATCTTTGTAGATTAGAACTGTTGAGAGACATATAGCACAAACAAACTCGCTTAGACGACCTAAATATGCGTTGCTAGCATCATCAAAAATGTATGTAAAAATAAATAATAACCCAATACTCATTTCTAATCTGCTGTTTCCGGCCTAAATGGTTATTTCCAAACCAGCTATCGTCCTTGTCGCAAATCCCATACCACATGATTAGATTTTGGAACATGTCGCAAATAAACGCTTCTTAATGTTAATGATCTTGAGATACAAGAAATAATCACTGAAACTTGAAACCCCTTCTGGGAATTGCTTGCTGGGAATTCCTTTTTTTTATAAAAAAAAATCCTTCTTTGTTTCTGTTTTGTTCATTTTCATTCTGCCACTTCCTTCCTGTAGAAATTATTTTTTTCCTACATCGTCCAGTCTCCTCTCTTTTCTTACAGAAAGACTCAAAACATAACTATTCTTCCCCACGTCAAAGTTGAATACGCTGGGCCTGACTTGCCAGGCGCTTAACGGGGGCGTAACACGCTTTCGCTTCGACGACAGACAGCAATAGTTGCCGTCTGAGCGTTTGACGAAGACGATGACGACGACGGCGACAACAACAGCGACGACGAAGAAGAAGAAACAGAAGAAGAAGAAGAAGAAGAAGAAGAAGAAAAAATCCCTTTTTTGTATGATTTCATATGGGAAGATAATGTCACTGTGTTCGGTGCTATGTGGTTTTCCCACTTCGAGGTGCCTGTCCTGATAATTATGACACTTACTGTTTTGTCGGCCGTGGCTTTGATAGATGGAACGACCAAACAGTTGCTTTTAATGTTGACTTTTTGTCAATATAGTTGCACAGTTTACATTTGAGTTTATTAATTATAACTCGCTATCATCTTTGTTATCTGTGGGGCTATCAGCAATATGATTGGGTTAGACTGATGTCATACATGATTATGCTCTCATTGGCAGTACGCCGAAACAATCAAGCCGCCATTTTGCTAATCACGGGGACAATGCTAGAACACCTGTTTGAAACATTATTTTGTTTTTTATGAAAAGGATTCATAATGTTACACAAAGAAATCCGTATGACCTGTCTGCTGTTATAGTTATTGTTTAAGCGCTTATCTCTAAAATTTCCTGTACTAATTACTATCAGCGACAGATTTGTGTTTTTGTATGAAATACAATCATGTCTGAGTCGAACAGAGATATCACATTGTGGTATATAGTGTTTGCTTTTGTCCTCAGTTTGAAACCAGAGCTCGTGATTTTGTCAGTAAAAATCCACCCATTATCTCTTAAAACCAGATTTTAAAAAGGAAAAAACTAGTGGCCTTGGCACAGTGGTTAACGCTTTGGGTTACGGACTGGTAGGAGGGGGGGGGGGGCGACGACGGAGGGGAGAGGGTGGGTAGTCGCCAGTTTGAATTCAATAACAGTCACAGGGAATTGTCGGACTCCGGCCGACTTCTACCCTGAGTGGTTCCTCAATTGGCTCACTGGGAAGACTGGGACCAGTCAGTCGAGCTTTATCTACTTAATGAATGCCATTTTGCAGGTGTCTGTATACCTCGGGCTCGGCTAACGCTGGGTTTTACTATGACAGAAAACGTAGAGTAACAGTCCTGTCAAGTTGTCTCAAAGCACATGCGTTTCCATAGCAGGATATTTTATGTCATTCTCATCACCTTTGATCACACATTAAACCTGTTTCCACTTGTTGGATGAGGTAAGTCACCGTGTGCCGGTGGGAACAGATGGCAAGAAATACAAAACCGCATGCACACGGAGACTGGCTGTAAAAAAGAGCATGCTATTAGCCTCGAAATAATAAATCAATAGATAAATAAATAAATAAATACATAGATAAATAAATAAAATTGTCTTTGATACAGAAACCCCAGCTGCTCTGGTCTCATGGTGACTTCAG
>CM054136.1:53453178-53470678 GCA_028751875.1 Rapana venosa
CATCCGCTTCAGAGATTCTATTCTGTGGTTCCGGTCCTCCTCGCGAAGTCGGCAGTACCTGCAGGGCGTCTGCGACTGGCTCTCCTGTTTGTGCTGTGCGTTGGTGGAATAACCCATGTGGTAGGAGGACTTGTCGTCCGCATCGTCAGGTTTGGCTTTCGTGGCTTCGTTTGGATGATGGGGTTCAACAGAGAGTCTTTCTTGTTCTTGTTCTTTTCTTTCTGGCGGTCAGTTGGGTCTGATAGTCTTTCTTCTTCTTTCTGGCGGTCAGTTGGGTCTGATAGTCTTTCTTGTTCTTCTTCTTCTTTCTGGCGGTCAGTTGGGTCTGACAGTCTTTCTTGTTCTTGTTCTTTTCTTTCTGGCGTCAGTTGGGTCTGATAGTCTTTGGTTCTTGCTTCTCTGGCGGTCAGTTGGGTCTGATAGTGTCTTTCTTTCTGGCGGTCAGTTGGATCTGATAGTCTTTCTTCTTGTCTCTGGCGATCTGCTTGGTCATATAACTCTTCTTTAGAGTCGTAGTCGTAATACTCGATGGGGTTTTCCTGCGGGTAAGCCACTTGGATGGCTAAGGCATCATTATCATATCATCATATTCATCAGCTGAAGGGAATACCGGCTGATTCTCCAGGTCCGGTGGTGATTCCATCCACGGGTCTGCCTCCCTTGAAACTGAGGGACTGAACTCGTCTTCTGGAAGGAACGAATCATACACACGGTCTTCCAAAGCTTGTGCTTCGGTATCCAACAGAAGCGCTGGGGGTGGTACTTCATTCTCAGCACGCTCTGGTCATAAAGCTGACGATAAAGGCCTTCGTTTCCATATAAAGATTTCTGCAGTATATAGGGGTAAGAAAAAGGGATCAACGAGGTCTGTCTGGGTTCAGCACCTTTTCTGATAAGGACGATATACGAGGGGATGGCGACAACAATCTCGAGGATTCTGAGTTCGAGTCCGCAGTCTCTTCATAACGGTAAGAGTCTTGCTTATACCCACTCAGTCTGGGGACAAGATGATTCGGAAAGACTTTGGCGAAATGGACGGGTGGGAGAGAGAGAAGACACACACCGAAAAACAACAGCCCTATGTGCCTCTTTTGACACGTTCTTCTATCCATTCCCAACATGTTCACTGAAATGTTCTCGCAGAACAAGAGCTACCAAGTAGATTTCGAGTATAAAATAAAGAAGAAAAAACCAGAATAAGCCAGTAAAAATTATAAGAAAAGCACGCACAGATGTGGTTGCTTCCTTCCTTCCTTTTTTTTCCTTCCTGGAAAACAAAAAAGACCCAAGCAAAAAAAGGAAGTGGTAAAATACCGTAGCACTTTTCCGTAGCTTCGGGGCTACAAAGTGGAACTGCGTGTGTGAAGTGTGTGTCTGTGTGCCTGTGGTGGTGATGCTGAGAGAGGAGCAACACTTCACATCTGGCGCCGTCTTCTTCCCCCTTCTTGTCGTCTGCCTCTCGTCTATTTATACGTCTGCTTATCCTGCGGTGTCGCGCGCTGGACTTCACAATGCAGACAGTTTTCTTTTGCTTTGCAACCGGCAGTTGTCATGTTCATGTCTCGCAAAGTCGTCTGTCTGTCTAAAGTGTGTGTGCGTGCGTGTGTGTGTGTGTGTGTGTGTGTGTGTGTGTGTGTGTGTGTGTGTGTGTGTGTGTGTGTGTGTGTGTGTGTGTGTGTGTGTGTGTGTGTGTGTGTGTGTGAATGTGTGGTGATAGTGTGTGTGGTTGTGTGTGTGTGTTGTGTGTGTGTTGTCTGTGTTTTTGTGTGTGTGTGTGTGTGTGTTTGTAATGTGTGTGTGTGCCTCGCCTCCCCGCTTTTTTCCTCCCACATCAGATGTGCCAATGTCGCAGATTTCGCTGTGATGTTGGCAGTTTGAATGATCCTCTGCCTCTGAGATTTCTGCCTGTGAGTTCCTCTCTCTCTCTCTCTCTCTCTCTCTCTCCTCTCTCTCTCTTCTCTCTCTCTCTCTCTCTCTCTCTCTCTCTCTCTCTCTCTCTCTCTCTCTCTCTCTCTCACTCTCTCTCTCTCTCTCTGCTTTCTCTGTGTCTCTCTCTCTCTTTCTCTGTGTGTCTCTCTCTTTCTCTGTGTCTCTCTTTTTGTTCATATATATATATATATATATATATATATATAGAAGAGAGAGAGAGAGAGAGAGACAGAGACAGAGAGAGACAGAGAGAGACAGAGAGAGAGACAGAGAGAGAAGAGAGATATATATATTAGTAAAATTATATACTAATATGTATATACTTATAAATACACATATCAGTATATGTCATTAGTATATGGACGATAATGCAAATCCATATGTATATCTAAAAAGAGAGAGAGACAGAGAGAGACAGAGAGACAGACAGAGAGACAGAGAGAGACACAAGAGACACAGAGAGAGAAAAGAGAGAATGCGAATGCGAATGGTTTATTCAAAAGGCCTTGGCCACATTTGAGAGAGAGAGAAAGAGAGAGAGAGAGAGAGAAAGAGAGACAGAGAGAAAGAAAGAGAGAAAGAGAGGGAGAGACAGAGAGAGATGAGAGAGAGGTTATTATACATCGACTATGCGTGTGTTAAAGCTATTAACTATCCAAGCTTTTAAAAAAACAACAACAATCCAACAATCACAACTAAAAACCAGCTACAGTTCCTCTCGTGACTCCATTTTAGATTGAAACGCTGCAAATGGCGAAGATTCGGTCGGACATTGATATAGCCAATAAACGCTGATAGCTTTTATTTTTGAATGTGACTATAATAATTTGTTTACGGTTCCTCGGCTACAATTTACCCCGTGGATCAACAATGGTTGTGTGTGTGTGTGAGTGTTGTGTGTGTGTGTGTGTGTGTGTGTGTGTGTGTGTGTGTGTGTTGTGTGTGGTGTGTGTGTGTGTTGTGTGTGTGTGTGTGTGTGATGTGTGTGTGGGGGTGTGTAGTTGTGGTGTGTGTGGTGTGTGTGTGTTGGTAGTGTGTGTGAGTGTGTTGTGTGTATGTGTGTGTTGTGTTTGTGTGGTGTGGTGTGTATGTGTGTGTGTGTTGTGTGTTGTGTGTGTGTGTGGTGTGTTGTGTGTGTGTGAGGTGTGTGTGTGGGGGTTGTGAGTGTTGGTGTGTGTGTGTGAGTGTGGTGTGGTGTGTGTGTGGTTGTGTTCGTGCGTACGTGCGTGTGTGTATGTGTGTGTGTGGTGTGTGGTGAGTGTGTGTGTGTTGTGTGTGTATGTGTGTGTTGTGTTTGTGTGGTGTGGTGTGTTGGTGTGTGCGTGCGCGCGTGTGTGTGTATGTGTGTGTGTGTGTGTGGTGTATGTGTATGTTGTGGCGTATGTGTGTGGTGGGTGTGGTGGGTGTGGTAGTGTATGTGCGCGCGTGTGTGTGTGGGGGTGTGTATGTGTGTGTGTATATGTGTGTGCTGTGTATGTGTGTATGTGTGTGTGTTGTGTGTGGGTGTGTGGGTTGTGTGTGTGTGGTGGTGCGCGCGCGCGCGTGTAGTGTGTGTGTGTGTGTGTGTGTGCATGCATACGCTACCGTTTCTGCCCACTATTAAGGCAGCATGAATGTTGTGTCCAAACAAAACCCCAGTAGCGTGCATGTAACTAACTACATGTGTATGCTTGGTTTCTATATTAGCACGCAAAGGCCTTCTCTTTCCAAAAAACAACAACAGCGAAGCGAGTTTTAAATCATGTGTGCGTTAAGATGTTCTGTGTGGATTTATTCCCGGGATCTCGGTTTATAGTGCTATCTGAAGGACTTTCAAAGTAGGTGCAGTCAGTACTGGTGTTGACTTGGGTGAATGGGGGGGGGGGAGGGGGTGTTGGAGGGTCAGGGTGGGGGTAGGGGGGTGAGGGGGGGGGGGACTCCCTTGAACGGGTGAGTCGGTGTAGGTTTGATACCAGGCCGTCAATTCATGAGCGTAGTGATCTAACCACTAAGCTGGTTTTGTCCTCAGACTGCTGTATTTGACCCATCCCCCACCCCATCCCTCTCCCCGCCCTCCACTCCTCTCCGCCAAAGTACATTCTCTCTATCTTCTCTTATGTAATCTCCTTTTTTCCCCATGAACACAGAAACTTATTAATGCAGAAAATTCGATAGTAGTGGAGGAAAAACAAGTGCGGGTAACCGCTCACAACTTCTCAATCCTTTTGAAAATGATGTATCAACGATTCAATTAAAAGAAAAACACAGCACAGCTTAGAGAAAAGATAATACGCAAATGTACTTACTTGGACTCGATAAGTCGCGGAAAAAAAGTTATCGATGAATGATGCGCTGCATTGAGGATATACATCCTGCTGATTAAGGTGTTTTTCAAACTAAAACCTTCCCCAGTGAAGATGCCAGGGACCTGTCAGTATAAATAGCAGATCCACTTCTGGAAAATCTGTGCTGGGAAATTCCTCTTTTCAATCCCTTCTCTTTTTTGTTTGTGTTTCTCTCACATTCTTTTTGGGTTGTTTTTTTTACACCCGTCACCTCCCTCCTTGTCTATTTTCTGCCTTCTCGGTCCATTCTCCTGCGCTTCGCTCCAGAAAGACTTTATACTAAAAATAACATTTTGTTTTTCTTCCACGCCGAAATCTGATGCGCTGGGCCTGATTTGACAGGTACTTAGCGGCAGCGCGATGCATTTTCCAGAGAGACTTAAAAGGTAACAATTCTCTCCCACGCTGAGGTCGGATGCTGTGAACTTGACTTGTCCGCCATTTAACAGCAACCTCACGCACATTCGCTCATATGACATACAATTTCCCCTGGGAAGATGTGTGTGTGTGTGTGTGTGATGGGGGAGGGGGTTTCTAGGGGGCTTGTCAGTATAAATAGCATCCCCACCTTCTGCAAATTCTGTGCTAGGAATTCCCTCTTTTCTACCCCTCTATTCAGCTCTGTTCCTTGTCTTCTTGTTACCCCCTTCTCGTCTATTTTCTACCTGTTTGATCATTCGCGTGCCTTTTTGGTGGGGTTCTAGGAAGACTTAAATGATAACAATTCTCTACTATGCCGAAGTCGGATGTGCTGGGTCTGACTTGTCAGGCGCTTAACGGCAGTGCAACACATTTTCGCTCGGATGACAGACAACAACAATTGCAGTCTGAACATTGGAGGAAGAATTGCGAAGAAGAATTGCGAAGAAGAATTGCGAAGAAGAATAAGAATTGCGAAGGAGATTTGCGGAGAAGAATTGCGAAGAAGAATTGCAAAGGAGATTATGCGAAGAAGAATTGCGAAGAAGAATTGCGAAGAAGGAGAAGAAGGAATTGCGAAGAAGAAGCAGAAGAATTGCGAAGAAGAAGAAGCAGAAGAATTGTGAAGAAGAAAAAATTGCGAAGAAGAAGAAGAATGCGAAGAAGAATTTCGAAGAAGAATTGTGAAGAAGAAGAAGAATTGCGAAGAAGAAGAATGCAAAGAATGCAAAGAAGAAGAAGAATGCAAAGAAGAAGAATGCAAAGAAGAAGAAGAAGAACTGCGAAGAAGAAGAATGCAAAGAAGAAGAAAAACGGAAAGAAGAAGAATGCAAAGAAGAAGAATGCAAAGAAGAAGAATGCAAAGAAGAAGAATGCAAAGAAGAAGAGGAATGCAAAGAAGAAGAATGCAAAGAAGAAGAAGAAGAAGAATGCAAAGAAGAAGAGGAAGAATGCAAAGAAGAAGAAGAATGCAAAGAAGAAGAAGAAGAAGAATGCAAAGAAGAATAAGAATGCGAAGAAGAAGAAGAATGCAAAGAAGAATGCAAAGAAGAAGATAAAGAATGCAAAGAAGAAGAAGAATGCAAAGAAGAAGAAGAAGAAGATTAGAGACCTGTGTTTTACTTAGACTTGAGGAGATGCTGAACAGAAATGATAGAAGAATAATGTGCTGCATTGAAGCTACTTTTTCCTGCTTTAAGGAGCTGTTCATACTGAAACGTGACTAAGCTTTAAGAGCTAAGATCGTGGACAGGTCTTTACCCTGATATGGCTATCATCAAGACCAATGTCTTTGTTTTTCTATATCTTTGTTCCTTTATCATGTCTTCACACTATCTTTACACACGGTGATAAAAACCGTTTGCCTAAGTCATTTAGTCTCTCGCCCCCCTCCCTTCTCTCTCTCTCTCTCTCTCTCTCTCTCCTCTCTCTCTCTCTCTCTCTCTCTCCTCTCTCTCTCTCTTCTCCTCTCTCTCTCTCTCTTCTCTCTCTCTCTCTTCTCTCTCTCTCTCTGCTCTTCTGTCTGTCTGTTTTGTCTGTCTGTCTGTCTGTCTTTCTGTCTGCGGATGAAATTGGGCCTAGGGAATTTTTTGGAAGTTTTCAATGATGTAGGGTGACCTAGAAATGTTGTAGTCGTTTTAATGATGAAGGGTAGACTGGGCATTGATTTTTTGAAGATATTCTTAAGGATGTGGTCTGGTCTAGAAATTGTTGAAGATAATTTTAAGAATAGAATGTGGCCAGAATTTTGAAGATATTTTTAAGTATGTAGTGTTGCTTGGCAATTTTTGAAGATGTTGTAAAGGGTTTCTCGTGGCCTGGAAAGATATTCTTAAAGGATGAAGTGTAGCCTAGCACATTTTGAATATATTTTTAAGGATGTGGGGTAGCCTAGGAATTTTTGAGGATATTTTTAAGGATATGGTGTTGCCTAGGAAATTTTGAAGATATTCTTAAGGATGTAGTGTTTCCTGGAAATTTTTGAAGGTGTTTTAAAGGATTTTTCGTGGCCTAGGAATTCTTGAAGATGTTCGTAAAGGATAAAGTCTAGCCTAGCAATTTTTGAAAATATTTTTAAGGATGTGGTTTGGCCTAGTAATTTTGAAGATCTGGTTTTCACTTGTTTACTATATTGACATTGCTTTTCCTGGTTGGGTTTTTTATACAGAATTTTATTACGTGGTATTGGATATTGCCGCGTTTATCTTTTTCCATATATGAGTTTGCTTTATTTTCATTCTTCTTCTTTTTTGCTTTTGTTTTTACTAAAGGTCGGGTGTCAAAAGTCATGACATGCCCTTATCCCTTTCCCTAAAAACTACATTGATTCATTCATGCGACCTCTCTTCTCTCTAGCCTATCTGTCTGTCTCTCTCTGTCACTCTCGTCTCTCTCTCTCTCGTCTCTTCCATTGTTTACTATCATTAATTCGGGTTAAAATCCTTGTTGTTATGTCTTATCTAATATCCCGGGATTTTTTTTATCTGTTGCTTCTGCGATTTTAATTTTTAGTTTTCCTTATATGACATACTTTTTTAAGTTTATCTACCTGATACTTCTTCTTCTGTTCTTAACTTGCAACAAAAGTTTGTTTTGACCACGGGGAGGTTATTGTTTACAAGTATCTTTCCTTAGACACAATATGAGTTAAATCGTGCTGCGTAACCAGAAATAGGAAAAAACGATGCGTATATTTAGGGTGCTTACAATGTGGGTTTTATGTCTTTCGTACTGAGTTTAGCTTTGATATTATCAACGAATGTAGGAAATTTAATTATCTTTTATTTTGAATAAAAATGTAGTTGTTGTGTCAGTGATGGTACGGGATTGCTGGTTTTCTGTAGATTGGCCACATCAATAGCTACCGGTATGTGATTTTCATAATCAGAGAGATTATGAGTGGTTTGAATGCTTCTACCACCCTTGCTTGTGTGTAATCTAGAGCTTTGAGACTCACCAATGGTGAGGTTTTTTGCGTATAGATACACACACACACACACACACACACACAACACACACACACACACACACACACACACAAACATACACACGCGCGCGCGTGCGCGCACATACCATTTAGGTAGCCTCATTCTGACTTTTGAGATTGATGTGCAACCACGACACCCGTGTCGATGCCCTTTTGAAAAAAGAAAAAATGTCACCCGTTCCTACTGGCATGAAAATGACTAGTCTTTCCAAAACCGGAATGGGCTGGGCTTTTGACGTGTGCGCAAGACGTTCTGTGTGCAATCCCACACGAGGACTAGGTTTAAAGTCTCATCGAAGGCACTTTAACTTTCAGCTCAGTTTTCCTGTCAACCTGGGACGAAAGAGCAAGGCTGGTTATTTTTATTCTTATTCTTTTTCTTCTTATCATCATCATCATCATCATCATCATCATCATCAGCATCAGCAGCAGCAGCAGCAGCAGCAGCAGCAGCAGCAGCAGCAGCAGCAACAGCAGCAGCAGCAGCAGCAGCAGCAGCAGTAGCAGCAGCATCAGCATTTACATTTTTATTATTATTATTATTATTATTATTATTATTATTTATCACCATTATTATTATTTATTATTATTATTATTATCATCATCATTGTTATCATCATCATCATCATGAACATCATCATCATGAACATCAACATCATCATTATTAGATAATACTATCACTATCATCATCATCTTAATATTTCTTCTTTTTCTTCTTCTCCTTCTCCTCCTTCTTCTTCCTCCTCCTTCTTCTTCTTCTCGCGTAAAGAGGTCCTGACGAATTGGGGGATCGAACGCTTACTTACATCTTCTGCAACGATATGTCAGGCAAAGGTGAACAACAGGAAAAGGCGATGGGGAGAAGGTAAGGGAATGTGGGATGGTGAAATAGCGGAGGACGGCTCGATCCTACATAGACACGCTACTCTCCTGGCGTCAGTGATGTTGGCGCCTTGCACTATAGAAGCTGGTGAAATGCAGGATTGAAGAAAAGTTAAACCCTTTGTATGGCAACCAACACAAAGTAAAGATCATTGTCCCTTTTTTCTAAAAAAAATATACAACTTATCTCTATAAACAAAACGCATTATACTACCAGACTTTTTGTCATATACCAGTCGTCTTTTCTAAGCCTTCTTCTTATTACGCGATCGGATACTACTGCTGTTGCTGCTGCTCATACTGTCGTTGTTAATCATATGACTGATATGCTTGCTGTTGCTGTTGTGGTCGGTTGGTGTTGTCGCTATAAAGTTGGGTAAAGAGGAAACAGACGGCATGTTTGATATGATCTTATTACAGTCACAGTTTCTTTTGTAAGTCTTCAACGTGATTGAGGTTAAAGAAAATAGAAGGATGTTATTTATCACTGGCTGGGCGCGGGCGGGGGACGGGAGGAGGAAGGGACTGATGGGGGATGGGTTGGGTTGGTGTGGTGGGGGGGGGGGGGGGGGTTGTTCGTGGGGGATGCTTTCCTCGATTTTTCTGGGGTGGGTGGGTGGGTGGGTGGGGGTGGAGGGGTTCGCTGTCTCATTTTCTGCGACGTTCCTTCCTTATTGTTCCCACACCACTCATTCTAGCCTCTCCACCCCCCAGCCAGATTTAGGCTAGTTATGTCTTAGGTAAGAAATCCATGGGTAGATTGTTGCTGTTGTTGTTGTTGTTGTTGCTTCTGCTGCTGTTGTTGTTGCGCTTTCCCTGGTTTGACACTTTGGGTGTCACCTAGAATCAGTCTGTTTCACTCATTTCGCCCTAGGAGTTCCCTGTAAAAACAAAGGTACACAGTGTACCAGACGTTTATGTGAGTGAGTGTGTGTGTTTATTTATTTATTTATTTATTTATTCTTTTAAATCGAGGATAATGGAATAAGCACTCATGTGCTTTTTTTACATCCTGTCCCCGTGTGTATGCGGTTTTGTAAATTTTGCCATCTTTTTCCACCGGCACACAATGGCCTACTCTTCCGAAAAGCGGAACAGGATTTAACGTGTGCGCAAGATGTTCTGCATGCGTTCAAACACGGGGCCTCGGTTTATAGTCTCATCCGAAGTGTGTGTGTGTGTGTGTGTGTGTGTGCGTGTGGTGTGTGTGTGTGTGTGTGTGCGTGCGTGTGTGTGTGTGTGTGTGTTATGTGTGTGTGTGTGTGTGTGTGTGTGTGTGTGTGTGTGTGTGTGTGTGTGTGTGTGTGTGTGTGTGTGTGTGTGTGTGTGTGGTCGATTTTACGTCTGTTCACTTAAAGTGATATTAGACGATGGGGGCGGGGGGGAGAGGGGGGAGGCATAATGAGATGAAGGCTTTAAGTAAAAGAGATGCGTGTTGGTATTAATGCACATTGAAAGACTATTCCAAACTATATATACAGTATGTTGCAAACACATGGCAAAGAAACAAAAAGCAACAACCCCAGAACAATTGAAACAAGTTGGAAAACAAACAATTGTGACATACTTGTAACGTCAGCTGTGAAACAAGCAAAATGTAGATTCCGACGATCGTACTTGACAAAAAAGAGAATACTGGGGATTGCAACAGAGACAATACTATCTCACATACTAACTCTCAATTGGTTAAAATTCCTGCAGAGACTTGAAATGATGGTGAAAATGTTTTTAAACCTTGACATTGATACAAAACATGAACATTGGAAAATTTGTCACCGCATATACATTGTGTGTGGTGTGCTTGTTTGTTTTAGTTGTGTTTGTTTTTACTTCTGGTTTTTTTTTTGGTCTAGGTTTTAGCTGTTTTAATTTTCTCTTTCACTTTGTTTGGTGTGCTTGTTTGCTCGCTTGTTCTGTTGGGATTTGGAGGGATCTTTTTTGTTCTAAGTACTTAAAGGGACCAGACGCCATGGCGCAGTGGTTCGCGCCTTGGATTTCGGACTGGAAGGTCGCGGGTGCGAATCCCATAAGAGTCATAGGGATTTTTCGGATTCTGGCAGGCTCCTACCCAGAGTGAGTGTGCTGTGGGATCAGTGGGAAGACTGGGACCACACAGTCGAGCTTCATCCACTTTACGGATGCGAGTTTGAGAGTGTTGCTCAAATTACCTGACCAACACTGCAGGTCTCTGTATCTCTCGGGTCCAGTTGACACCAGGATATATTATGATAGTAAGCGTAGAGTACAACCTTTTCAAGTAGTCTCAAAGCATATGCACCTCCACAGCAACATAATCACGTCACCCTCATTATCATTGATCATCATGTAATAAAATAAATTGCTACTGATTCGGTGGTCGCAGTTGCTCTGGTCTCATGGTGACCTCAGATTCGGTTTGCCCACACACTTCTGTGTCTGTGGTGAGTTTGTGTCAAAGCCGTTGGGGGGGTTAAATTTCGCGAATGACTGTCTTTGGAGAGACGTTGTAGCGGTTACCACTTCGGGTGGGCAACTCAATTTGGCTCCACGACTGAGTTAATACTGTCATTAGTAGGGGAATTACTAGGTGGTGTCCTGTATATGTTAACTCAGAACAGGCGCCAATGAAAACCACCAAAGTGGCCCAGCAGCAGTGCAGGGCCTCTCTGGCTAGTGGCTCCACTGCGGCCTGATGCTGATGGGCTCCCTGTTAGCTTCCGACCCAGAGGATGAGACATAACAAATCTGGGTGTGCGTGTGGCGGGGAGATTGAGGTGAGCGGCGTGGGAACAGTAGGACGGTGACAGCACAGAAGACAAGGCAGCAAAACAAATGTACTGAAAAGCTTGAGTTTATGTTCGGTTTTTGCTTACGTTTTACTTGATGTCTTTGATCCTCTGCTAGAGTTCTCAGGGTCAGCAAAGAAGTGAAGACATTTTGCGTTTTCGACCTTTTTTTCCCCAACCAATAAGTTAGCCGTATTCTGAATTCAGGGATGAAATTTTGCTTCAGTACAGTCCTCCAGTTCACCAAGCTTATATTTGTCTAATATTTATATAACCCATATTTGTCCATTCCAATTGTCTAGATCACGTATTGTGTAATTTATTTTTCAGAGTCCGGCTTTCTACAACGTCTAAGATTACCACTGGGTGCAGATCAACATGGAAAGCTGATGTATTTTCAATCAGTGAGATGGTCTAAGCGATGAAGAGCATTTCCTCTAGACTTATCGCATCATATAACTTGTAACATTGCCCTGACAATATCTGTAACAGATATCCTATTTTCAGATTGTGTCTGGAACCATCATAAGATACCTTCTCTGTTTGGTTTAAAGATACATTCTTAAGTAGATATGAACTGTTTCCTCACTTTTGACGCTTTTTTTGTAAAGCATTAGGGGGGGGGGGGGGGTGTCTGTCCAAAGTTTCGTGAAACGGGTGGCATAAAAATATCCAGTAGTGTTCTAACTTTCACTAATACTTTAATTAAAGGTAAAGGTGCCCCATAACCTACGTGGTCCTTTTTAAAAAAATATTTTTATTTTATTCTTTTATATCGAGGATAATGGAATAAGCACTTATATGCTTTTTTACATCCAGTCCCGGTGTGTATGCGGTTTTGTAAATTCTGTCATATGTTCCCACCGGCACACAATGGCCTACTCTTACGAAAAGCGGAACAGGATTTAACGTGTGCGCAAGATTTTATGCGTGCGTTCGCACACAGGGCCTCGGTTTGTAGTCTTATCCGAAGGACTTTTGGGGAGAGTGGAGTCTGCACTGATGTTAACTCCAGAGGAAAATATCCTCTTGAACGGGAATCGAACCTGGGTCGTCAGATTGCGAGCGCAATGTTCTGACCACTAGGCTATCCCGTCCTAGGCGAAATGAGGCGTCAGCGACCTCAACTTCTCCATGAGCCAGCATATTGAGGGCGGCGCCCATCTCCTCTCCCTCGCTGCATTATCTTCCCTGACCCTAAAGAGGCAGGAGGTATCCATTTACTGCTGGGTGAACTGGGGGACTGTACTGAAGCCAAAGTGCGCAAACGGTCTCCCATCCAAGTGGTAACCACGCTCGATGCTGCTTAACCTTAGCTGAGGGAAAGCGAGTGCTCTGACCACTGATTTGTCCCGTCCCCAGTAGTACTTCAGGGTATGCATTTAGAGGAGCAAGGGTCAGACGGCTGCTTTGTTGTGGCCTATAGGAACCGTTCTACTCATGATCACACTTTGGGATAAAAACAAAAAAATGGACTATGGGTCTTTTTCTGTATTTTAGGTGCTCACGAAAAGATGTAAGGTACTGGAAAGGTGTGCACAAACGTTGTCCTAACACTACGTACACATGCTTGCATTCTTAACTTTCCACAAGGCGATGCTGAGATGAGATGGGAACTCTAAACTTCCACAGTTTCAGGCTTACAAGTCCGGCGCATTATCCACTTGGACGCAGCTTAAGCGTCTGTGAACCCATGTGATACAGTAATTAAAACTCGAGAAGTGTTGTTAGTGCTCTTCTTGCTGACTCTTAAGAATCAACTGGATAGCGAGGGAAGAAGGAGGGGGGGTGTGGGGGGGGGGGGAGACTCGTCTTTTTTCTATTTATTTTGTTCAACTTTTCTTCTTACCATTCTGAAAAGCAAAACGCCAAATTTCTGTGAGACATTTAGACCAGGGCACCAGACAGGGAAACGTGAGCGATACGTCTGAAAGCTGATCTAGTTTCATCTGCACAGGTGTTTCAGCTTCGGTCTCCATTTCTCTAGAAAGATCTTACAAGTCTAGAGAATATTCCATAAACGTTAATTCCTTGTCTTGTCAATCAAAAGAAACCCAGGCCTGGATAGAAGCTGTCTAAGCGCAGCAGCAGTGCTCTGAAACCAGCTTGGCAGATGCTTGACACAAGCAGATTCCTGTGCGCAGGCCCGGACCTTGACTGTTCATCCTTTTATCAGTCGCACTTGTGTTAAGTGCAGGTGTAAATTTGGAAATACATACGATGCGTGTGAGTCTTGGTGTGATCAGGTTTGAATAGACGTGACTGGAGCATGTGTTTCCAAGGACGTGCACTAATAATTATTTATGTGCATTTTGTATATGTCTGCATGTGCATGTGCGTTTGTGTAATATCTTGATTGTGTAAATGGGGAATGTAGTTGTAAGGGACAGGCGCTCTTGTAAACATCTTATCCTGCTCTGTATGTGTGTGCGTGTATGTGTGTGTGCGTGCGCGTGCGCGAGCGCGTTTTGCCAACAAAGTATGACTATCGATATTGGAGAAAAGGAAATAAAACCTGAAATGTAATAAAACAGAAACAACAACAGCAGAACCTCACACAGATCAACAAAACTAAAGAAACCTAAGACGGTAAACATGCATATCAAGAAAGTTAACATTAATACGATATGAAAAACAAATACAGTCATGTATACAAACAAAGAATAAGGACATCATATACAAAACAAACACAGACAAAAATACAAAAAACAAAAGGAAAGATGTAAAAGCCTTGAACAGGATAAAGCATAAGTATAACTGTATAGACAGACAAGGAGGGAGGGGGGGAGGAAGAAAGAAGGAATGAAGAAAATAAAGCAAGAAAGACAGAAAGAGGGAAAGCAAAATAAAAAGAGAGGGATAATCAATTATAAGATAAAATGAAAGGGAAAAAATAGGAGGGATAGGGGGGGGGGAGAGAGACAGACAGACAGACAGAGACAGGGACAGAGGCAGAGACAGAGAAACATACAGAGACAGAGGCAGAGACAGAGAGAGAAAGACGCAGACAGGGGCAGAGAGACAATCAGACAGTGTATACTGATGGATCTGTTCTGGAATCAGGAAGAAATGGGGCAGCATTTGTGATTCCTGTTTTTAAAGTACAAAAATTATTTCATTTAGGAAAACATTTTTCTATTTTTACGTGTGAATTGTTTGCAATCCTTATGGCCTTGAATTGTTTGTCAAATACTGCGCTTGACACTCGCCACATTCTTTTTTGCGTTGACTCAAAAGCAGTATTGATGGCACTAAACCACTGGCAGGGGAACATAAGGAAAGATATTGTATTTGAGATTAAATTCTTGATACATTGTATTGCAAGCAGAGGCATACAAATAACTTTCTGCTGGGTCCCTTCTCACTGTGGAATCTATTGGAATGAGTTGGTTGATTCTTTAGCAAAACAAGCTGCCTCGGATTGCAACATTGAAACGTTTGGTTCCAATCTCGCATTGTCCTCGCATGAAATTAATGCTAAATTGATGAATTGTATACATTCTAAAATGGAGAAAACACACTCTGAAAACATTTCTTGCTCACGGAAAGTAGAAATTTTAATATATAAAATGAGACTAAATGCATGGAACACCAAATATTCTAAAAATGTGACATGTTGCTGTTCCCAATCTCTTTCAATCCACCATTTATTGTTTGATTGCCCAATCCTAACTGACCTGTTTAAAAGGAGAGGAGTAGATATTCATAAAAAATATTCCACTGTTCAAGAGGTTTTATATGACTCTCAGCAGTTCATAACATCAGTTGCTGAGGTTATATATTCTTCCCCAGTAAGACCTCTACTGTAGATAGTTGTGAGAATATAAATACACATATAATTATTAGGGAGAGAGAGAGAGAGAGAGAGAGAGAGAGAGGAGAGAGAGAGAGAGAGAGAGAGAGAGAGATATGTTGGTTTGAATGCGGGTGTGTCCTTATCACCAAGTAGTGAATGGACATTAAACAAAAAACAAAACAAAACAAAAAAACAATCAGACAGACAGACGGATAAACAAAAACTAGTCAGACAGAAAGAAACAAAAACGAAGAGACTGACAAAGTTTAATGGGCAGAGAGACAGAAAGACATACAGAAAGACATGCAGAGAGACAGACAAAAATTAATTAACACACGTACAAATGAAGTGGACACAGCAGAAGAAACTAAAGAAAGAAAAAAAGTGAATAAAAAAGAAAGAAAGGAAGAATGAATGAAAGAAAGAATGAATGAAAGAAAGAAAGAAAGAAAGAAAGAAAGAGGGAGTGAGAGAGAGAGAGATCTTTAATGAGGTAAAATAATATGCACATAGGGATTGTTTACACCTTGCTTTCAAGCAAAAAAGAAAAACTATTAGATACATCAGTAGATTATGAACAAATCACAATATTTTGGATATGATTTTTGGGTATATACAACTGCACATCCATGGACCCTGTTTAATACTACTTTACCCCTTTAATTCTAAGAGTCTGAAACATCAGGGTTAACAAACATTCAAACCAAGAATGGATCCCGTTTGAGAGCTGAAGGAATTGCACAATCATGATATCAAGAACATAGGGACAACCATAACAGCAAGGATCTCTAGCCTTGCATGATATGAATTTTCATTTCAAATGTCAACGGATACATTAGAATGATCTTTGATTCAAAGAGAAGTTGCCCTGAGAGAGAGAGAGAGAGAGAGAGAGAGAGAGAGAGAGAGAGAGAGAGAGAGAGAGAGAGAGAGAGAGAGAGGAGAGCGAGACAGAGACAGAGACAGAAAGACAGAGAGACAGAGACAGAGAGAGCAAACATTCAGACAGACAGACTGGCTGACAGACAGGCTAGGTAACTGACTGATTGGTCCGCAGATAAACGAACTGGTAAACACAAACAGGCATATTAAGCCAAGTCCAAACTGTTGGGAGATCACTTCATTAATAGTGAATATTGTTTCTGTTGAAAGGTGTGTAGGCTAGTGAGGGCATTATAGGTAGGACTGTGATTCTACAGAAAACCACCTGACCATAACGCACTGAACCTAAAATAAGAAGAACTTTTGGTAATAACATTGATATTTTAGGAGCATGATGCTGTTCATTTCTGAGAAAGTTGCTCCTAACTGCTGATGACGCTCAGCTAGATATCATATTCCTGAAAATAAAATGAGTTTTGTCATACTTATATTTTCATTTCAGGGGGAAACCATCTGCAGCAATAATTAAAGTCAGAAATTAATAGTGATGACGATCTTATCAGTCAGCAAAGCACGCTTTTAAATGATGGATAATGGTTTGAGAATATTCTCACTGGCAGAATCCCAGACTGTTATAGCATAGAAATTAATACTGGATTCAATGAAGGCACAAATAACATTTTGAAAAATTGAATTTCAAAGAAAAAATCCGTGTTTGACTTTTGAAAGGGATATTTTCACAAACCGTTTCAACATTGTTGGGCCATGACTTTTTGTTGTCAATCACTATGCAAAAAAAAAGAAATCTTAAAATGGACTTCTTCAAGAATGCTTCCATTCATGTTTAGAGACTCTTATTTATGACATTGGTTCTGACGCTTTTGTCTGATTGTTATGATCGTTTTCTTAGTTATTTGTGGATGGAGACTCATGAAATTTAGTCTTGACCATTTCTGAATAAACTATGATTTTTTTAAAGATAGCGTTACTTCAACGCTATCCTCATATTCTAGTCTAGAATGACTAACATGTGCAAATACACCATCTGCAAGTATGTCACGGTCGCTGTCAAGTACAGGAAAACATCCTTAGTATATTATGATAAAAGTATAGGATCTAACACAAAACCCTGAGGCATACCATTATTGATTAGCATTAGAGACTACGCTTTTTTAATCGATTGACACTAACTGTTTCCTAATATCTGAAAAATGATGACATTAATGCTATAATATATTTAGACAAGCCGTTAAATCGAAATTGTGTCAATAGAAAAGAGTAGTATATGAAATCAAACGCCCCTGCGAAATCTACAAAACAAAAACCACTGATTTTGTCAATACCGTCAGACACTTGTTAATCAAGGTAGTCTGAACTGTGTGGCCTTACTGAAACATCACCTGAGGAACATCCAATAACAGTAATCACAATTAGCCGCAATGTAAACAGACGCATAAATTAAAACCCCCCAGAACAAATGAGTAGATAAACGGTTGAATAAAGGAATGGATGAACA
>CM054136.1:53475678-53488178 GCA_028751875.1 Rapana venosa
TTTTTTAACGTGGTTATATTTTGTTCCTCGGCTAGAGCTCCGAGATTCATCAATGGTGAGATTTTGTTGCGTATGTGACCGTTTTCTCTCCACTATGAAGGTAGCCACATTCCGACTTAGGGGCCTTACTTTGAAGTATGTAATTATTGTGAGAGGGGACGGGATAACTCAGTGGTTGGAGCACTCGCTTTTCCCCACAGCTAAGGTTAAGCAGCTTTAAGCGTGGTTACCACTTGGATGGGTGACCTTTTGCGCGCCTTGCCTTCAGTACAGTCCCCCAGTTCACCCAGCTGTAAATGGGTACCTGCCCTCTTTAGGGTCCGGGAAAGTAAAGCAGCGAGGGAAAGGAGATGGGCGCCACCCTCAATATGCTGGCCCCTTGAGAAGTTGAGGTCTCTGATGCCTCACTCCCCTATGACCTTATAGGTTATGGGACACCTTTACCTTTACCTTTTATATACATTTTGAGATGTGGGAAAGTGTGGGATGATATCCACAACTATATAGATAATGTATTTCAGCATATCTGGCGACTCACAGGGCATGAAACTCATCCCTATATCTTTGTCGGCTTGATTCCTGTTAAAGATCGTGTTTTATGATGTTCTACCGGAAACTGTCTTTAAAATCCCGAGAGAATCGGGCACTTTCTCTCTCTCTCTCTTAGACGGGTTATCAGGTTACCGGTATTGATTAAAAACACAGCTGTTTTTGAAGACCCCCGTTGGTTTTTATCCTAAGGTAATCTGTGTCGTCTAGGAACAGAAAAAGTTAGGCGGTCAGAGCGCTCGCTTTCAAAAAAAAAAAGGTTCAGCAGCATAGATCGTGGTTACCAAGTGGATGGGTGACTGTTTGGCTTCAGTACAGTCCCCAGGTTCACCCAGCTGTAAATGCGTACCTGCCCTCATTAGGGTCAGGGAAGGTAATGCAGCGAGGGAGAGGAGATGGGCGCCGCCCTCAATATGTTGACGAAGAGAAGCTTTGTGCCTGGAGAAGCCTTGTGTCTCTTATGTCTCTGACACCTGGCTCTCATACGACCGCATAATTATATTATGGAAAAACCTTCACCTTTTAATGTATCGTTTACGGGGTCCTTTTACAAAGCCGTGACGAGACAGTCCTGCCTTGCCTCTGACGGTTGGCTAGGTTTCTTACACAATGAAAGACAGAAGAGTTGGTTTTGATCTTGGTCGATGGTTTTTTTTGCATGACAGGCGCTATGGCCTAGTGGTTAAGACCGTTTGACTGTAATCCTGTGGATCCATGAAGTCAAGAGGTTCGAATCTTGGCGGCCGCGTCTAGTGAATTAAGGGTGGGGACTTTTATCATCTCCCAGGTCAAACTTCTAATGCAGACCTGCCAGTGCTTTGAGAAAAAAAAAAGAAAGACAGAAAGAGAAAGTCAGAAAGAAAGAAAGAAAGAAAGAAAAAGAAAGTCAGAAAGAAAGAAAGAAAGAAAGAAAGAAAGAAAAAGAACGAAAGAAAGAAGATCCAACACGCACGATAAAGATCCCGCAGTTCATGTTAGCATTCTGTGGGTTAGGGAAACGCGAACATACCCAGCATGCAACATGTACCGTGAAATAAACTGCTCTGAAATCGGAATGTGTTGACTAAGGTCAGGAGGCAGACCTCCTACAGAAATGCAAGCATAGGAGAGGACCAGACACGACACAGCCTGAGCAGTAAGGGAACTACCATTTACAAACATAACTCTTTTCAATATTACATTACGAAGCAACCACAGTGTCCGTTTATTGCAGCTAAAATGACAAAAACTAAGCAACAAAGGAACCTAAAAGAGCAGATACCTTCCACACTATCTTCCTATGTTATCTACAACCGGGAACATAAATTATCAAGAAACCATACCGAGCTCAAATAATTTGTTTAAAGAATCTAAAAGACGTTTTAAGAAAACTTCAATAATCATTATAAATGCTTATAAGAAGCAAACAGGACTAGTGAATAAAGAATTGCCTCTTTGTGGTTTTTTAAAATGATAGAAACGCTATCATATATCAAGCTGATTTACAAACCATTTCAAATCATATTCATCAACCTGCATACAAGACAAGTAGTACGATAATCATTGGAATAAAAAAGAATAGTCGATCATCCTTTGTTTCTTCCATTCCAAAACACAGCAACCATACAAAACACAAAATCCTCAAAACAAACAAACAACAACGACGACCTCATTTTATACCCAACAGCATTATGAAAGCAAGCCACAATAAACAAACAAATAAATAAGCAAATAAGAAAACAATTTCAACAGTACGCCAAACAGCTTGAACTACAGACAAACACAGAAATTAAATTTACAGATAAAAACACAAAAACACAACTTTACCAAAATGCAAACAACCTCATACTCTCATAATTATTTCGGGACACACAAACACTCTAATACACACAGCAAATCCCAGACAGGAACACAGAGCTAGAGACACACAAACACACACGCGCGCACGCACACACGCACGCGCACACACATAAATATACACACACAGGCGCATGCACACACACTCACTCTCACACACACTCACACGCACACACGCACACACGCACGCACGCACGTACGCCAAAAACAGCAACAAAATCCTTCAGATGTTATCGAAAACAAACAGACTAAAAGACCACAGAAACAAAGAAGAAAGAAAAAAAAAAGAAAAGGGATTAGAAAGCTAAAACTCATCACCCAAACAAATGCAAAATACAAACAAAGCAAAGCACAAAAAAACGTAAAGAAACAGCTAAACAAAAGACAGGAAACCCACTAACAACAACAAGCAAAAAGAAGAAAGAAAAGAAAGAAAGAAAGAAAGAAAAAAAGAAAGAAAGGAAGGAAGAAAGAAGAAAGGAGGAAAAGAGTAAAGAAAGGAAGTAAGAAACGAAGAAAGGAAGAACACAAAGAAGAAAGAAGAAAGAAAGAACGAAAAAAAAAAAAAGAAAAAAAAGAAGAAAAAAAAAAAAGAAAAACAAGAAAGAAAGAAAGAAAGAAAGAAAAAATGAAAGAGTGAAAAAACAAAAAAAGAAAGATACGGAATCGATAACTTAAATAAGAACACTACATTTAAAGAACAAATCAAATCCAATACTGATGTATATAACCCCACCGACCACAGAGGCCATATCAGGGGCTGTCACCTCGTCAAATCTTAAATCTCAGATTTGAAAAAAAAAGTGCAAATATATACAGATTAAAACAGGGCATAAAACCAACTCTACTATCGTTCCTTGTATCAACGTTATAAGGGTACAACCAAGGACGGGCACCGCGTTGTGGCAAAAACTCTACATCAACCACACATACAATGAGATAAAAAACCAAACCCAGCTTCCTTAAAACGACCTTGTTCTTAAGTGACCAACTGTAACACTTTCCCTCGAATCAGGCGGGAACAACTAGAAGTTAAAAACGGTGCCTGGTGGAACATCGCAAAAAAAAAAAAAGGATCTGTAGGAAGTCTGCAATAAAATGCGTGTGCTTTATATCCTGGTGGACATCTCGACACTCCAGAAGCAGATGCTTGATGGTGTACCCGCACATCACAAAGTCTCGCACTATGGGGTTTCCTCTCCTTTCAAGCAAATGAAATGAACGTGGGTGATTATGAGAATGACCCGTGTGTAGCCTGGTAAGCGCTGTTGCTTCCTTAGTTTTTGACGCAAAACATTCCAACACTGAAACCAAAGAGAACAAAAAACAGGCTCGCACAAAAGCAGCAACACCTGTTCGAACAAAACAACACCAACACCAACAACAACAAGTAAATGAATAAAGGAACATAATAATATCAACACAACAATTAAGGTTTAAAAAAAAAAAAGGGAAGACTGATATGAAACAAGGGTTATCATCAAGTAAACAAGATGGAGAAAGGGAGAAGGAGGACTGACGAAGCTAATCATTAACAACACAATTCCCAGACAGTTTGCATTTTGGAGGCATAAAGGAGTTAATGAGGAGAAAATAGGACGGGTTATTAGCGGAGGGGGGGGGGGGGAAAGAGGGGGGGGGAGGGGGAAAGAGAAGGGAGAGAAAGAGATATACAGACAGACAGAAAGAAAGAAAGAAGGAAGGCAGGAAAGAAAGAAGAGAGAGAACGAGGGGGGGGGGGGGGAGACAGAGACAGAGACAGAAAGAAAGAGAAATACAGAGACAGACAGAAAGGCATACAGATAGACAGACAAGAGACAGCCAGAGACAAGGAGAGAGACAGACAGAGACAGAAAGAAACGGAGATAGGGAGACAGACAGACAGAGAAAAAGAAACAAAAAGACAGACTAACATGCAGCAGATATACACAGAGAGAGAAACAGAGACAGGCAGACAGACAGAAAAACAGACAGACAGACAGACAGAGATAGAGACACAGGTACAGAGATTTGTTTGTTTTTTACAAGATTCAGCGCTATATAAATTCCATATATTATTATTATTATTATTATTATTATTATTATTATTATTATTATTATCATCATCATTTCCAATCCAATCCAATCCAGTCAAACCGAATTAATTCATTTCAAGGATAAGGGAGCGTGTGTGTGAGTGTGTATCTATGAGTGCGTGCGTGCGTGCGTGCGTGTGTGTGTGTGTGTGTGTGTGTGTGTGTGTGTGTGTGTGTGCGTGCGTGCATGTGTGTGCGTATGTGTGTGTGTGCGTGGGTGCGTGGGTTCGTGCGTGCGTGAGGGTGTGTGTATGTGCGATTTATTTATTTGATTTATCTATCTATTCTTTTCTTCCGAGGACGATGATTGAATAAGGGCTCAGATGCTTTATGACATTCAGTCCCCGGTTTTCATGCAGTTTTATCAAAACTGTCATCCTGTACACAAAATTGCCTACTTTTCCGAAAAAGCGGAACAGGTATTCAACGTAGGCGCAAATTTCTCTGCGTTACGTTCGCTCATAGAACGCGTGCGTGAAATGAGAGGTCAGGGAAATTAGACAGACGACCAGTCAGTCGGAGATAAAAGAAAACGAGACATACAGAGAATCGAAGATACATTACAGAGAAAAAACACCCCAAAAAAAAGACATCGGGGGGAAAAAACCCAAACCGAAATCAGGATATCCCCATACAAAACATCCGCAGATCACAGCAATGTACGGTCTTAGGAGCTTCATGACAACCCATTCAAGGCCATTCTCGAAGCTTCTTCCACGATTAAAAAAAACAAACAACAACAACAACAACAACATACCTACACATTTTTTTGCTGAGTTTTCCACCTCAGCGCTGCTTCTAACATCTCATTGAGTGGTTTAGATTAACAGGCTTTTAGTCGTTTTCTTCTTTTTTTTAAAAACTTTTCTTCAAGCATAGCATGCCAATAAAACGAAGACAGGAAAAACATTTTCTTAAGAAAAATACAAATCAAAAAAAGAAGAAAAAAACAGAATTAAAGATGTTGACAAAGAATTTGTTTAAGTCATCTAAGTAAACTATATGGAAAACAAACAACAAAAATCACTTGGAAAATTAATCTTATTTGCTGTGTATACGCAGCAAGAAGAAAGAAGAGAATGCAAAGAAAAGAAGAAGAACAAGAACAACACAACAACAACAAAAAACAAAAACAAGAACAAGAAGAACAAGAAGAACAAGAACAACAAGAACAAGAACAAGAACAAGAAGAATGGAAACAAGAGTATGAAGAAGAATGCAAAGAAGAAGAATGCAAAGAAGAAACGAAAGAAAAAAAGAAAGAAAGAAAGAAAGAAAGAAAAATATAGAAAGAAAAAGAAAGAAAGAAGAAAGAAAGATGGAAAAAAAGACAGAACGAAAGAAAACAAGGAAAAAGAGAAAAAAAACCACACAAAATGGTCATACTAAGGACAGATGATAGTCCCAGTATAGGCTACAATCTTAATACAACACGGGGGTGGATCGGTGGTCTAGAGGTAACGCGCCTGTCTAGAAAGCGAAAAGTCCGGGTCGGAAGTGTGCGGTGGTTCAAATCCCGTTAGGGCCCGAAACCTTTCCACCATCCATAAGACCATGAGTGGTGGTCTGGGCGCTAGTCTTTCGGATGAGACGATAAACCGAGGTCCTGTGTGTTACACATAATTATTCAGCGCCCGTAAAAGAACCCACGGCAACAAGAGAGTTGTCCCTGGCAAAATTCTTAGAAAAAAAAGCCACTCTGATAGGGAAACAAATACAGTTGCAGACAAAATAAAGTGTGGCGCTGCTCTTGTGGCGACGCGCTCTCTGCAGGGAGAGCAGTCCGAATTTCACGCAGAGATATTTCGTGACTTTAAGTGGTATAAATTAAAAAATATATAAATAAATAAGTAATAAGCATAATGACCACCCAGCCAAGGTCAGTCTCGGTGTGTCTCCCTTACAGTGAAACACCTGCCTACACACACTGTGGGTTTTGCACTTCAGCTTTATAAAATGAACTGCACAGCACAGCTCAAAACTTGAACATCTTTCTCGTGTTTGTTTTCGCACACCTGTTCAAGTATAACGTGCTTCAAGACAGCTAAATAAAACCAAACCAAAACAATTTTATAAAACTAGCGAAAGCGCTGGCAGCAAAAAGAGAAATTTCCAAGAAAATAACCTAATAAGAAACACACACACACACACACACACACACATATATATATATATATATATATATATATATATATATATATATATATATATATAATAATAATATATTATATATAATTTATATACCTGTTCAGTCAAAGTCTTCAAGAATAAATAAAAACAAATATATAAACACAAATCAGCAAAAAGAGAAATTTCCAAGAAAATAACCAATAAGAACATATATATTATAGATATATATATATATATAATATATATAATATATATACATGTGTGTGTGTATATCTCTCTCTTTATAATATATATATATATACATATAAAGATAAATTTCAAGAATAAATAAACCTAAAAAACATATAATAAAAGATATATATCAAAAAATAGTATAATTTCAAGAATAACTAATAAGTAACATACTCTCATATATATATATATATAAATATATAAAATACATATATATATATTTATATTATATATATATAATAATATATATATTTAACACCAAAACAAACATATAAACAAGCGAAAGGATGGCAGAAAAAGAGAAATTTCCAAGAAAATAACCTAATAAGAAACACACACACAACACAACACACACACACAACAGCAACATACATATATATATATGTGTGTGTGTGTGTGTGTACATGTGTGTTTTCAAACAAATAAGATAAAAGAAAGAAGAGAAGAAAAGAAAAGAAAAAAAGAAAAAAAAAATGCCAACAGACATGCTAAACTACTTGTGTGTGTGTGTGTGTGTGTGTGTGTGTTGTTGTGTGTGGTGTGTGTGTGTGTTTTGTGTGTTGTGTGTGTGTGTGTGTGTGTGTGTGTGTGTGTGTGTGGCTTCTTTGTTTGACGTGTATGTGTATGTGAGTGTATTTGCGTGCGTGCGTATGTACGTATGTACGTATGTATGTATGTATGTATGTATGTATGTATGTATGTATGTATGTATGTATGTATGTTTTGTGTGTGTATGTATGTATGTTTATGTATGTATGTATGTTTATATGTATGTATGTATGCATGCATGTATGTATGTATGATTGTATGCATGTATATATATATATATATATATATATTATATAAATTATAATATATATATATAATATATATATATATTATATATATAATATATATATAATACGTGTGTGTGTGTGTTTTTGTGCTTGATGCGCGCACCACATAAAGTCAGATGCATCAGAACTTGCTTTGACAACAAGACGCACACTGGTAACACTCAAGAATTGTAACGTCTACTGTATGGTTTGTTGTTGTTGTTGTTGTTGTTCCTTGTTATCAAAGATTGTTCCAGAGCCTCCTCATTAATGTCAGTCTCTATCTTTTACCTGTCACATAGTGCTATAGACTGCATCAATGACGGTGATCAAATCGGCAGTGAATATTCGAGAGTAACTGTACACAGGGAGTTTGAATACTTTTGCGAGAGATTGCTTCTACTTGTGCTGTGTTTGAGAACTCGTGTGTGTGTGTGTGTGTGTGTGTGTGTGTGTGTTGTGTGTGTGTGTGTGTGTGTGTGTGTGTGTGTGTGTGTGTGTGTGTGTGTGTGTTGTGTTGTGTGTGTGTGTTGTGTGTATGCGTGTGTTTGTGTGTGTGTGTGTGTGTGGGGTGTGTGTGTGTGTGTGTGTGTATGAGTGTGTGTGTGAGTGAGTGTGTGTATGTACGCACGCGCGCAATTACATGCCCGCTTGTGAGTGTGCGCTTGTGTGAGTTTATGTGTGTATGTGTGTGTTTATTTATGTTTTGTGTGTGTGTTGCATATGTGTGATTTTTGTTTGTGAGTGCATTTATGTGTGTGTGTATGACCTTTAGGAAAGATACATTATTAGAATAGACCTAAAACAAAAAGGAATAGAAAAGAAAACACCTCCTCCACTATCGCCACCACATTTTTTTTAAAATAAAAAAGCATGTTTATACAATATTACGTGCACATACAATGACATGTTATTTTGTCTCTTATTATATACTGCACTCATGCCCTCTCAATGCTGCTTCTTCTTTTTAGCCATGGTGGCTACAATGGCTAGATATATGCCTTTAATAATCTGAAACTCTAGTTCTTCTCAGTTCATTCATATCAAAATTCTTACCCTGAATGTCATACGGGTTGTATTTTTTCCAATTGACCTTTTACTGTTTTGGCAGTGTGGCTGTTGCAAGATAAACTGAATCCAAGTTGTTGACAAAAATACAAGCGAAGCAGTGCCTCCTCTTTTTTATGTGGAACTATTTTCATTTTCTAACACGTTCATTTGTATAGCCAGGAATAGCATTCTTTGTTTCCATTCAATAGCAGTTTTGTTCTCACGTGCAGAAGGGTTTGCTGTGATAAAGGTTGTGTGTGTGTGTGTGTGTGTGTGTGTGTGTGTGTGTGTGTGTGTGTGTGTGTGTGTGTGTGTGGTGTGTGTGTGTGTGTGTGTGTGCGTGTGTGTGTGAGAGAGAGAGAGAATGTGTGTGTATGTGTGTCTGGAGAGGTGTTTGTGTGTGTGTGTGTGTGTACGTGTGTGAGTTTATATGCGTGTGTGCGCGTGTGTGAGTTTATGTCTGTATGTGTATGTGTGTGTGTGTGCGCGCGTGTGTGTTAGTTTGAATCTGCATTTATCTTTTCCTTCATCTATTATTCTAACCATGGATACCATTATTGTGCTGTTGTTGTTGTTGTAATTGTTTTTCCAAATGACCTATTCACTGTATTGGGCTGCTGTTGCAAAAAAAGAAAAACTGCATCCACTTTTTGACAAAACTGCCAGCGGTGACTGTCCTTTTTGTGTGGAAATATTTTCATTTTCTAACTCGTTCATTTGTATAGCCAGGAATAGCATTCTTTGTTTCCATTCAATAGCAGTTTTGTTCTCACGTGCAGAAGGGTTTGCTGTGATAAAGGTGTGTGTGTGTGTGTCTGTCTGTCTGCCTGTTTGTGTGTGTATGCGCGCGTTTGCATCACTTTGTAATATTTGTATTTGCTTGTGCTTGATCCTAAAAATACATGTGTGTCTGTTTGCGCTCTATGCAAGCAAAACACTATTCTATAAAATGCAACATGCCTGCAAACAAGAAAAATTAATAAATGATAGGACAGCAATAGAACACATACATTAACTCTGTCTGATACATATTGGTACCATCCCTTCAATGACTCTGCTTCTCCATCAAAATTGGATGACCCGTTTTTTACAAAAGGAGTCTTAAGTTATACATGGATCAAATCGAGTTGTTATATTTTCTGAAATCTACAGATCATTACCTTTCTTGTGATGTATAATACACTGTTCTACCTTGAACATTGACAAAGTTATGGGTGTTTGAAATGGGTGACACAGCTGTTTCCCATTCTGAAAAATAAATCCGGTTTTAAGTTTTTCACCACTCTAGCTAACTAACACTTTAGCAACGGGTACTTTTGTTTTATTATTGTTGGCCAAATTTGACATGGTGTTAAAACATACCGTCTCACAGCATCTTACAAAAATACAGTATATACTGACTGTCATTGTTGTGATATTTAGCTCCCCCCCCCCCCCCCCCCCCCCCCCCCCCCCCCCCCCCCCCCCCCCCCCCCCCCCACTTGAAAAAGAGCATGAAGTGGAAGAAGCTCAGACAGGGATTAATGAGGAGACTTGTTAGTATCTGACTGGCTTACTTCCAATAACATTCACCCACAGTCAGATGAAGGCATGCAGAATCTAACAAATGATACTTGGTTACATATACGTTAAAAACAAATTAGTATATATTAATTAATGAACAAGACTACATACCAGGTTGTCACTATGTTGTGATTTCTTCATTTCACATACACACACACAAAAACTAAAGAAGAACACACACAAACACACACACACACACACAAAAAAAACCCTCAATGACATAAAAATAAATAAAGACTAAATAAAAACGCACACACACGCACGCACACACACACACACACACACACACACACACACACACACACACACACACACACACACACACAGAGTCTTCAGGAGGGCATACTTCTACTGAAAAAAAGCTTCATGGAACCGTGTCAACAGCCAACGAAAGTATTATTTACGTGAACATTCATTATTTATTGGCCGATAATGTGGTTATGTTGGAGATAGTTAGTTGTGTAGTTAGAAGCCCTGTTGGAAAACTTTTGTAATTGTTCTTGCTGCAGTTTAAGCTGTTTCAATGCCTCCCCCCACCCTCACCCCCATCCCTCCCATATATTCTTTGTATTTTTTTCCTTTTATCTCGTGCACAGACACTAATAGGTAAACACACACACATACACATACACCACACCACGATGCAACACACCACACATACACTTACACACACAGCATAACACCCAATAATACACACACCACACACATAAACACACACACACATACACACACAGGCATACATACACGTGCACGCACGCACGCCACACACACACACACACACCACACACATTCAAACACATGCGCGCCCGCACACTCACACACACTCTATACAAAAATATGTACACAGATCTATACCCATGTATGTTCTCTCTCTCTTTCACATACACACAAACACACTTACACACACACACACTCACATACACACACGTGCACACACATGTGCGCTCACAACACACACACACACACACACACACACACCACACACCACACACACACACACACACTTGTCTAATATCACGTAATGTGAAAAGACGTTAAATTAAAGAAGAAACACACCACACACACACACAACAACACACACACACACCACACACACACACACACAACACACACACACACACACACACACACACGTTCTCTATATATTGTCACACTATCTTTTGTCTAATATCACCTTGAGTGAACAGACGTTAAAATAAAGAAACACACACACACACAAAGAGATTTCCAATTTGATTTTATTGTTGCTGTTTAATTAGGTTTTAGGGGAATGGCTTCAAGAAAGGTCCTATTTAATGAACCAGTGGTCTAGAGGCAGCGTACCTGCCTAGAATGCGAAAATTCCGGGTTTGAAGTGTGTGGTGGTTTGGTCCCCATTTGGGCCTGAAACTTTCCCCCCATCCACTAGACCGTGAGTGGCGGTCTGGGTGCTAATTTTTCGGACTATACAATAAACTGAGGTTTCATGTGTTACACATATTTAGCGCACGTAAAAGAACCTACGGCAACAAGAGAGTTGTTCTTGGCAAACATTTTAAGAAAAAAGCCGCACTGATAAGGAAGCAAATACAGGTGCAGATAGGAAAAGAAAAAAACAAACAATTATGAGTGGCACTGCTCATGTGGCGAGACATTTTCCCCCCGGGGAGAGCAGCCTGAATTTCACGCAGAGAAATCTGCCGTGACTTAAAGTGGTATGGAATACATTACAACACAACACAACACAACACAAAATGCAATACAACACAACACAATACAATAAGTAAATGTAAAGGCGTCCCATGACCTATGTGGTCGTAGGATAGTGAGACATCAGAGAACTCAACTTCTCAAGGAGCCAACATATTGAGGGCAGCGGCGCCCATCTCCTCTCTCTCGCTGCTTTACCTTCCCTGACCCTAAAGAGGGCAGGTACCCATTCACATCTGGGTGAACTGGGGGGAGCTGTGCTGAAGCCAAGGCGCGCAAACGGTCACCCATCCAAGTGGTAACCACGCTCGATGTTTCTTAAACTTAGCTGGGGGGAAACGAATGCTCTGACTACAGAGCTATCCCGCCCCCTTACAATATAATACAATAAACAGCAAGACGCTCAGTCATATAGCTCGTTATAGTTGCATCTTCTCTGCTCTGCTGACCCGTCCGCATGCTCTTCCTCAAGATCATCATTATACCCTGTCCCTATTTTTTTCATATTGTTCCAGTCATGCTGCAACAAACAAACAAACAAAAAGAAAGAAAGCCATCAACG
>CM054136.1:53490678-53493178 GCA_028751875.1 Rapana venosa
CCCTCTTTATTCGTTGCGAATTTGTTTAAGCTGTCTGTGAATTTTGTGCGTTGTCTTCCTCTACTCTTGTTTCCACAGATTTTGCCACTCCATAACAGTTTCTCTAGTCCGTCAGCCCTGATTATATGGCCGAAACATTTGAGCTGTCTTTCTCTGATGGTGTTGAGAAGGGATCTCTTGTACCCAGCCATTTCCATTACTTCTGCATTAGTTTTTCTTTTTGTCCATGAGATTTTCATGATTCTCCGGATGAACCACATTTCCACTGCTTCTAGTCGCTGTTCTGTGTCCTTGGCTAGGGTCCAGCACTCACATCCGTACAGAAGAATGGACCATACGTAGGCTCTCAAAACATGGATCTTTGTCTTGAGGCTTATCTTACTGTTGGTAAAATGCATTTCATGTTGTTAAAAGTTGCCTTAGATTGACCGATTCTCTTCTTGATTTCTGTGTCACACTTGCCGTCCGGGGTGATAGTACAACCAAGGTATTTACAGGTGTTTACTTGTCTGATTCTCTCTCCTTTACAGGCTATGTTGCATTGTGGTATAACAGATTTTTTCGAGATCACTATGCATTCTGTCTTCTTTGCATTGAGCTGTAATCCTTTCTTTTCGCTTTCGTCTGTTACTGTTGTTAAAATCTTTTGCAGTTTTTCTTCAGAGTCGGCGATAAGGACTGTGTCTTCTGCATATCTCAGGTTGTTGATGTTGTGGCCACCTACACTAATTCCCTCATGATTCTCAATATTTCGTAGAATTATTTCACTATATACATTAAATAAATCAGGCGAGAACACGCAGCCCTGCCTCACACCCCTGCAGATTGGTCTTTATTAACTGATGTCATTCTCGACTCTAATGGCTGCCTCCTGTTCGCAATATATGTTTCTGAGGACTCGAAGATCTTTCCCGTCGATGTATAGCCCTGCCAGAATATCAAACAACACATTTTGAATATAATTATGCTTTTATTTGTGCACACGAAATGTATTTCTGACTGACAGGTTGGAGTTTTAAACACCTGCATGGGCAAACCTTTTGTTTTATTTGTTGTAAGGAAGATCCTTGTATCCAGGTATAAATGTGATGTTTTAGATCTCTATATGGCACAGACCCAAAGCTCTGATAGTTATTGATATATGCTTAGTGGCAAGACGTATATCGGTAGTCTAGAGGTAACGCACCTGCCTAGAAAGCAAAAAAGTCCGGGTTTGAAGTGTGTGGTGGCTCGATTCCCGTCTCTGCCTGGAACTTGTCTCCCATCCACTTGTCCGTGAGTGGTGGTCTGGGTACTAGTCCTTCGGAGGAGACGAGAAATCAAGGTCCTGTGGACAACGCGAATTAGTGCACGTAAAAAGAATCTACAACCACAAGAACGTTGTCCCTGGCAAGATTATGTAAAGAATGGGAATGATTGCATAAGTAGTGTAAATGATTTGAATGTAAGCGCTTTGATTTGTTCCTTTGCAAGATTCAGCGCTATATAAATTCCATATATTATTATCATTATTATTATTATTATTATTATTATTATGATCATCATCACCACCACCATCATCATCATCATCATCATCATCATCATCATCATCATCATCATCATAAGCATCATCTTCTTTTTCTTCTTCTTCTTCTTCTTCTTCTTCTTCTTCTTCTTCTTCTTCTTCTTCTTCTTCTTCTTCTTCTTCTTCTTCTTCTTCTTATTATTATTATTATTATTATTATTATCATTAAAAGCCACTGTGGTAAGGAAATACATCATACATATGCAGATAGGAAAAGCAAAAAAGAAACAACAATAAACAAAAAAGCAATGGGTGGCGCTGCCCTTTTGGCGACACGCTCTCCCTGTGCAGAGCAGCCCCAATGTTACGCAGAGAAATCTGCCGTGACTTAAAGTGGTATACAATACAATACAATATAATACAATACAATACAATATTTGTGATCTCGTGGTGACTCTCAGGTGGACTGAACAAATCAGTACATATTATGGGAGATCCTAGGGGAAGCCGCAACAACAACAAGAAGTGAGGTACAGGTGTCCCATAACCTAATTGGATCGGTGGTCTAGAGGTAACGCGCCTGTCTAGAAAGCGAAAAGTCCGGGTTCGTATCCCGTCTGGGCCCGAAACTTTTCCCCCATCCATTAGACCATGAGTGGTGGTCTGGGCGCTAGTCTTTCGGATGAGACGATAAACCGAGGTCCCGTGTGTTACAGAAAAGTATGCAGCGCACGAAAAGAACCCACGGCAACAAGAGAGTTGTCCTGGCAAAATTCTTAGAAAAAAGCCACTCTGATAGGGAAAGAAATACAGTTGCAGCCAAAAAAAAAAAAAAAAAAAAAAAAGGGTGGCGCTGCTCTTGTGGCGACGTGCTCTCCCCGGGGAGAGCAGCCCGAATTTCACGCAGAGAAATCTTGTGACTTAAAGTGGTATAAATAAATAAATAAATAAAATAAATAACTGGTCATAGGGGAGCGAGGCGTCAGATACCTCAGC
>CM054136.1:53495678-53498178 GCA_028751875.1 Rapana venosa
TAATGCACCCTTGATTTTAAATGTCGTCCCCGGGAGAAAACAAAATAGCATTCTTAAGCTGAGGTTTTCAGCTTCCCTCTCCCCACCCCCTCCTCCCAACACACACACACACACACACACACACACACACACACACACACACACACACACACACACACACACACACACAGAAACAGACACAGACTCATACACGCACGCACGTACGCATGCACGCACGTACGCACGCACACACACGCTTGCACGAACGCACGAACGCACACACAATACATACACACTTAGTTCTTTCTTTCCCGCATGTATTTTCGTTCAATATTCGGAATGAATTTTCATATACAAATGCAGCCATGTCGTCTTACCTATGCATTACAAGCCCTCTATCTGTTTGCAGGAAAACTGACAACTTAAACCATTTTTTTTCGTTCCTCGACTAAAATAATAATAAAAATAATAATAATGTATGAAATTTATATAGCGCTTAATCTTGTAAAGCAACAAATCAAAGCGCTCAGATAAAAGCCCCAAGGTTCACCAAAAGTAATATTTTATGTATGCAAATGTTAATCTACCTTTAAGGTAGCCGCACTCTGACATTGGGGCAATGATGTCTTAGCACAACGCCAGCGTGCATGCCGTTTTTGTTTAGTTTTGTTTTGTTGTCAGATTTCGTCCTCTGTTTCTAGCAGCACGAAATGGTCTTCTCTTCCGAAAGACTCAACAACGTGCTTTTAACATGCCTGCAAGATGTTCTGCGTGCGTTTGAACACGTATCTCGTTTAAGAGTCTCATCCGAAGAACACTATGGAGAGTGGAGCTGGTACTGGTGCTAACTCCGGGGTGAAAATGGGGCATTGAACATCGAATGGGGACTTGGAAAAATGCCTCGGGGATAGCTCGAGCCCGGGCCGTCAAATCATGAGCCCAATGCTCTAACCACTAAGCTATACCCCTCTCCTCCTCTATCATACTACTACTACTACTACTACTACTACTACTACTACTACTACTAATAATGTATGGAATTTATATAGCGCTGAATCTTGTAAAGCAACAAATCAAAGCGCTCAGATTTCACTACTACTACTACTACTACTACTACTACTACTACTACTACTACTACTACTACTGCTGCTGCTGCTGTTGCTGCTGCTGCTGCTGCTGCTACTACTACTAATAATGTATGAAAGTTATATAGCGCTGAATCTTGTACAGGAACAAATCAAAACGTTTATATCCGGTATGATGGATGATACAAAACTAGCCAGTGGGTTTTTCAGGGTTCCTTAGGCGCACTAAGTCTAGTCAGACTGTTGGTAAAGTATCTACCTAAATTAACAGCCACTGTGTTGTGTTGTAGCGCTGAACTGAAGATCTTGTAAGCATGTTGTGTAACCCAGCAATATTTTGGCAATTAAAGTCATGATCAGTTTTCCCAACACATCCATATCGACCATACATGTTGACCTTGAATAAATGAAGCATCTACGTTCACATGTTGTAATACTTGTTCTCCTCTGACACAATAAGATGTGTGTTACAAACTGAGTAAACTTATACTCGAGGATAAAGTAGCATGGATTTGATGGAAAGGTGGACTACATTTCCATCTCTGTCGCAATCGATGTTGCTGTAAGTGTTTGTTGATGCAAAAGTACATACATCACAGTTAGCTTTGTTTCGTTATATCCTCCACGCTGGAAGAGAGGGTCTCAAAGGCTAATGTTTAAAACTGCAATCTGGATAATCATAGTGATGATAATCCTATAGCGAGAACGAGAAGAAAGGCTGCAGCCCAGGCAGACAGACCGGGGTCAGACGTCATCTGTGTCCTCTGCCACAGGGACTGTCATTCCTGTGTCGTAACGACCAGCCACAACCGACGCTGTACCAGAATGAACACCTAGAGCACAACTCCATAATCTTCCGAGACTGAAGGCTGTCAATGACCCTATATTCAGGCTACACACCGGTATTAATTTGGGGGTCATGTATTATCTTGTATAGAGTGCGAGCAGGAAAAAAATGTTGGTGATTTTCACAGATTTTTGTAAGTATGAAAAAAAAAGGACTGTGCACTTGTTTTAGGGACATAGAGCAATACCAGGTAGTCACGAGAAAGTTGGAAATAATCATCAAATGAGGATTGCCTGTATTCCTACAGCGTTGACCCCGCGCATGCATATTGCGGTAAGGAAGCTAGCAGACGACAAAGGACTGAGGGGGTACAGTGTTTGCTGAAAAATTCAAAAAAATTCAAACCTACCAAATTTGTTCAAAATCACATGAGTTTTTGAGCCAGAGGCTAGTCTTTCAGAAAAAAAAGTGGTTTTTATTTCTGTGGATGCCTTAGTACGTGCGGTATGAATATCAAAAGTCACATAAGAAAAACAGAAGGAAAAAGAGTGATTTTTTTTAAATACCGGTGTGCAGCCAAAGTTGCGTTAAAATCATCTTGTAAAGAACAGACATTAAACCAAGGGTAAAAAAAAAAAAAGATCCTATA
>CM054136.1:53505678-53508178 GCA_028751875.1 Rapana venosa
ATTGAGAAAAAAGAGTGAGGAAAAACAAGTGCAGGTAACCAGTTACAACTTCATTCTCATCATAAAAATTAATTTGTCCAAGATATACAGAAAGCACAGACACAATTGAAAAGGTTTAAAGGTTCAGAGGTTGAGAGAGAGACAGAGGCAGACAGACACAGAGTCTCAAATAGACACAAAGAGACAGAGACAGAGACAGAGAGTGAGAGAGGGAGAGAGAGAGAGAGAAAGAGAGAGAGAGTTATGGGAGTAAACTCTTGCCTTGTACGCGCGAGCTGTTCTACCAAAATTGCTTACCTTCCAACGGGGAAATCATGCCAGAGAGAGAGAGAGAGAGGAGAGAGAAGAGAGAGAGAGAGAGAGAGAGAGAGAGGAGAGAGAGAGAGAGAGAGAGAGAGAGAGAGAGAGAAATGACAAATGACAAATGACAAATGACAAATTCTTTTATTTCGAGGATAATGAATAAGCACACATGTGCTTTTTTTACATCCAGTCCCCACCCGTTAGGGATACATCTTAATAATAATAACCCAATACTTGTACAGTCTCACAATAAAAACAAGAGGAAGTAACCTTTTTCAAAACAGCTCCCCCCAACAACCCTCCCCCCCCCCCCCCAAAGCAAGCAAATAAAAGAAAACCCTAAAAAATACCCCACCCCACCCCCCAAAAACCCTAACCAAAACAAACAAACAAACAAAGGAGAAGGAAAAACCAAACCAACAAAAGATGATAAAAAGAGAAAAACAGACAAACAACAACAACAAGAACGACAACAGAGCCAAGAAAAATAACCCAACCAAACTTAATAAGTCATAAAGATAAACATCTACACATTGTCAAATGGTACACATACTTGTTACACATAATTGTAAGATATTGAAATAGGGCACTCATTAAAACTTTAGTACAGAGGCAAGTCCAATAAAGTATTAAAAATATAAAAAATATGAATCCTTCATCAGTATATACTATAACTATAAGCAAGACGATAAAAGGTGAGAGAGACAGACAGACAGAGACAGAGAGACAGAGAGTGTGTGTGTGTGTGTGTATTTCAGAGATAATATCCAATATATAATTCCCAAAACAGTATGCGATCCCATCAACACTCATTTTAGATTATACTCGTTTCAAATTATATGTCATGATAATGAAATAAATTTAATACCCATACATCCACACAATAAAAACAAGAAACAAAACAAGAAGAAATCTAAACCTATACAGTCATTGAGGGAGAGAATATGGGTGAGTGAGTGAGTGAGTGAGTGTATGTGTGTATGTGTGTGTGTGTGAGTGTGTGTGTGTGGGGGTGGGGGGGTGTTTCAGGGATAATACTAAATATGTAATACTCACATAGCACACGATCAACACAAACACTTTTTAATTATACTCATACAAATTGAATGTCATGATAATAAAATAAGTTCAATACCCATACACTCACATAATAAAGAGGGGGAAAAAAGCCAATAAAGTCATAAAGAGAGAGAGAGAGAGAGAGAGAGAGAGAGAGAGAGACAGAGAGAGAGAGAGAGAGAGAGAGAAAGAGAGAGAGAGAGACAGAGAGAGAGAGACAGACAGGCAGACAGACAGACGGCAGACAGACAGACAGACAGCGACAGATAGAAAGACACAGAGAGAGAGAGAGAGAGAGAGAGAGAGAGAGAGAGAGAGAGAGAGAGAGAGAGAGAGAGGGAGGGAGGGAGAGAGAGCGAGAGGGAGGGAGAGAGAGAGTTATGGGAGCAAACTCTTGCCTTGTAGTGCGAGCTGTTCTACCAAAATTGCTTACCTTCCAACGGGGAACTCATGCCAGAGAGAGACAATGACAATGACAATGACAATGACAAATTCTTTTATTTCGAGGATAATGAATAAGCACACATGTGCTTTTTTACATCCAGTCCCCGCCCGTTAGGGATACATCTTAATAATAATAACCCAATACTTATACAGTCTCACAATAAAAACAAGGGGAAATAACCCTTTTCAAAACAGCTCCCCCCCAACAACCCCCCCCCCCCCAAAGCAAGCAATTAAAAGAAAATCCTAAGAATACCCCACCCTACCCCCACCCCCCCCAAAAAACCCTAACCAAAACAAACAAACAAACAAAAGAGAAGGAAAAACCAAACCAACAAAAGATGATAAAAAAGAGAAAACAAACAGACAAACAACAACAAGAACAAGAGCAACAACAAAGCCAAGAAAAATAACACAACCAAACTTAATAAGTCATAAAGATAAACATCTACACATTGTCAAATGGTACACATACTTGTTACACATAATTATAAGATATTGAAATAGGGCACTCATTAAAACTTAAGTACAGAGGCAAGTCCAATAAAGTATTGAAAATATAAAAATATGAATCCCTCATCAGGATATACTATGACTATAAGCAGGACGATAAAAGGTGAGAGAGAGAGAGACAGAGACAGAGAGACAGAGAGTGTGTGTGTGTGTATTTCAGAGATAATATCCAATATATAAT
>CM054136.1:53510678-53513178 GCA_028751875.1 Rapana venosa
ACTTCGGTGGTGGTGGGTGGGGGGAGGCGGGGGGGCAGAGGGAGGAATGGCCCAGTGGTTAGTGTATTAGCCTTGTGATCTGAGGGCCCAGGTTTGAGCCACTACCTAGACCTCTGTTTCAGGGGATGATTATTTTTTACCCCCCGTGGAGTTAACGGCAGCAGAGACTCCACTCCCTCGAAAGGCTGTCGGATGAGACCAAAGACTCAGAAAAAAAAGAAAGAAAAAAAATCTTGCATACGCGTTAAAATAGGTTCCACGTTTTCGGAAGAGTAGGCGGTTGCGTGCCGATGAAAACAAAATAACAAAATCTAAACCTAAAAAATAACAAAAAACACATACCCGGCCATGCATACAGGTGTCGTGCTTAGACATCAGTCCTCAAGCTGGTGGGGACGGGATAGCCTAGTGGTTAGAACATTGCGCTGGCAATCTGACGACCCGGGTTCGATTCCCGTTCAAGGAGATATTTTTCCCCTGGAGTTAACATCAGTGCCGACTCCACTCTCCCTCCCCCAAAAGTCTTTCGGATGAGACTATAAACCGAGGCCCCGTGTATGAACGCACGCAGAACACCATGCGCACACGTTAAATCCTGTTCCGCTTTTCGGAAGAGTAGGCCATTGTGTGCCGGTGGGAACAGATGACAGAATTGACAAAACCGCATACACACGGGTACTGGATGTCAAAAAAAGAAATAAGTGCTTATTCCATTATCCTCGATATAAAAGAATAAAATACACAAATAAATAAAAACTAAAATCCTGAAGCTAAAACGCAGCTACCCTGTAATTCATAGTGGGCAGAAACAGTTGCACACGCAACACCCCACCCCCCCAAAAAAAACAACAAAAAAAACCAACAAAAAACAAACAAAAACCCTCAACACTTAACAAACAAAAACCGACCAAAAAAACCTCACCTTAGGTGTACTTCGGAGTTCTTACTGAGAGACGTCAAGAAAAAAAGGAGAAAGACTTCTAAAGAATGCCTGACATTTTTAGACATTGACAGAATTAAAAACGCAAGGTCAAAAACTAAAAGCATGAAAGAGGGAGACAAGATATTATCAGGAAAATCAATGAAGGGAGCAAACTCTGGTATATAGTATGAAAGAACTGTCTTGGACAAAGTTACTTACCTTCCAGCAGGAATTGACTCCTGCAGTTGTTTTATTATTATTATTATGATTATTATTATTATTATTATTATTATTATTATTATTATTATTATTATTATTATCATCATCATCATCATCATCATCATCATCATCATCATCTCATCATCGTCATTATCATCATCACATATAATAATTTAGATTACTACTACTACTACTACTAGTACTACTATTATTATTATGCATGCTTGCTTGCGAGAGAAAGTCAGCTAGATAAACAGACACACAAACAGAGAGTACAACATAGATTCAAAAACACACTGGGACAGATGCAATGGTGGTGATATTCAGAGAGAGAGCGAGTGTGTGTTAAGACACCTGTAACAAAAACGTCCACCAATGGCCTAAATACATACAAATGACTATCATAATTAACTAAGGATGTCGGACCTACAGCCCTTATGTATTATGTATTGATCGTGGATCGGTGGTCTAGAGGTAACGCGCCTGTCTAGAAAGCGAAAAGTCCGGGTCTGAAGTGTGCGGGCGGTTCGTACCCCGTTTGGACCGGAAATTTTCCCCCCATCCATTAGACCATGAGTGGTGGTCTGGGCGCTAGTCTTTCGGATGAGATGATAAACCGAGGTCCCGTGTGTTACACCTAATTATTTAGCGCACGTAAAAGAACCCACGGCAACAAGAGAGTTGTCCCTGGCAAAATTCTTAGAAAAAAGCCACTCTGATAGGGAAACAAATACAGTTGCAGACATGAAAAAAAAAAAAAAAAGGGTGAAAAGGGTGGCGCAGCGCTAAGTGGCGACGCGTTCTCCCGCTCTCCCCGGGGAGAGCAGCTCGAATTTCACGGAGATAAATCTGCCGTGACTTAAAGTGGTATGAAATGAAATATGAGCGCTTTGATTTGTTGCTTTACAAGATTCAGCGCTATATAAATTCCATAAATTATTATTATTATTATTATTGCCTTAATACTTTATCAATAGTCTAGTGTTTTGCCCTAGTCCTGTGTTTTGCCCTAATATTTTAGTTATAGTGGTGTATTGCCCTAATACTTTAGCTATAGTCTTGTGTTTTGCCCTAATACTTTAGTTATAGTCTTGTGTTTTGCCCTAATACTTTAGTTATAGTCTTGTGTTTTGCCCTAATACTTTAGTTATAGTCTTGCGTTTTGCCCTAATACTTTAGTTATAGTCTTGTGTTTTGCCCTAATACTTTAGTTATAGTCTTGCGTTTTCCCCTAATACTTTAGTTATAGTCTTGTGTTTTGCTCTAATACTTTAGTTATAGCCTTGCGTTTTACTCTAATACTTTAGTTATAGCCTTGTGTTTTGCCCTAATACTTTAGCTATAGTCTTGTGTTTTGCC
>CM054136.1:53533178-53553178 GCA_028751875.1 Rapana venosa
CTTGCAAACACGCGCACGCATACACGCACACACATACGTAGATAGTTAGTTGTTTAGTTAGAAGCCCTGTTGGAAAACTTTTGTAATTGTTCTTGCTGCAGTTTAAGCTGTTTCAATGCCCCCCCCCCCCCCCTCTCACCCCCTTCTCTCCCATAATTTCTTGGTATTTTATTTCTTTTATCTCGTGCACAGAAACTAATAGGTAAACACACACACACATACACACACACACGCACGTATGCATGCATACACACACACACATACACACACACACACACGTTCTCTATATATTGTAACACTATCTTTTGTCTAATATCACCTTGAGTGAACAGACGTTAAATTAAAGAAAGTACACATACGTACAAACACACACGCACGCATGCTCGCACGCACATACACACACACGCGCGCGCGCGCACACAACACACACACAAACACCGCACAGCACGCCGCACACGCCTGCACACACGCACGCACGCACACACAAACACACTTACGCAACTGAGTAAAGGAAAAGATAGAGAGTTTTACGCACGCACACGCATGCACGCACGGACACCCACACATGCACTCGCACACACACACACACACACACACACACACACACACACACACACACACATGCTGCAACTCATTTTGTGTTAAATGGTCACAATAATAATACAAAGATCGTCAGCTATGGACTTGCACCAGAAGGTATATTCATTGGTACCGTAAATATGCGTTTAAAGTTATACTTGTTTAATACAAGGATCAATATGGATATCGTATCACATTTAACGAAAAGAGTCACTTCGTCTAAGAGTCAGTATAAGTATAGATTCGTACCTCAGCATACGGGAACTGGGTATAGAGTAATTGTACATGATTTAAATGCACCTAAACAGCTCATGTATAAGCGCTTATTGGTCAAAAACAAGTGATAGCGCTTGTTCTATGGGTTTCGATTAAAGTATGCCATTTTATTACTGGATGATTGTTATAAAAAAACAAACCAACTGTATATAGTGTTTTGAGTACGACAAGTACTCTCTCCTCTTCTCTCTCTTCTCTCTCTCTCTCTCTTCTCTCTCTCTCTCTCTCTCTCTCTCTCTCCTCTCTCTCTCTCCTCTCTCTCTCTCTTCTCTCTCTCTCCCCTCTGATGCCGTCAGCGCTTGGGGTTTATCACAGTTCTTGATTAAACCATTGACGCTGGGGGCAACAGCAAAGTGAGAGGCTGTATAACCAGTGGCTTTCCCATTCATGGAATTCCACTTTACAGCTTAGTCTTTAGTGATCGACTATGACTCTCTGACTAGGAGGCTTGACTCGCACAGTCCTTATGTGCTGCAGCCCTGGGGGCTGGTTGGCCTTTGGAGAACATCTCCAACGCTGACTGTCCTTATGCCCACTTGGCCGAGAGAGTGGGGATGTACTGTGGGCAAGGCATCTTCACTATAATCAAATTTCTGCCCAGTTTCCAAAACAGCAGCTGCCTCCTCTGCTGTTTTGGAGGTCATCGTCGGACACGACGAACAAACATACTCTCTCTCTCTCTCTCTCTTCTCTCTTCTCTCTCTCTCTCTCTCTAACACACACAAACACACACACAAACACATACTCATTTTGTGGCAAACTGTTCTCCTACACACACACAAAACATACTACAAGGGATACATGTCGCAACCCACGGACAGAGAAAACGAAGAGTCTCCCCAGCTTCTCACTGTGTCGGCATCACGGGAGGTACGGTAGGTACAACGATAGCCGCCACACCCAAAAAAGGCTCTGCTGACACAATCGTCTTTCTCCATAAAATAATTGTCTCTGGACTTCAATGACCCCTTTGCTGACTTCATGGATTCTCGTGCCACAAATCAAGCTCAAGAATAATGATTTATACATTTTTGTCAGTTTATGGAATCTGGGTGTGGCTGTGTGGAATGTTTGTATGGTGGTGTGTGATGGGGTTGGGGGGGGGGGGGGGTGAGAGGGAGGGGTTTGTTGGCCGTAGAAAACTGTTGTGTATACATATATATATATATATATATATTATATATATATTATATATATATATATATATATATATATATATATATATATATATATATATATATATACACGTGTGCGTTTCGAGTTGTAGACAATCAGTATTGTCCTGTTCATTTTTCCTGTTGTCTTTGGGCGAAAGAATGATATCACATGTTCTTTTTTTTTTTAGTGGGTACATCATGTTATAAAAGCTAGTGTTCTCGTGATTTACCTATCTGTCTCTCTTTGTCTCACTGTCCCTGTCTCTGTCTCTGTCTATCTCTATCTGTGTGTGTGTCTCTCTCTGTCTCTCTCCATCTCTGTCTCTGTCTGTCTGTCTCTTTTTCTGTCTGTCTGTCTCTCCGTCTCTGTCTCTCTCTGTCTCTGTCTCTGTCTCTCTCTCTCTGTCTCTCTCTCTCTCTCCTCTGGGAACGGATGACAACATTTACAAAACTGCATGCACACGGGGACTGGATGAAAAAATCTCATGAGTTCTTGTTTCATTATCCTCGAATAATATAAATGAATCAATACATAAATAAATACATAAATAAAATATCTCTCTCACTCTCTCTCTTACACACACACCACACACAAACACACACAAACACACACTCATTTTGAGGTAAACTGTCACAAATAAGCATGATATTTCCATCTGTAGACCAACCCCACCTACCTACCTACCTACACACATACAAAGGCAAACCCAATCCTTCCTTCCTTAATTAAACTTAGAATAATGTCTACAAGAAGCGAATCTTTCTCGTACACAAAAAAACATACTACAAGGGATACATGTCGCAACCCACGGACAGAGAAAACGAAGAGTCTCCCCAGCTTCTCACTGTGTCGGCATCACGGGAGGTACTGTAGGTACAGCGATAGCCACCACACCCAAAAAGGCTCTGCTGACACAATCGACTTTCTGCATAAATTGTCTCTGGACTTCAATGACCCTTTGCTGACTCCATGGATTCTCGTGCCACTAAACAAGCTCAAGAATAATGATTTATACATTTTTGTCAGTTTATGGAATCTGGGTGTGGCTGAGTAGAATCTTTGTATAGTGGCAGGGGATGGGGTGGGGAGTGAGGGTGGGGGGAGGGGGCTTATGTTGCCCTCATAAAACTGTTTATATATATATATATATCTATATATATCTATATATATCTATATATTATATATATATATATATATATATATATATATATATATATATATATATATATATATATATATATATATATATATATATATATATACACGTGTGCGTTTCGAGTTGTACACAATCAGTATTGTCGTGTTCATTTCTCTTACTGTCTTTTGGAGAAATAATGATATCACATGTTCTTTCTTTTTTAGTGGGTACTTTATGTTATAAAAGCTAGTGTTCTCATGATTTACCTGTCTGTCTCTCTTTGTCTCTCTGTCTCTGTCTCTGTCTGTCTCCGTCTCTATCTCTGTCTCTGTCTCTCTGTCTGTATGTCTCTCTCTCTCACTGTCTGTGTGTCTGTCTGTCTGTATCTCTCTCTCTGCGACTTCCTGTGCGTTTAAGCGGGCATGAGAAAGTGCGCGCGCGTGCGCGTGTGTGTGTGTTTGTGTGTGTGTGTGTGTGTGTGTGTGTTGTTGTGTTGTGTGTGTGTGTGTTGTGTGTGTGTGTGTATGTGTGTGTGTGTGTGTGTGTGTAAAATCTTCATGAATTGCTTGGATAAGTCGATACTGATTCGATTATGTTCATTTGGCACGTTAGTTTGTTGCTGTTGTTGTTTTCTGAGGGCCTGGTGTAAAGAAGCCCCTGGCTTATCCAACTACCCTCCAAGTAATATTTTAACTGAAGCTGGAGTTCGAGTTCTCCCTGTCTCTCTCTCTGTCTCTGTTTGTCTGTGTATCTGTCTCATTCTCACTATGTATTTGTGTCTGCCTCTCTCTGTCTCTGTGTGCCTGCCTGTCTGTCTGTCTGTCTGTCTGCCACTCTCTCTCTCTGTTTCTCTTTCTTTCTCTCTATGTATCTGTGTCTACCCCTCTCTGTCTCTGTCTGCCTCTCTGTCTGTCTTCCTGTCTGCCACTCTCTCTCTCTCTCTGTTTCTCTTTCTTTCTCCCTTTCTTTGTCTCTCTCTGCCTACCTCTTTCTGTCTCTTTCTCTTTGTGTCTTTCTGCCTCTCTCTGTCTCTCTCTTTGATTGTGTGTTTCTCAGCCTGTCTGTCTGGCTGGCTGGCTGCCTGTCTCTTTGTCTCTGTCTCTGCCTGTCTCTGTCTCTCTCTTTGTCTCTGTCTCTGTCTCTCTTTGTCTCTCTCTCTCTCTTTGTCTCTCTCTCTCCCCCTCTCTCTCTCTCTCTCTCTCTCTCTCTCTCTCTCTCTCTCTCTCTCTCTCATCCCATCATCTAAAGTCTTTAGTTCCCGAATCTTTTTACCGTATATGTGTGCAGGCATCATCTTCGGGAGAACGAAACAGAATATAGTGGGGTGGAGCATGGAAACTACATTCATCCAAAAGGAATGAAAATGACAGGCTCATAGACACGGAACGGATTGGCTGCGAGGCGAAGGATCCATTTTGCTAGCCATACAGAACTTACATTTTAAGTTTAAATTCAAGCTACCAGACCAGATAGGGAGAGGAGCGAGAGAGAGAGAGAGAGAGAGAGAGAGAGAGAGAGAGAGAGAGAGAGAGAGAGAGAGAGAGAGAGAGAGAGGAGAGAGATAGAGAGAGAGAGAGAAAGAGAGAGAGAGAGAGAGAGGCAGACAGACAGACAGACAGACAGAGACAGAGACAGAGCAGACAGACAGACAGACAGACAGACAGGCAGAGACAGACAGACAGGCAGGCAGGCAGGCAGACAGAGAGACATACAGGCAGGCAGGCAAGGCAGGCAGGAAAACAGACAGGCATACAGGTAGACATACCGACAGACAGGCAGGCAGGCAAAACAGGCAGGCAGGCAGGCAGGCAGACAGACAGAGATAATCAGTTGCAGCATTGCTAGGAGGAAAAGCAGGATGGGAAAAAGAGGAGGAGGAGGAGGAGGAGGAGAAGGAGGAGGAGGGGGAGGAGGAGGAGAAGGAGAGGGAACAGGCGCAACAGATGTTATACTCCTTGTTAGAAGGGCAGGGTGGGTGTTTTTTTTAGTGGAAGGTAATTGCGAGACCATCCTCAACCCTCCGGAAGTTGAGAGTTCATGTTCCTTAACACTGTGTTTGCATTCCATTTATAACTCATGTTTTACCTCATTTTCCTGTTACTTTTTTTTTTTAAACCCAAAAAACCCCAAACTAATCAGAATATCTTCCATAGTTTGAAATTGTCTGTTGAGTTTATTTCTTTTTTTTTCCCCTTTTATTTTGTGTCGGATAGTCTTTGCTTCTGATTGTCTCTTTCCAAGCAAAGTGTGTCGGTCTGTTCCACTGTTTGTCTCTTTTCTCCGCTGCTGGTTTTTTGCCTTTGTTTCTTTCACCCGATCTATTTGTGTGCTATACTTTCCTTTGTTTTGTTGTGTATCGTGTCTAGTTTACACCTTCTCGCACCCCTCCCCCCTCCCCCCCATACCCCCCCCCCCCACACACACACACACGCACACACACATACACACACAACTACACCACACATTTACACCGAAAATCATAACACAGTCAGTCTGTACAGTCTGTAGCTCGAATAAGTTTCTCTACCCAAAAACAGACTGCAAACACGTTGGGATGTCTGCAGAGCACTTGCAGTATAAGCGGCATTTACTCCTTCGAGACTTACGTCTTTCCAATTTCAAGTTTTCAGCTTTTTTTTTTCTTTCTTCTTCTTCTTCTCCATTTGCTGTTTCTTACTTAGCTTATTTCTCTGGCTTAGCAGATAATGTCCACTGAACCTGTATGCTGGAAGTTCGTTTAGTGCAAATGATATCCCTTTGCCTATTTGGAAACTCTGCACTAGAAATGTACGTGCGTTTTTTTTGGTTGGTTTTGTTTTTGTGTTTTGTTTTTCCTTGATGTTTTGCTTTGGTATCGATTGTCTTTGGCCCTGTTGCCTCAAGTTTTTGTTTGTAGGTTGGTTTTTCTTGTTTTTCTGATGTTTTGGTTTTGCCTTTTTGACCAAATACGAATGAATCCATTTCTTTTATACTTCTCTTTCTTTCTTTGCTTTCTTTTCTCTTTTGCTTTCTTTCCCTTTTGCTTTCTTTGTTTCTTTCTTTCATTTTACCTTTCATTTGTCGTTGATTCTTTCTTTCTTTCTTTCGATTTTGCTTTCTTTCTTTCTTTCTTTCTTTCTTTTTTACTTTTTTTGTTTCTTTCATTTTACCATACATTTTTCGTTGAACCTTTCTTTCTTTCTTTCTTTCGTTTTTGTCCATTCATTTATTTACTATATTATTTTTCAGTTCAATTTGAATATACTCATTTAGTCGTGTGGTCATTAATTTTTTTCTGTGTGTTTGGCAATTAATTTTGTTTATGCGTTTATTTGTTGACTTTAATTTCTGATTATTTGTTAGGTAATCACCGATTTGACTCAATATGTTTAGACTATATTTACTTGTTTATTTTTTTTTTGTAAATGCATAAATGCATCTGGTTTTCTTTCTTTCTTTTGTGGGCAACAAGGCGGCAGCCTATTAAATCTTGGAGACTGTGTGTGTGTGTGTGTGTGTGTGTGTGTGTTTCTGTAGTGTGTTTCAAATTCATCTAACGTCTTTTCAAAAGTTGTGGTATTAGACGGGGATGGAGGGGGGGGGGGAGCGTTGGAGAAGGAAAGTGTGTGAGTGTCAGGAGGGAGGGTGTAGTTGGTCATATATGGGAGAAGAAATGTCAGTGGATCAATGCTTGCGAAATGAAAACAAAAGCAAAAACAATAACAACCATCTACATTACTAACCTGCTGAACTACAATAAGCAAAAATGGAATTTGCAGTTCTAACCATTCCTAACAAAATAAGTAATTCCAATAAAAAATGAAAGTAAAACTCAAGTTACTGAATTTCACATGAGAAAGAATATAGCATACGTACGTACACCCCCCCCCCCCAAGAAAAAAACAACACCAAACAAATAAACAAAAAAACACCGCAAAACAAACAAACAAACAAACGGAGCCCCCCCCCCCCCCCCCCCCTAAAAAAACCTGCACACACAAAAGACACCAAAAAGCACCTCCCAAAAATACACACACACACAAAAACAGACAAACAAACAAACAAAACAAAACAAAACCAACAAGAAAACAAAACAAAAAAACCCAACCCCCAAAACAAGAGGAGAGAACCCAACAACAACCACCCAAAACCAAGTAGAAACAACAACATCTCCTAACCCCACCCCCAAAAAACAACTAAAAAAACTATAAACAAAATAAGCAATAGGAGTGCAAATACCCTGAACAGGAGACCTATTGCAAAAACAACAACAACAAACAAACACAAGGAAACAAAAACAAACCCCCAAAACAAAAAAACAACCATTTCAAACAAGAAAAATAATTACTGGATTAGAGCGTCTGTGAAGTTCAAAGCAATCACGATAACAAACCAATTGGACTATGCATCAGCGATCTAAAATAAAGTCGTACATAATTGACAGACTGTGTGTGTGTGTGTGTGTGTGTGTGTGTGGTGAGGTGGTGGAGTGTGGTGTGTGGTGTGTGATGTGGAGAGATGAGAGATGTGAGAGAGAGAGAGGAGAGAGATGAGAGAGAGAGAGGAGAGAGAGGAGAGAGAGAGAGAGAGAGAGAGAGAGAGAGAGAGAGAGAGAGAGAGAGAGAGAGAGAGAGAGAGAGAGAGAGAGAGAGAGAGAGAGACTCTGTGAAGTATGTGCGTGTGTGCGCAAGCACGAATGATTCGGGTGCATGCGCGCGCGCATGCAAGCGTGTGTGAGCGTATACGCGCGCACGCATGCGAACGGGCACACGCGTGTGTCTAAGTGTGTGTGTGTCTGTGAGTGCTCAGTTAAAACCACTGGCAAAAGTACATTGCTGACAGACCTACACCAGAGCCATACATTGTTCGATTGCTTAAGGATGTCTAGTTCCCCCTTTTTATGGCGGCTAGTCGTTTTCAATCAAGCAACGCTAAAACCTGGTACAGTGGCAACATAGACTGGTGGTTAAAGCGGTGGCCTCGCCATCTGGACGGGATAGCCTAGAGGTTAGAACATTGCACTCGCAATCTCACGATCCGGGTTCGATTCCCATTCAAGGGGGATATTTTCCTCTGGAGTTAACATCAGTGCAGACTCCACTCTCCCCAAAGTCTTTCGGATGAGACTATAAACCGAGGCCCCGTGTGCCAACGCACGCAGAACATCTCTTGCACACGTTAAATCCTTTTCCTCTTTTCGTAAGAGTAGGCCATTGTGTGCCGGCGGGAACAGATGACAGAATTTACAAAACCGCATACACACGGGGACTGGATGTAAAATAAGCACACGCGTGCTTATTCCATTATCCTCGATATATTTTTTTTTTTTTTAATCTGACAGCGTGGGTTGAAGTCTGCACCGTTCGAAGCTGTGATTTTTGTGTATGTGATCGTTGCTGCCCACCATTTAGAAGGCCTCATTCCGTCTTCAGAGACGAGATGGCTCAGTGGTCAGAACACTCGCTTTCCTCAAAGCTATGGCTATGCGGCATCAAGCATGGTTAGCAACTGGATGGCGCTGCTCTTGTGGCGACGCGCTCTCCCTGGGGAGAGCAGCCCGAATTTCACGCAGAGAAACCTGCGCGACTTAAAGGGGTATAAATAAATAAATCAATAAATAAATGGGTGACCGTTTGTGCGCCTGGGCTTCAGTACAGCACCCCTCCCCCCTCCCCCAAGTTCTTCCAGCGGTAAATGGGTACCTGCCCTCTTTCGGGTCAGGAAGGTAAAGCAGCGAGGGAGAGGAGATGGGCGCCGCCCTCAATATGCTGGCCCCTTGGAGATCTGAGGTCTCTGATGCCTCGCTCCCCAACGACCGCACATGTTATGGGAAACACATTTCGCATTTTTACTTTTACCATTCCGACGTGAGGGAAGTTGAGCATATAAGACAAGAAGAGGGGACATTACAACGTTATTAGCTATGACTTGCAATATCATCTCCCCCCTTCCCTGCGTTTCCACCCTCTACCAGACGGTCTTTATTCAGAATCTGAAAGATTGATGTGCTGCTTGACCAACCCAGGCTTTTCTATTTTGCTTACTTCGCTTTCTACTTTGTATGTTAAAGACACGGTAAGTACAAAACCCATTCACTATGTGGCCACCCCCTTCATGTAAAAATAATGAATTTCGTGCTGAGAAAACGGCCATTTTATTAAAGAACAATAAGGATCACACTACCACCACCACCACACACAGAGGCTACACTCAGTACAGCGAAAAACGATGACCTCCTCGGTCCAGAATTAAGATCACATAGCACCGAATACATACACAAAAGCGACACTTCAGTTCAGCTTAAAATACGATGTTGCCTTATTTTCGGTTCAGCAAGTTTTAAATAATGCCAAGATTTCCAGTATAATAACAAACGAAAGCTTCTGTTGCAGTGTAGCTTATTTCTCTTGTGTATTAGTTGATAATAGTATATATTATATATTATCTATAGTATTTTTTTTATTTTCAGCAATTATTAAATAAGCTCGAAGCGCCAGTACTAACAAACGGCTAGTTGGCATGAAATACAGAGTGAGTACATAATGACACAGACACAGACACAGACACAGAGAGAGACAGACAGGCAGACACACAGACTGAGACAGAGATGAGCAAAAGAAAGGATGACAAAGACACAATGTGCATGAGGGGCAAAATCTAATTAAACCACTTGTTTATTTTTTTTTAAAATCAAATAGAATGATTGCGAAAAGCGGCTATTACAGAGTTTTCAATTAACTCTGGACACCGGATTTCGTTCATTTTGTCTCAGGGTTAATGATTTCAGGCGATTGGTTTTATCGTGTTATTTGCTTGCTCCGTCTCGTGCTGTTGTTCTTGGTGTTCTCGTTGGGTGTTCTCCAGCTTAACATCTGGGAGGTCATTCGGAATATACGCTTGTCATTACTCCTGAGAAAATTTAATATGTTGAGACTATGAGTACATACTGGGAATAGATGTCTACGTGTGTGGCTGTTTCCAAGTACCCCTTCTATAAAAAGGTAAAGGTGTCCCATAACCTATGTGATCGTAGGGAAGTGAGGTGTCGGAAATCTCAGCTTCTTTAGGAGCCAGCATATTGAGGGTGGCTTCCATCTCCTCTCCCTCGCTGCTTTACTTTCCCCTGACCCTAATGAAGAAGAGCTGGTACCCATTTACAGCTGGATGAACTGGGAGACTGCACTGAAGCCAAGGCGCGCAAACGGTCACCCGTCCACTTGGTAAGCACGCTCGATGCTGCTTTACATTGGCTTGGGAACAGCGAGTGCTCTGACCACTGAGCCATCCCGTCCCATATTTTCTCTTGTGGTATGGAGCACACAGGCCAGCCATCGGTTTGTCACAGTCTTCTCGGTGTTTCCGCTCATTCTAACAGTTATGTTTAAAACAGAGCCTTGTGAAATCTTTTTCGTTTTCGTGCTGTGTTTGCTTTTGTGTTTTGTTTCGGATTGAGTTTTTTTTCACTTGTCATTTGGCAGGTATTTTTTGGGTGTGTGTATAACTGTAACAGCTGGTTTTGGAATTTGCCAGGAAACGGTAATTCAGTGCCCCCGCTCCGACATACATACAAACACGCAAACACACATACGAACACACACACGCGCGCTCGTGCACGCACACACACGCACATCAACACACTAAACACACACACACACACACACACACACACACACCGCGCGCGCGCGTGCGCGCGCACGCACACAAAGAGGGGATAAACCTGAATCATCGAGAAAGACATTGACAGAAACAAACAAATAAAGAGAAAAACACAGATTATCAAACATACATTCAGACACACACACAACACACACACACACACACACACACACACACACACACACACACACACACACACACACATACACACACACACACAGGCAAACAGACAGACACGCAGGCAGACAGTCAGACTGACAGGCAGACAATAAAGACAGGGCAAGAGAATACAGACACACGCATCAGGCATCACCCTAAGCAGAACAAAAAGAAGAGAAACAAACCAACAAACAGAAAACCCATCATTACTAAAATATCGAGACCCAGATTACAACCCTGTTCATAGCAGCGAAGGTCCCAAAGCAAAGAATGGCTAGCTCCCCTTTCTCTCCAGCCACGCAATCATTCTGATGCAAAGACATACAATAATCAAATGTGGATCGGTGGTCTAGAGGTAACGCGCCTGCCCAGAAAGCGCAAAGTCCCGGTCGGAAGTGTGCGGTGGTTTGATCCCTGTTTGGGCCCGAAACTCACCCCCCATCTACCACCCACTAGACCATGAGTAGCTGTCTGGGTGCTAGTCTTTTGGATGACGCGATAAACCGAGGTCCCGTGTGTTACCATTAATTGTTTAGCACCTGTAAAAAAACCTGTAGCAACAGAGTTTTCCCTGGCAACATTTTGTAGAAAAATGCCATTCTGAGAGGAAAACAAATACATTTGCGGACAGGAAAAGAAAAACAATAATGAATGGCACTGCTCTTGTGGCGACGCGCTCCTCCTGGAAAAAAGACCGATATCCACGCAGAGAAATCTGCCGTGTTCCAAAGTGGTATAAACTATCAAAATACAGGAAGACACGCAAACGCAACGATTCATTCAGACACAGACACAGACAGGCAAACAGAGAGACAGACAGACAGACAAACAGACACAAAGACAGACAGACAGTCAGACTGACAGGCAGACAGCAAAGAGAGGACAATCGAAAAGGGAACACACGCATCACGTGTCACCCAAAGCAGACAAGAAGAAGAGAAGAGAAACACACCAACAAACAGAAACCCATCATTACTAAGATATCAAGACCCAGATTACAACCTCATTCATAGCAGTGAAAGCCCTGAGCAAAAAATGGCTACACTATCTTTCCAGCTGTGCAATCATCCTAACACAAAGACATACAATAATCAAATAATGCAGAAGCAGCAGCAGAAACAATAGAGCAGCAGCAACATTAGTAGCAGCAGCATAAGCCACAGCACTTGCAGCACCAGTAACAATAGCAACAGATATTATAATAATAATAATAATAATAATAATAATAATAATAATAATAATAATAATAATAATAATAATAATAATAATAATAATAATAATAATAATAATAATAATAATAATAATAATAATAATAATAATAATAATAATAATAATAAATGGAATGTATATAGCACTATACCTTGCAGAGAAAAATCAAAGTGCTTGCACTCAACTCATTCTTACACAGTTATACAACCAGTAACAAGTAATAGTTCCATCAAGTCCAAATGTGCATGCATGCACACACTCACACACACACACACACACACACACACACACAACACACACACACACAGGTCACACACCCTTGCGGGGCAATAGAATCTTGGCTGTTAAGGGGGGAAAAACTATGAGATAAAGCAGGAGAGGAAAATCAGTTTAAAATAGTTAGTCTTGAGACGGTTTTAAAAGTGTCATTAAAGGTTTTGGGGGGAGAGAAAGGGAGACATTCCACACAGGCCCAAAAATTTAGAAAACGAGGGGCCGATCGGGGATTGGTTAATTGGGTATTCATACAGACAAGGTATCTGCAGCAATGAGAAACGAGAAGGAGGAAAAGTGAAGACTTACGAGGTGGGCGGTGCTGTTTGGGGACTTTTGAACAGGGTCTGACTTATGTTTACTCTCTGTGAACGGCACCAGGGAGGTTTGCAAGAGAGGGGGAAATACTCAATTTTTTTCTTTCTGGGATTATCACTGCAATTTTGTATACGTTGAAGGGATTGGATTGATGAGGCGGGCAGACAGCCAACAGAGAATGCAATAGCCAACGTGAAAGAATGAGAGACGCAACAAGTTTGGGTGTTGCATCTGTGGGAAGGGAATACAGACAGCAAAAACGCAATGCGTAGCAAAACAGCACTAGCAGTTCCCGCGCAACAGCATATTAGTAGCAGTTACAGTATGGGGAAAAAAGAACATAGCCCGGGGTGTGCAGTAACACAACAGTAACAATACAGTGGTTTTGCACAGCAACAGCAATAAAGTAGTGCGTACACAGCTGCAACAACGTAAAAAGTAGCGGCAATAGCAGCGCAGCATCCATGGCATCTTACATAGCACCACAAACAGCAGTAGCACAGGCATCCATGCAGAAGTAGCAGAAACACCTGCAGCGTGGATCGGTGGTTAAAAGGGAAGACCTGTCTAGAAAGCCAAAAATCGGTAAAGAAGTGGCAGTAGTTGATCCTTTTTTGGGCTGAAACTTCCCCCACCCCCAACACCACCCATTAGACCATGAGTAGTGGTCTGGGTGCTACTCTTTTGGGTGACGCAATAAACCGAGGTCCCGCATGTTACACATAGTCATTTTGCACACGTAAAGGAACCTACTGCAAAAAAAGTTTTTCCCGCAAAAATTTTTAGAAAAATGCCATTCTGAGAGGAAAACCAAAATACAGTTGCAGACAGGAAAAGAAAAACAATAATGGGTGGTACTGCTCTTGTGGCGACATGCTCTCCCCAGGAAAAGCAGCCCAAAATTCTATGCAGAGAAATCTGCCGTTACCTTAAGTGGTAGGAAATATAAACATACAAAAGAGACAGACACGCAAGCATACATTCAGACACAACAGGAAGACAGGCAGACAGTCAGACGCAGGGGGACACAAAACAGGGCAAAGAAAACAGACCACCTCAGGCACACCCAAAGCAAACAAAAGAAGAGAAGATAAAAACAAAACCAACAAACAAAAAACCCTCAATCTAAAATATTAGAAGATTTTTAAAAAAACCCCGTTCTACAAAAAGCCCCAAAAAAGAAAAGGCTAGCTCCCCTTTTTTCCTCCAGCCATGCAATCATCCTGCACAAAGACATACCATGGGCAAATGCGCAGCAGCAGCAGAAACAATACACAGCCAACGTAGTATAGCAGCATAAGCCCCCAGCGATGCCGCCCATACAATAGCGGGTCGTGCGAGGGGCTGCATAGAAAATATTTACATCGCAGTACATAAAACAAGATTAGTAAAAGAGCTGCAGAGCGGCAGCACAGCAGCACAGCAGCAGAAAAAGTAGTGTAGTATAGTATTAGTAGTAGTAAATTTGGTTAGTAGTAAGTAAATTAAAAAGTTTTAGTAGTATAGTATATTTATTAGTATAGTAGTAGTATAGTAGTAGTAGTATATAGAAATTAAGTAGTGGCCAAGGGCCAACAGTACCCCCACCCATCAACGGGAAACAATAGCACATCCACAGAAAGCAGCAGTGGGAAAACAAGACACCAAAATCCACAAGCATTTAAAGCAGCAACAATACCCGGTAAGGCAGTGGAAAGCACTGCAAAACCATAAACCAAGCAGCGGGCAGCATCCCCAGCAGCACAGTAGCGGGAAACACCTGCAGCAGGGGAAATCGGTGGTCTAGAGGTAACCCCGCCTGTCGGGAAAGCGAAAAGCCCCGGGTCGGAAGTGTGCTGGGTTTTAAAAACCCAAATTTGGGACCCGAAATTTTTCCCCATCCATTAGATTTTTAAAAGGGGGTGGTCTGGGCCTATTGTTTGGGAATGAGACATAAACCGGGGCCCCATTGTTTTTTACACTTTAAAATATTTTGCCCCCCTTTTTAGACCGAAACCCGGGGGAACGGGAAACAAGAGATTTGCCCTTTGGGAAAACAAAAATGTAAAAAAAAGACACTTGATGGGGAACCAAATAAAATTGCAGACGGGAAAACGCAAAAAACCACGGGTGGGGTCTGCTCTTGTGGCAAACGCGCTCCCCCCGGGGAAGCTCCCCAAATTTTCCCCACGCAGAAAAACTCCCTTTATTTAAAGGGGTGGTTAAAAAAAAACCCAAAAAAATTCGATAAAAAAAAAACCCTATAAATAAAAAAAGAAATACCCCTTAAAATTTAGCCTCGAAATTGCAAAAATTTTGGGAACATATGTTTTTTTTTTCCTGGGTCGGGTCAGAACTCCCCTCTCCCTACTGAAACCTTTTTAACCCATACCACCTGCCACATTTTGGGGAGTAAACCCAACCAAAAAATCCGCCCGGAGGGGGATGGCCCCCCCAGGTTTTTGTTTCCCCAAGATACCCCCCTGAAAAAGACAGCCAGAATCCCAAAACCGGGTTTTTGGTCGTCCCCCGGGGGTTTTACCAAGGCCGGGGGCCTTCTGTTGCTAAACAGGACAGATGTGGGAAAGTATGCTACTATGTAAAACGCAGAAAAATTTCGTCCAGAAACAACACCACTTTGGGGCCCAGGGGAAATGTACGGACACTAAGAGCTCAGGCAAAGGGGAAAAAATGACACATTAAAAAAAAAAGTTCAGAATCAATGGCACACCCTTTGGGGCCCCTTTTTGCGAATTCAGGTGGAAAAAAAAGGAGAAACAACGACCCGGAAGACCACAAATTTTACTACAGTGGAAAGCAGGATAAACATGAACGACGGCGGTGGGGTTTCTCGTTCACAAAGAACACCGGGAACACCTCATGAGCTGTTCATCCTGTGTTCCACAAGACTTATTACCAATCGCGCGCTGAGGCAACCCCCTTTCACATAACTATAGTACAGGCATAAGTTACGCCCCCTACACTCAGACTGCACAGATGAAGCCGTAGAAAATTTTATGACCACTGACACTAAGTTCTGAAATCCAACTACCCAAAAAAGACCATCCTCGTATGTGCAAAGTGACTGGAACGCCAAGGTAGGAGAAATGCATGGAAAGTACTGGGAGGGCGTCTGTGTGCCCACATGTAATAACAAATCTAATAAAGAGGCTTGAGACTCTGGTGTATTTTGCCAGTAACAACCACCTCCAGCTAGTGAATTACAATTGGCCCACACAAGATATCCAGAAAATGGACAATGGCATAGCCCAAATGGAAACACCACAACCAAATAATTACATCATGGTGAAAGACGGTTTCGTCTAGCTTTTAATACATCGCACAGACCACCGAATTTTCCAATAGTCAGACATAGGAGTGATCAGATCTTGTGATGATGACTTTCCAACTACGTCTAAAGAAATCCACAAGGGAAACAACCTCAGATCAAATTTGAGCACTCGAGAAGGCTGAAGGACCCCAGAAGGTATTAGAAATTTTCAAGCAAGGATATGTGGAAAGTTTGCCGCTCTCACTGTGGATAGACTCAGACATAGATACGACTGACGATTTTCAATACAGCAGTGACTGAAACAGCAGCGAGCCTTCTTGTCAAACACCGACCAGTCAAAAAACCATGGATTACACCTTACATCCTACAACTACGACAAGCCGTAGAGAGTTGAAAGAAAAATAAAAATGAAACAAAAAGAAATAGCAGAACATTATGGGCAGTCAACGAAAAGAATCAGGAAGTCCATGACGGCAGGAAAGAGAAATGGATCGTGAACAGTGCCAAGACATTGAAGAAACAAAAAGAAAAACAATAGCAGAAATGCATATCATCTGGTTAAAGACCTGACTATCACGAAAACAGAGTAAAAGGTTTTTAACCATCCAAGACAAAAATGGGAAGATGTCTCCTCGACGACCAGGATATTCTGACAGAATGGACAGAATACAGCTCCGACCTGTTTAACTAATAGAACCGCATGAGATCCAGAAGTCCTTAATGTCCCGAAAGCAAGACACAGACAGTCACCCTATCCACCGAGAAGAAGTGGAACAGCGTCAATTCGCTGAAAAAGGGGAATTCCAGCAGGCTGACAACAATCCATCTGATTTGGTCCAAGCTTGGATTGGAATCCATGATCAGCGCCCTACTAAGAAGTCTGCAACAAGATCTGGCAGACAGGAAAATTGCCACACCAGGACACAGTCACTCTCAACACCCTCCCCAAGTAAAGTGGAAATCTACAAACAATGCCATAATTACCGTTACAATCAATCTCATATTTCACCAACAAGTGTCATGCTGCGATAATATTGAAATAGACTGTGAAGTCAACATAGCAGAGACCATCATTGCTGATGAACAAGCAGGTTTCAGAGCAGGGCGCAGCACAACAGAACAGATAATCAACCACGAAATACTATGTGGACGGTACCTTCTACTCAACAAGACTTTACCACGTATTATCGATTTTAATGAGGCATTTGACTGGTGTGGCATGCAGCTTTGAGGCAACCCATGAATTTTTGTAAAAGTCATCAATGGCAAACCTGACAGAGCATCAACAGCTGTACAGCGAGGCCACCATTGCAGTGTACTACAACAACTACATTGGATAATTGATTCGAACATACAGTTGTAGTAAGGCAGGGCTGTCTACTCACATACTCTCACCCACTCTTTTCAAATCTTCCTGAGAGAATCATGGCTGATGCCCAGTGAACATCATGGAAAGGATCAGTCCAAGCATTGGTGGGCAGAACTATCCAACCTCCGCTTCGCAGATTTACATTGGAATGTGAATACAGATCAGAAAAAGAGCATGCCAGCCTAACATAACACTTGAATAAGGCCTCCAAAACAACGGCATGGAAATCAGTGCATAGGAAACAAACTGTGACCAATAACACCACCGGCCATTAGCACTGATAATCAGGGTTTTAATGACCAGAAGCTGGAAACAGTATCAAAGCTTCAAGTTACCTGGGGAGCCATTTTATACAGAACCCAGTGATCCCCAATCCAGAAAGTAAGTATGCAGGACTGCACAGACAATACAGCATTATTCAAAACTAAACACCATCTGTAGAGATAGAGAATGTCTCACTTACACCAAGATCAGACTAATGCGCTCCTTGTCATTATCCATATTTTCAGTGTATCCTGTAATCATAGGACCATGACAGCAGATTTGAGAGAAGAGTAAAGTCGATGAGATGAGATGCATTCGGAGACTCCCAGGTACATCTCCTATCAAAATACAACAAGAGCAACGAAAGTCGTGCATAACGTAATCCAGCAAACCTTGACCCCCTATGGAGAACCTCTAACGATCGAGAAAAAGCGTAAACTAAAATGGTATGGGCAATGTCCAAATAGATCCCAAGGAATTACAAAGACAGTTTTGCAAGGCACTGTCCAAGGAGGAAGAAGAAGGGGCAGACCAAGAAGAGCGGGAGGATAACATCACGAATGGACGGGCCAAAACCCAAAAAAAACCCTGAGAAAGGCAGAACAGAGAGAGGAATGGAGGGAACTGGTTGTTGAGTCTTTGAGGGTGCCCCCACGGTCGTCAGACTACGGGACAGATAGATAGATAGATAGATGTCTTTTTTAGAGACATTATGTATCTCAAGGCATGCATCAAAATAAACTCTGAGAGACCAATAGAACTAATGGACAAGAATGCAATGTAAGCATAAAACATAGATCCACATAAATCAAAGAAAACGCAAATTAACACACAGAAATGTAAACTAACCAGAAAAGAAGATACTATGTGTGTGTGTGTGGTGTGTGTGTGTGTTGTGTGGTGTGTGTGTTGTGTGGGGTGTGTGTGTGTGTGTGTGTGTGGTGTGGTGTGTGTGTGGGGTTGTGGTTTATTCTTGTTTCATTCTTTTTTCGAGGATAAGGAATAAACACTCGTTGCTTTTCTTCACCCGCCCCCAGGGTTTATCAGTGTGTAAACTTTGACACCGTTCCCCCCCGGCTCACAATTCCTACCTTCCAAAAAGGGGAAATTTTTTTAACTTTGGCAAAGATGTTCTGCCTGCGTGTTGGTGTGTGTTGTGTGTTGTTTGGGGTGTGTTGTGGTGGTGTGTTTTGCTTGTGAGTGTAAGCGTGTATGCAAGTGTGTATGTATGTGTGAGTCTGTGTTGGGGGCTAGGGGTGTGTGTATGTGTGTGGTGTGCGTATGGGTATGTGTGATGGTGTGTGTGCGAGTGTTGGTATTGCCGCGTATGGGGAATTTCATTTATTTATTTCATTGTTTTCGGTTTTTTTATTTTTTTTTTTTGTTTTTTATTCTTTGCTTTTTATACCCAGTCCCCAGGGTCATACAGTTTTGGAAATGTTGACAACCATCCCACTGGCAGACAACTCCCACTTTTTCGAAAGTGGGAAAGGTTGGAGAAAAAAAGGGTCCCTTTAAAAGGGGTTCGACCCCGGGGGAGCAGAAATCATCTCCTTTCTCTCCTTTCGCGCGCGGCGCCCCCACACAACCACCACCCACACACACACACCACACACACACACACACACACACACACCACACCACACACACACAACCCACATAGGCTTTCAAACAAAAACTAATGTGCATTTTAAAAAAACATCGATTTCAATAAATTATGGAAATACTCGTCTCCGACGGAAAAAGCAAAAAAAAAAATAAGTCAAAGCAAATGAAAACCAACCCCACCCCCCCTCCCCGTTAAAAAGACTTCCAAAGCAACGACAACAAAAACAACAACAGCAACAACAATAACGACAACAATAAAATAAAACATATCGACAACAAAGATATCCAACAAACTGCAAATCAAAATTTTATTTTTCCTTTTTGGTTTTGATGTGCATATTTTTGATGAAGGGTTTTTTTGTTTGTGTCTTTGTTTGTTTTTTATATGGATAAGCATATTTTTAATACAACCATGCTTATTTCACATATAAAAATTTTAAAAAAGCAAAATGTTTTATTGAAATTCTGTAAATTTTGGAACAAACAAAAAGTAAGGGAAAAAGTGGCAATTTCAGATCCCTCTCCAAGCCTGTTATGGCCCAAACCCCCTGGCTTCTTTGCATATTTGATTTTTTGTGTGGTGGTGTGTGTGGTGTTTTGTGTGTGGGGTTTTGTGTGTGTTGTGTGTGGTGTGTGTGTGTGTGTGTGGGTGTGGTGTGTGTGTGGGGGGTGTTGTGTTTTGAAGGGTGGGTTATTGTTTCTTTTTCGGGGTTATTTGGTTTACTTTGCGCTCCTTTTGTTTT
>CM054136.1:53560678-53568178 GCA_028751875.1 Rapana venosa
GTCTATGAGAAACTGAAGTGTGCAAAGAAAGAACGTGAGTAGAAATACAAAACCGGCTAAACAAAGAGACAACACGCTGAAAGGAATTGATCTTTCATTAGAGAGAGAGAGAGAGAGAGAGAAGAGAAGAGAGAGAGAGGAGAGAGAGAGAGGAGAGAGAGAGAGAGAGAGAGAGAGATACAGACAGACAGACAGATAAACAATCAAACAGTCAAAAAGTCAAACAGTCAAACAGAGAGACAGACGGTTTACCAGAGAGAAACAGAGAGAAAGACATGGACTTAGCAAAGCGTATTATTCATGTTTATAGTTGTGTTGTCCTTGTGGTTCTTAAGGGAACGGGGTAGTTCAGTGGTCAGAGCACTCGCTTTTCCCCAGCAAAAGTTAAGCAGTGTCGAGCGTGAATACCACTTGGATGGGTGACCGTTTGTGCGCCTTGGCTTCAGTACAGTCCCCTAGTTCACCCAGCTGTAAATGGGTAGCTACCCTCTTTAGGGTCAGGGAAGGTAAAGCAGCGAGGGAGAGGAGATGGGCGCCGCCGTCAATATGCTGGCTCCTAGAGAAATGAGGTCTCTGATGCCTTGCTCCCCTATGACTTTATTTAGTTATGGCACACCTTTATCTCTTACCTTACCTCAAGTGCGTGTTTCTTCTTATGGCAACTGCTGACATAAGGGTTTGTAAGGGAAAAGTAAATTCAAGATATGTAGTACCCCAACCCCACTCCACCCCACCCCCATCAATCCCCCACGCGTGAACACACACACACACACACACACACACACACACACACACACACACACACACACACACACACACAAGAGTCTAATATGAAATTACCGCTCAAGTCACTGATAAAATAGAAACAAATAAAGACAGGCTAATTTGAGTACAGGAGCGAGTCTATGAGAGACTGAAGTGGGCAAAGAAGCAATAAGGAGTAACAATAAAACAAAGGCAAAACAAAGAGACGGCGCTCATAAAAGAAATTGATCTTTCATGTGAGACAGAGACAGAGAGAGACAGAGAGATATAGAGACACACAGAGATAGACAGAGAGACAGACAGAGACAGACAAAGACAGAGACAGAAAACGGTGAGACGGCAGAGACTACTGAAAATAAACATAGACCACTAATAAGTTTGCTCCGTTTGTTACTTCATGTTTCTTCCATGAACCAATCATGTTTACGAAGCAGAAAAAAAAGCATAAAATACCAGTCACAACGTATCAAGTATGCCTGACTAGACTAAATTGTACGCTGTAGCTTATTTGAAGAGTTACTAGATCGCTGCACTCATTTTTCAAGGCAGTGCTTGTGTGTGTGTGTGTGTGCGTGCCTGCGTGTGTGTGTGTGTGTGTGTGTGTGTGTGTGTGTGTGTATGTGTGTGTGTGTGTGTGTTCGTGTGTGTGTGTATGTGTGTGTGCATGTGTGTGTGTGTGTGTGTGTGTGGTGTGTGTATTCGGGTGTGTGTGTGTGTGTTGTGTGGCGTGTGTGCGTGCATGTTCGTGTGTGTGCGTGCGTGTGTGTTTGTGCGTGCCTCTGTGCGTGTGTTTGTGTGCGCGCGCGTGTGTGTTTGTGTGTGTTTGTTGTGCGTGTGTGTGTGCGTGCTCGTGTTCGTGTGTGCGTGCGTGCGCACGCCTGCGCGTAGCGTGTGTGTGTCTGTGTGTCTGTGGTGTGTGGTCAGGTGTGTGTGTGTGCGTGCGTGCGTGCGTGGCGTATGTGTGTGTGTGTGTGTGGTGTGTGAGTGGGGGGGAGAGGGGACAAATAGTTGAACCTGGTTAAGTGCACCCAGTTTCATGAAACAGAGTGCACTTTCTTTTTGTTTTTTTGCTTTCTCCTGTCTGCCATTCATGCCATTGAATATAACTGACCCGCTTTTCTACTAAAAACAAAAAAAAGGGCCCCAGTTTGAACATTTGCACGAGACGGTCTCTGCATGCGTTCGCACACACGAAGTCGGTTCAAAAATCTCATTCAAAGGATTTTCAAAGGGGTTGAGTTCAACGCCATCGTTGATTTCAAAGGTTTGAAAAAAGAGGGGAAAAAAGAGAAATAGATGAAAGGGTCAGGCATTCCACGGGGAATCAAAACAACGGCTTCAGTTACGATCTGATCACACGATGGATGTTGTGACAAGACACTGGTATAATGAAGTATGGCAAGATGTGACACTAATGAAGAAGGCAAGAAAGTACAGTGACAATTTCAGACTGCAATGCGTTTAAAAACTAGCATGGCTAGACAGCAGCATCGCTTATGATATTATAGTCATCACGATCATGATTCTGTTGAAGTAAAGTACAGATCTTTACTGATATGTCTCTGACAAGTAAACATAAGCCAACTAGCCAACCAAGCAACCGCCTAACTAAACAAACAACGACCCAACCAGCCATCCACCCACCCAACCATCAAACCAACCAACCAACCAGCCTACCAACAGCCGATCAACCAACCCACCAACCAATTAACTTATTAACAAACCAACCAACCAACAAAACCTACCCACCCACTCAGCATCAAACCAACTATCCAACCAACCAACCAATCAACCAACCAACAACTATCCAACCAATCAACCAACCAACCGACCAACCAACCTGCCCCCCCCACTCACCAACCAATCATCCAACAAACCAACCAACCAACCTGCCCACCCACTCACCAACCAACCATCCAACAAACCAACCAGCCAACCAGTCACCCACCCACCCAGCCAACCATCCAAGAAATCAACCAATCTACCGACAACCGATGAACCAACCCACCAACCAAGCAACCTATTAACAAACCAACCAACCAACAAAACCGACCTACCCTTGCACTCACCAACCAGCCTAACAACCATCTAACCTACCAACAGCCGATCACCCACCCACCAACCAAACAACTTATTAACCAACCAACCAACCATCCAGCCAACCAGCAATACCTAACCACCCACTCACCAACCAACCATCCAACCAGCCAACCAACCAACCAACCTACCTACCAACAAAACCTACCCACTTGATCATCAACCAACCATCCAAGCAAACAACCAACTAGCCAAACAACCAACCAGCTAACCAACCAGCCAACCAACCAATCCCCCAGCCAACCCATCCACCCACAAACAATCACTGAAACAACTAAAGCTACTTCTCAAGTGCAGAAGATAACTAGGTACACCAAGCAGATATGGCATTTTGAGAAAAAGAGTAAAAAAAAGAACAACAACAGCTGAACAGTAAAAAGGCCTTTCCATTCAAGTTGTTTGGTCAGTGTTCATTTCCCCCCACGATATCTCCACTCGTTGTCCATCGTTTTTATTTCTCTGGATGGTTTTTTGTTTTTGTTTTGTTAGTTGTTTCATTTGGTTAATGACTAACATTTTCACTAGCTCTTGATTTGTTTTTTATAATGGCTTTTATCTTTCTGTGCAGATAAATGCACATGTATGCGCATGTATGTCATGCACGCACGCGTGTGAGCGTAGCACACACACATTTAGATAGATAGATAGACAGAGACAATGAGAGGCAGATAGACAGAAATTGTTTTTAAATTTCTTTTCCAGTCAATGGTATTTACAACATTGTATTCCTACATTGGTGTGTGTGTGTGTGTGTTTGTGTGTGTGTGTGTGTGAGTGTGAATGTGTGTGTGTGCGTGTGTGTGTGTGTGTGTGTGTGTACGCGGTGCGTGTGTGTGCGCGCACCTGGGTTTGTGTTTGTGTATGATAATTTTTTTAAGCTATCTTGGAATGCTTATAACAATCTGAAATGTATATTTCTTGTGTCTTGTGAGATAATTATAGGTATCAATGTGCCTGTCAGTATTGTAATTGCCCTTCATGGGATGATTAATGTATTTTTGACTTGACTTGGCTTGACTTGAAACAGAGAGACAGTTGTATATAATTATTGAAAGATACGTACTGAAATAAACAAACATACATATTAACACAGAGAAACATATAAACACACACACACACACACACACACACACACACACACACACACACACAAACGGAGATAAACAAACAGACAGGCTCACAGAAACCCAGAAATATAGACAAAACAGACGGCGGACAAAGGAGAGACAGAGCGATAGAAACAAAAGGCCAGCTGAACATATCACACTTTATCCACTGCAGAAATCAGAGAAGCACAAACAAACAAACAGAAACGCACCATGACTAAAACAGTTCAAGCCAGATTACAGCCCTGCGCATAGCAACCAAGACTCGGAACGAAGAATGGATAGCCATGCAATCAGCCTGACACGAAGACGTGCAATAATCGAACATAAGGTTAAAAAAAAAAAGGTAAAGGAGTCCCATAACCTATAAGGACCCTAAAGAGCAGGTATCCATTTACAGCTGGGTGAACTGGGTGAACTGTACCGAAGCCAAGGCGCGCAAACGGTCACCCATCCAACTGGTAACCACGCTCGACGCTGCTTAACTTGGCTGGGGGAAAGCGAGTGCTCCGACCACTGAGCTATCCCGTCCCCGCTATCCCCTCGAATATAGCAGCAGATTACACTTCTGTATTAGCTTGTGGATAATGTAGTATCCTCTATAGAGTGCGAACCCGGGAGGGTGGAATGATTTTTACAGATATTTTAAAAATATAAATTATGAAAAAAATGCACTGTGTACTTGTTTTTGGGGATTGAGGACATAGAGTAATACCAGGTAGTCACGAGAAAGTTGGAAACAAACATCAAATGAGGATTGTTTTTGTGTTCCTACAGTGTTGATCCTACGCATGCATAGTGTGGTAAGGAAGCTAGCAGACGACACAGGACTGAGGGGGTACAGTGTTTGCTAAGAAAAAAAAATAAAATTCAAAGCTACCAAATTTGTGCAAAATCAAGGAAGTTTAAGTCAGAGGTTAATCTTTCATAAAAAGTGTCTTTTTTTAAATTTCTGTGGATGCTTTAGTACATGCGGTATGAATATAAGAGTCATATGGAAAAGAAGGATAAGTGCGAATTTTGAATACCGGTGTGTAGCCTGTTTGCAGCAGTAGGGATAGCAGCAATGATGGCATCACCACCACCATTTTCAGCAGCCTCAGAAACTGTGACAGTACCAACAACAATAACAATGCCAATAGCAGCAGCAGCAGCAGCAGTTTTAAAATAGCCAAATTACACTTTCCATTTCGAAAAAATACCCAGAAAAATAGAGACAGAGCGAAACACATGCCAGAAAAAAAGAAAGTTAAGCCGATCTTAGAGACAAAAACAAAAACAGAGACAAAGATATTAAAAAAATTGAAGAAAGCAGGTAGAAATACAGACAATAACTCTGAACAAAAAGAAAGTTAGAGAGACTGAGACATTTGTGTGAGTGTGTGTGTGTGAGAGAGAGACAGATGGAGAGAGAGAGAGAGTGTGTGTGTATATGTGTATGTGTGTGCATGTGTGTGCATGTGTGTACATGTGTGTGCGTGTGTGTGTATAAGTGCGCGCGCGCCATGTGTGTGCGTGTGTGTATGTGAGTGTGCGTGTTTGTATATGTGAGGGAGAGAGAGAGAGATAGAGAGAGAAAAAGAGAGAGTGTGTATGTGTGTGTGAGAGAGAGAGACTATGTGCGTGTATGCATGTGTGTGTGTGTGTGTGTGTGTGTGAGTGTGCGTGTGCGCAAAAAAACCTGTGCTGAATCATACAGTATAAGACTAAAACAAAACCTACGAAAAACACACCATGAAAAAGGCAAGGAAAAAAACAACCCTAGGATTTTGATCCTACTGCTGATCTTAACAAAACACACCCATCCCTGTCGCTTCTCTTCATTACAACCCCCGTCTGTAGATTTTCCCTTTAGTTCTTGTTTCGTTTGATTCATTGTGGTTAATCTGCTAATCTGCTAATATGTGTTGTTGGTCACGTTCGTTTTCCGTGTGTATCTTTATCTGTCCTTCTGCACCTGAACATGTTTTTCTTCTCAGTATTTTGTTTTCTTGGAGTCAAGTCTGTTTGTGTTTTGTTTGTGTGTCTGTCTGTCTGTATGTAGGTGTCTTGTGTTGTCTGTCTGTCTATGGTTCTGTCTGTCTGTTTGTCCTGTCCTTGTCGCATGTCTGTCTGTCTCTGTCTGTTTCTTCTCTCTCTCTCTCTCTCTCCGCTCCACACACACATACACACACAAAGACACAAGACACACAGGCACACACAGAGCACCACGTATGCACGCACGCACGCCACACACACACACACACACCACCACACCCGCCACACATACACACACACCGTCTCTCTCTGTCTCATTTCTTATTTGTTCATCGTGACTTACCACTTTCTGTCTCCATCCCTCGCCTTGTTCTCCATCCTTCCTTTCTCTCTCACTAGCTCTCTCTCTCTCTCTCTCTCTCTCTCTCCTCTCTCTCCTCTCTCTCTTCTCTCTCTCTCTCTCTCTCTCTCTCTCTCTGCTCCTCCTATCTCTTCTGCTTGCCTGTGTGTCCTGTTGTTCTGTCTGTTGTGTGTCTGTTCTTGTCTGTCTGTCTACTGTCTGTTGGACGGTTTTGGGCGTCAGATCTGTCGTCTATTGTTGTCTGTCTGTCTGTCTCTATCTGTCTCTATCTATCTATCTCGATCTCATCATTATCTGTCTATCTGTCTACTATCTATCTGTATTATCCATTCTATCTCTACTATCTATCTATGCTACATACTAGTCGTGTTATTTAATTATCAACATCCTATCGAAAGTATCTATCTCTTATCTGATTTATCAGACTTCCGAGAAGTACATAATTTTTTTTTTCCTCCACAAGAAAAGTTTTTGTTTTTGGTGTATTAGTGTCTGTGTATCAGAAAATGGCATAGTTAAAGAACTTCTGTCAATAATAGAAAACAAACAATATAAAAAGGCACGTTTGTTTTTAAAAAAACACCACCAAACAGAATAGACAGGAGATTAGAAGGGACTTAAAAGAGTGCTGATATTCTCAGAGAAGTCTTTTCTGCGTCTGTAGTTGTTAATTGTTTTCTATTTTATTTGGTTGTTTCTTTATTCTTGTTTCTTTTCTTTTTTTAGAGGAGTAGAAGGAGGAGGAGGAGGAGGTAGCTCAAATCTCTGTATTTGGTTTTGTAGTTGTAGTAGTGATGTTGTTGTTGATGTGTTGTTGTGTTGCTGTGTTGCTGTTGTTGTTGATGTTGTTGATGTTGTTGTCGTCATCGTTGCTGTTGTTGTTGTTGATGATGATTGTTGTTGTCTCGTCGTCGTTGCTGTTGTTGTTGTTGTTGATGTTGATAACTTCGTCGTCGTCGTTGCTGTAGTTGTTGTTGTTGCTGTTGCTGTTGTTGTTTTTTTTTTATTTAATTGGTGTCCGTCCTTGTAATCGGTTACTGCCCTGATTGTTATGTATACTTGCTGGTCTGTCCCCGCCCCACCCCCACCTCTCTGTCTCTCTGTCTCTCTCCTTGTCTCTCTCTCTCTCTCTCTCTCTCTCTCTCTCCTCTCTCTCTCTCTCTCTCTCTGTCTAGTCTCTCTCTCTCACTCTGT
>CM054136.1:53573178-53575678 GCA_028751875.1 Rapana venosa
TGCAGACACATCGAGAGCAGCTGAGGGGATGTGTGCGCTTTGTTAAACTCAGTAACGATCAAAATCTCACATGATCTTCCGTTTCTCTAGTTCTGGTTTTTGTTTTGTTTTGTTTTTAGTTTTTGTTGTGTTTTCGTTTCTTTAAACTCATACTACGTCATCAAGGCCATCTTGCTCTGTCTGTCTGTCTGTCTGTCTGTCTGTCTGTCTGTCTGTCTGTCTGTCTGTCTGTCTGTCTGTCTGTCTGTCTCTCTCTCTCTCTCTCCTCTCTCTCCTCTCTCTCTCTCTCTCTCTCTCTCTCTATTGTGACGAAGATGATGTGGATATTGTACATGGTGACGGCAATGGCGATGTAGAATTCAAAATTATTAAGGCGATGATGATGTAGTTACTGAACCTGATAATAGAAAGGATGAGGGAGATGCTACAAGGTGGTGTGACGATGATACAGATATTGATAATGATAATAGTGATATTGATGATCATGATGTAGACGCTCAGAAAGATGGTGGCGATGATGATGGAAATGCTGAAGCTGGTGTTAATGTAGATGCTGAAAGTGATGATGGTGATGATGGTGGCAATGATGTGGATATTGAAGGTGACGATGGTAACGATGGTACAGATTTTGAGGATGATGATGGTGATGGTGATTATGATGACAGATGTTTAAGATGACGATGGTGGCAATGATGTATATGTTGAAAATGTCAATGGAAGCGGTGGCGTGGATGATGAAGATAACGATCACGACAATAATGTAGATACTAAAGATGATGAGCGTGATGATGATAATTATACAGGCCAAAGAAGACGATGATAGTGTAGATAACGAGGAGGAAGATGTTTGTGATGATGACATAGATGATGAAAGTAATGATGGTTATGCTGATATTCTTGCTGCAGATGCTGCTATAGAAACATGAAGATACTGATAGCGATGGTGATGTAGATGCTGAAGAAGATGATGGGGATGATGATGACTAGAAGACTAAGAGTGTGATTCTGTATGCTTGCAGAAGTGGGAATGCCAAATGGATATAATGCTTGCTGCTGTGATCTATACCTACCCCCTGCCCGAAACATGTTTTGTATTGTGGCCTAAGGCCGAAGTACAATAAAACTTTTCAGTGTTCAGTGTTCAGTGTTCTCTGAGGGGGGAGGGGGGGGGGGGGTTGACGGGATAGCCTAGTGGTTAGAACATTGCGCTCGCAATCTGACGGCCCGGGATCGACTTCCGTTCAAGGGGGATATTTTCTCTTGAAGTTAACATCAGTGCAGACTCTACTCTTCCCAAAGTCCTTCGAATGTGAGACTATAAACCGATGTCTCGTGCGCGAATGCACGAAGAACATCTCGCGCACACGTTAAATCCTGTTCCGCTTTTCGTAAGAGTAGGCCATTGTGTGCCGGTGGGAACATATGACAGAATTTACAAAACCGCATACACACGGGGACTGGGTGTAAAAAAGCATATACGTGCTTATTCCATTATTCTCGATATAAAAGAATGCATAAATAAATAAATACATAAATAAATAAATAAAATCACACACACACACACACACACACACACACACACACACACACACACACACACACACACACACACACAATCTCCTTCTGTTTGACTCTAGAGGTTCTTTTTGCCTTCTCTATTGTGTCTTCAACGTCTTTGTATCCATGTTGTGAATTTTGCTTTTTAGTTCTTCCTGTTCTTTTTTGTTTTATTTTGTTTTTGTTTTTGCAGTATTTAAATCGTGTGTGCGTTTCTGGCGCTGTCTTTATATACTTTTTGGTTTGTTTTTCAACATGTCTAATTAGGCTTGTCCAGGGTTTCTGCAGATGCGACTGCTACTGAGTTTGGTGCTGCTACTGCTGTTGCTGCAATGCTGCTATGCTGCTGCTGCTGCTGCTGAGATAGTGGTGGTTCTGTTGCTGTCGCTGCTACTGCTGCAATCACCATGGGTGCCATTCTTCCCTCTGGGTGACAAAAAATCCGTGTTTTCAGCAAGATCCCAGACGGAAATTCCTGGGTTTAAATTTTTAAATTTGGTTATCCCCTCCAAAAAAATTATTCGGGGCGGGTGGAGGGAGGGGGGGGGACAGTTGAAGGCATGGGATTTTTTCGGATTTTGGTGGAATTCTGTGGTCAGTATCTGGGCCTTGAAGTTTCAGGAACAATGTGTTTCTGTTTGGTTCTGTTTCTCTGCTTTCTGCAGTGGATACAGCGTGATACGTGCGGCTAGCTTTCTTCCTGTTGCTCTGTCTCTTGTTGTCCACCTGTCTGATTGTTTCTCAATCTATCTATCTATCTATCTATCTATCTTTCTATCTATCTATCTATCTATCTATCTATCTATCTATCTATCTATCTATCTATCTACCTCTCTATCTATCTATCTATCTATCTATCTCTATCTATCTCTATCTATCTCTATACATCTATCTATATATCTATCTATATATCCATCTATATCTATCTATATATGTATATCTA
>CM054136.1:53580678-53588178 GCA_028751875.1 Rapana venosa
AGACAAAATGTACCGAATGACATTGCGTGGGATGGAAGAAGGCGACGAATGTTATGATTGGACAAAGAAGTCGAACAGCCCTTTCTCCTTATTTTTCTGGGATCTGACTGGGTATTTTTAGCTTCACGTCTGTGTTTTTTGTTCATTTGTCAGTTTGTCTGTCTGTCTGTCTGTCTGCATTTCTTGTTCAGTCTGATTTTCTGTGTCTAAGTCTGTCTTTTGAATTTTTTTTGGTACAGCTTTTTGTTTTCTTTTTTCTGCTTACCCTGTCTGCCTCTGTCTACCTAAGCATTTGTCTTTGCCTCTGTAGATTTCTATGTATCTATATATCTATGTACATATATATACACATATATCTCTCTCTGTATATATATATATATATATATGTATGTATGTATCTCTATATATCTATCTATCTATCTATCTTTCTTTCTATCTATCTATCTAACTATATATCAATCTATATATCTATCTATCTATCTATCTATCTAGCAATCTATCTATCTATCTACCTACCTACCTACATACCTACATACCTGCCTGTCTGTCTGTCTGTCGGTCTATCTGTCTATCTATCTATCTATCTATCTATCTATCTATCTATCTATCTATTTATTTATCTGTCTATCTGTCTGTGTGTCTGCCTGACTGCCTGTCATCTATCTATCTATCTATCTATCTATCTTTCTGTCTGCCTATCTATCTATCTATCTATCTATATGTCTATTCTATCTATCTATCTGTTTGTCTGCCTATCTATTTATCTATCTATCTATCTATTCTATCTATCTATATGTGTACATATCTATCTATTTATCTATCTATAAGTATATATATGTCTATCTATCTATCTATCTGTCTATCTATCTATCATTATAATTCCCTGTTTACTTTTCTCTATCTGTGTATCTGTTATTGCCTTGTCCCAATTCTTTTCCTTGTTTTTTTTAAATATTATATCCTATACTGGACTCCATCCTGACAGTTTACTGATGAACTTTGTGGGGAAGGAGGAGGAGATGTAGGGTGAGTTGGAAATTGTTTAGTGGTGTGTGTGTGTCAAAGTCCAAAGTCAAAGTCAAACTTTTATTTCCAGATGGAACATTGAATAAGCAAAACGTTTGCTTTTTTTTCGTCAAGCCATATACCTAAGAGAAAAAACATCAACAACAACAACGACAATAGAACAACACACAAACAAGCACAAATACCAAACCTTATAGAAAAAGGAAATTATAATGATGAAGATGACGATGGTGACTACGACGATGATGACGATGACGATAGCAATACACAATGACAATTACTACTGCCAAAAACATCAATGAAAACGATGATAATCCAACAGTGTGTGTGTGTGTGTGTGTGTGTGTGTGTGTGTGTGTGTGTGTGTGTGTGTGTGTGTGTGTGTGTGTGTGTGTGTGTGTTTGTGTGTGTGTGTGTGTGAGAGAGAGAGAGAGAGAGAGAGAGAGAGAGAGAGAGATATTATTTTATTATCTTCCTTTTAGACATGTCTGTGAATCTTCTTTTGAATCTATGGGATGGTATTTGTGTTACTGCTAATGTTGCCGCTTTTTTGCATTATTATGAATAAATTTAGGATCTGTTTCCCTTATTTTCTTGTTAAATTCATAGCTGTATGTTTTCTTTTTTGCGTTTTGATGTAATTTTGTAATCCTTTCAAAGGGCTGGGACAGAATGCAAAAAAAGCCTAAATGGTTGTGTTTTATGGTTCTCAAAACAAAAGAAGTGTTGGCCTCCTTTACACTGTCTTCCTTTGACTGTGTCTCTGTCTCCCTCCTCGCACACACACACACACACACACACACACACACACACACACACACACACACACACACACACACACACACACACACACACACACACACACAGGCGGACGGGATATCCTAGTGGTCAAAACATTGCACTCACAATCTGACGACCCGGGTTCGATTCCCGTTCAAGGGGAAATTTTCCCCTAGAGTTAACATCAGTGCAGACTCCACTCTCCCCAAAAGTCCCTCGGATGAGACTATAAACCGAGGCCCCGTGTGGGAACGCACGCAGAACATCTTGCGCACACGTTAAATCCTGTTCCGCTTTTCGTAAGAGTAGGCCATTGTGTGCCGGTGGGAACATATGACAGAATTTACAAAACCGCATACACACGGGGACTGGATGTAAAAAAGCACATGAGTGCTCATTATCCTCGATATAAAAGAATAAATAACACACAAAAAGCACACACGCTTGCACTCGCTCACACACACATACATACATACATACATACATACATACATGCATAAATGCATGAATACATACATGCATGCATGCATGTATGCATACATACACACATACATACATACATACATGCATACATACATACACACAGGCAGACATACAAACATACATACATACATACATAAGGTAAGGTAAGGTAAGGTAAGGTAAAGGTGTCCCATAACCTATAAGGTCGTAGGGGAGCGAGGCGTCAGAGACCTCACTTCTCTAGGGCCAGCATATTGAGGGTGGCGCCCATCTCCTCTCCCTCGCTGCTTTACCTTCCCTGACCCTAAAGAGGACAGGTACCCATTTACAGCTGGGTGAACTGGGGGAACTGTACTGAAGCCAAGGCGCGCAAACGGTCACCCATCCAACTGGTAACCACGCTCGACGCTGCTTAACTTGGCTGGGGGAAAGCGAGTGCTCCGACCACTGAGCTATCCCGTCCCCATACATACATACATACATACATACATACATACATACATACATACATACATTCACACACACACACACACACACACACACACTCACACACACACACACACACACACACACACACACACACACACAGATATACAGATTATAGATATACATCCTTTGCTCCTTTTCAATAGACCCAGAATTCACAACCGTAAGTTCCAACCATAGATACCGTCTGATAGATCTATACAAGCAAGACCTCGAGACAGATCTATCACCCATAATAAACTCATAAATCTTTCTCGTTCCAAGCCTTCTCCAGACAAAAAACAACCAACAAAAAAAAACCCAAGGCTACCAAAACATGGTATTTACTTTCGGGAAAGAAGACCTTCTGATGTCTGCAACATGGAAGACAAAAATGGGGAAAAAATGTGGCTTTTGTCGTTGGCGTAACAATTTGGTGTACAGACAGACAGACAGAGAACCAGATAGACAGACAGACAGACACACACACACAGACACACACACAGACACACAGACACACACACACACACATATATATATATATATATATATATATATATATATATATATATATATATATATATATATATATATATATATATATGCACGCAAGCACACACGCACGCACGCACGCATGTACACACATACACACACGTGAAAGTATACAGAGAGAGTAAGATAAGGGTTGGGGTTAGAAGCAAATAAACCACAGAGAGAGAGAGAGAGAGAGAGAGAGAGAGAGAGAGAGAGAGAGAGAGAGAGAGAGAGTGAGTTGGGGGGAGAGAAAGAGAGAGAGAGAGTTGGGGGGAGAGAAAGAGAGAGAGGGGGGAGACAAAGTGACACACGGACAGGCAGACAGACAGAGACAGGCAGAGGCAGAGACGCACAGACAGACAAAGAGAGACAGAGACAGACAGGGTACAGACAGAGACAGAGAAACGATAACGGGAACAGAGAGAGAGAGCAGGCTAGAACACAGAAAAATGCACATAGACACAACAGCACCACAAGCATGTACCCATACACACAACAACAACAGCAAAATCAGTAATTTTTTTATTGATTTATTTTATTTTATTCTTTTATATCAAGGATAATGGGATAAGCAATTATGTGTTTTTTACATCCAGTCCCCGTGTGTATGCGGTTTTGTAAATTTTGTCATCTGTTCTCACCGGCACACAATGGTCTACTCTTACCAAAGGCGGAACAGGATTTAACGTGTACGCAAGATGTTCTGCGTGCGTTCGCACACGGGGCCTCGGTTTATAGTCTCATCCGAAGGACTTTTGGGGAGAGTGGAGTCTGCACTGATGTGAACTCCAGGGGAAAATATCCCCTTGAACGGGAATGGAACCCGGGTCGTCAGATTGCCAGCGCAATGTTCTAACCACTAAGCTATCCCGTCCCCCGTCAAGCCTTCAGCTCTATTCAAACAAAAGCAAGGTCTGAATTAGTCATTGAAATTTGTCATTTAATTCATCTTATCGCCTTAAAATGCTCAGAAATAACTTTTTGTTGGATTCCATCTCATTCTGGAATATATGACAATGAAAAAGTTGACATTGCAGCGAAAACAAGGGGCAAAAAGATTAACATATGTGGCAAGTTTAAAGCTCGATCTGTCACTACAAGAATGTTATCACCTTGTTCAAAAAAACGCAGCAAAACTTATTCCAGTTTGAAGACAAGAGACTTGGTTGTCTAGATGTTTATAAAGAAATGATACAATGTGAGTCTTTTGTTAAAAGACATGAAACTGAATCTTATCGTTTAAAACAAATTGTCTCTCTAGCTTGTCGATGGAAACTGAACTGTTTTAAGATAAACTATGTTGGCCATGTCTCTTGTATATGGGGCCATGGTGTAACTGTTGATCATATCTTGATATGCAGCATGCTAAAAAGCTGCATACCTGTTCTTACCTCGTCAACGTCATAGGCGATAGTCAGTGATCTTTTACTGAGATTTTTTTCAATCCGTTATTGCACAGTCCAGTTGGTTCATTATTATGATTATTGTGGACTCTAAAGACACTATCTTCATGTGGACTATATTTTCTCTTGTTGGTTATAGTTTAAAAATATCGTTTTATTGTTTATTGGTTAGATTCTGTTAGAAATTGCGATTTTACTGTTCTGTACTTCAGAGTTACTTTAGCTTTGCATTTTCTTACTTGTTTATTGCAGAATTAGTAAATTACCCCCCTACCCAACTCCCAGACCCCCCTCCATTCCCCTCACCCCTAGCCTATTTGTGTCTAATATCACATTTAGTGAAGAGACGTAACACGAAATCGAACAAACAGATTAACAGAGAATTAACACGTAAGGAAAAGAAGAGACACGCACAGAAATCAAAAACAACAAAGTCCCTAAAAAGATGCCGGTCCCAATCTGGATGATGAGAAAGGCTATACTTTTCTGGATCATGTCTTCGTGTTGATTTCCAAAAGCCAGCGCGACACGTAGCATGCATACCTTGGCCGTAAAACAGCAGTGCAGCTTAGTACTTTCCTTTTTACTTTTGTCTTCCGCTTATACTCGGAGGCGTCGCGGGGAGATATAGCTGTCTGTGTAGCCTGGACATGCCGTGGGTCTTTAGGGTGTCGGCCACGGAATCATTCCATCTTCTTCTTGGTCGTCCTTTGGCTTTCCATCCTGAGTGCCGGGTGTTGTAGGCCCGAAGAGCTGGCTGGTTGTGAGGCATCCGTGTCAGGTGTCCGAACCACTTGATCCTCTGCTGGTCGATGTGTTGTAGGACTGGTGTTGCACCTACCATGTCTCTGATGACTTCGTTTCTGATTTTGTCTCTTCGGGTCTTGTTGACTGCTCTTCTTAGGCATTTCATTTCACATGTGACTAGTTTACGTCTGAGGGCCTTTGTGAGGGGCCATGTCTGACACTGGTACGTGCAGCTTAGTATAATGCAGATAAGGACGATGCCTTGAAGTTGCTCAAGTGAGTGTGGATAATTTGACAGCGCCTTTCTTTTTCTTCTTCCTGGTTTTAGTTGGATTATTAAAAAACATGAGTCTAGTGCGTATTTTTGTGTCATTGTATCCTCTATTTTTGATTGTTTCCAACATTTAAAAAATGCAGTAAATGCGTTTTTTTGCATATGAATTGGGATCATTCGAATTATTTAAAACATGACAATAGCATTGAGGTGGGGGGGGGGGGGAGTTGGTGGTCTTTTTGTGCTATGTCTGTTGTTGTTGTTTGGAAAAATAATATATAGCAGTTGCGGTTGCATATATGAATAAAATTCTGCATGATCAAAGTAGAATACAATCAAGTTGGCCATGTTATGAAAACAAATGTTTAAGTATTGAAAAAACAGACTAATGTATTTCTTTTAGATGTTTGAATAATATATAAACATACACACACGTGCATGCACACACATACACATACGCACGCACGCACCGACACAGAGAGAGACAGAAACAGACAGACAGACATAGATACAGTCAGACACACACACACACACACACACACACACACACACACACACACACACACACCACAGATACACACACTCACACTCAAATACGCACTCACACACACTCTCTCCTACACACACTCACACACACTCACACTCACACACACACACACTATCACACACACACTCATACAGACACACTCCCTCACACACACACACACACACACACGCACACACACAACACACACACACACAGTTTGTGTAGTTTACCATAGATTAGGTTTTTTATTCTATGTCTGCATATGCATTATCTTTTTTCTCGCTTTCTTTTCTTTAGATAGATGGCTTGATGAAAAAAAAGCAAATGTACTGCTTATTCAATGTACCATCTGAAAATAAAAGTTTGGCTTTGACTTTCACAAAACACACACACACACACACACACACACACACACACACACACACACACACACACACACACACACACACACACACGCGCGCGCGCGCGAACATTTCGGAAGTGGACACATCAGTACCAATTGAAGGAGGTGTACACAATGAATAACGCGACGCAGGAGTAAAAAGCAAAGCGGTTATATGATACGTTGACATAAAGCAAGACGTCGGCGACGGGATAGCCTGGTGGTTAGAACATTGCCCTCGAAATCTGACAACCCGGGTTCAATTCCCGCTCAAGGGGGATATTTTCCCCTGGTGTTAACATCAGTGCAGACTCCACTCTCCCCAAAAGTCCTTCGGATTCGACTATAAACCGAGGCCCCGTGTGCGAACACACGCAGAACATCTTGCGCACACGTTAAAATCCTGTTCCGCTTTTCGTAAGAGTAGACCATTGTGTGAAATTTTTAAAAAACAAAAAACTTTGCAATAATGATATAAAGCCAGACAGACATTTGCGTGGCACATCTCATTCGTCGTATCTTTAAAAAAACTTTTTTTTTACTGCCCTTATAATTGAACTAAAGTAAACAAAACATACACAGAGAGTGAGAAAAACAATTCATATTATGTAGACTTGGATATGTCAGGGAGAAAGCCATTGTTTTTGTTGTTTTGTTGTTGTTGTTTTTCCCCAGAGAGGCACAAAGGATTAGAAACTCCATTATGCGAAAACAATCAAGCAAGCTAGCTGGTAAATAAATTTCAGTTTGAGTTTTTCTTTTTTTGTTCTTTATTTTATCACTATGTGAATAGAAAGAAAACTAAGAGATATAGACAAACAAACTGAGAAGGAAACATTTTAAACGCAAATCATTGAGGAATGAATAACCAAGGGAAATAAACGAATAATTATGTATTCGT
>CM054136.1:53590678-53623178 GCA_028751875.1 Rapana venosa
AGCAGCAGCAACAACATAAAAAAAGGAACAACAACAGCAACAACAACAACAGCAGCAGCAGCAGCAGCAGCAAAGCAACAGCAAAGCGATTCCTATAAATGTGCCAAGTATGCATGCACTGGGGGGTGGATGTGTGTGTGGGATAGGGGGTGGGGAGGAGGGGCAGTTAACACCGTCAAATAAAGACATCCCATCTCTGTAAATCTCGATCCCAAATGATTTGCAAGGGCATGAACCGTGAACATAGACTATAATAATATTGTGTTGGTCGTTATAAATTCAGCTCATTAATTTTTCTGTGTTCAGAATATTTTGTCAGAGCTAAAACTGCGACAATATCAGAAGCTGCAAGCATCTCTTCAGCCCTTATAAAGAGATTTCTTGCCTGCACTATTGTTATGTATATGTCATTTACATGTCCGCATACGCACGCCTCCACGCATTTACATATAAACTTCCCCCTACACACACATCTAAAAGAAAATGTGAATGGCTTTTTGATTTAAACAGTTTGCACTGGGGATTGTATCTTGGAACGCACGCAGCAATGCAAAAAAAAAGAAAAGAAAAATCAATTGCAGAAATGAAAACAAAGATTAGCAAAACGAACAAATCTAACTTACAAATACTTTTTTTTTTTAAAGTAGGCATGTATAAAGATCACTCTTTTATAATAAGATTATAAGCCCAGTTTCAATATTACTCATACTTTTCTTCAGATAATAAGAACTGTTTATACTTTACTGGAATATTGAAATGTTAATATAACACAAAAACATACCAAGTATTCATGATTGCGAATTGAATTTGGAATAGCCTCTTTCTTCTCATTTTTTTTATTTGTTTATACGTTTCAAGCTTTTATTCGTTGATGCAAATTTTTAGAATTCTTTTTATTTTTTATTTTTTTTCGGAAAGCGGGGTGGTTTTCCTTTCTGTGAAGATGTATTGTTGTTGTGGGTTTTTTTATTGCTATTGTTTTTGTTATCCGTTCGTTCTCTCATTTTTATGTTTCTTCTCAGAGTGAAGGGTAGGGTGTGCTGGGGTGGGGTGGGGTGGGGTGGGGGGTTCAGGAGTAGGGGTGTGTGTTTTTTTCTCTATGCCCACTCCAGATGTTATTGCATGCATGTTACCGAATTCATCAATTAAGCAAAAAACACTTGTTCTTCAGCCAGATGATTATTGCTGTAATCTGGATTATGTTGCTGTTTAATTATGTGCGCGCTTGTTTGTCATGGGTTCATTTGCTTGTTTTTGCTGTTGTGTGTGGTGTGTGTGTGTGTGTGTGTGTGTGTGTGTGTGTGTGTGTGGTGTGTGTGTGTGTGTGTGTGTGTGTTTGCTTATGTTTACACGCTCTGATGTGTTCCTTTGCGAGATTCAGCGCTATATAAATTCCATACATTATTATTATTTATTATTATTACTTGTTTTTTGTTTGTTTATTTATTAGAGGATTGTCTACTTCTTGGTTATTTACTTGCTTGCTTTTGCTTTTTTTGTATTTGTTTGTTGTTTGTTTAGTTTGGGGTTTTTGTTTGTTTGTTGAGTGTGTTCGGTTTTCTTTTTCCACAGCTATTCAAAAAGTGAAAACAGAAGACTGGTTGAAGAAAAAAAGAGCAAGACAAAGAAAACCTGCACGAGTGCTTATCCATTATCCTCAACATAAAAAAATGTTTTTTTTTAAACATTTTCTTTTTTAAGGCATTAGGTTTTGAATTCAGCATGCATTCTGAAGATGCCATCACACTGAATATATGTGAATAAAATAAACGATATTGCAGAAATGAATACTCGCTAAAGGAGTAGCACGGGCTTTCAACGAACTGCATCATGCTCTTGCTGCAACTCCAAAAACAGACACAAAGTGTGAATCAAACATCGTACTGAAAACTATATAAGCTAGATGCAAATCAAAATTTGATTTGATATTTAATAAACGCTTTTTAGGCATGCTTTCTTTGAGAGTATTAAGTCAATTTGCAGCTAAAATATTATGATTTGAAAATGGTGTTGGGTACGCAACATTTCCGAACAAGATCGTGTGCCAGTATTCCGGTAAAATAAATTTAAACAGATTTCCAAAGTTTTGTTGGAGTTTTGAGACTGTGTTGTTATTCAGTTGGAATAAAGTTTCTTCAAGTTTGCTGATATCATATGACTTTGTAGCTGTTTGGAATGTTTTTTCTTACGTTGAAAATATTTATGTGGTATTCAGACAATTTTTGGGGGGACAATTTAACACTTACTCCGCCACCATCATCTCCGCCATCGTCATCAAAACCGCATACAGCATCACCATCATCGTCATCGTCATCATGGTTATCATAATCATCATGATGATCCTCCTCCCCATCATGATGATCCTCCTCCCCATCATAATCATCACCATCACCGCCACCACAACCGTCACCATCATCATCATCATCATCATCATCATCATCACCATCATCACCATCATCACCCACGTCACCGCCGCCATCCACCACCACCACCACCACCACCACCACCACCACCACCACCACCACCACCACCACCACCACCATCATCATCATCATCATCATCATCATCATCATCATCATCATCATCATCATCATCATCATGTTGTTCTTCTGACTCTTCTTCTAACTCTTCTGAACTCTTTTTCTACTGATTTTTCTGACACTTCTTCTGACTCTTGTTTGAAAAAGTTTTTCGTCAAGACTCTCTCCCTCTCTCTCTCCCCTCTTCTCTCTCTCTCCATCTCTTCTCTCTCTCTCCCCCTTTTTCCTCCCCTCTCTCTCTTCCTCTCTTCTCTCTCTTCTTCTTCTTCTTTTTGTCTGTCTTTTGTTGTATGTTTATTCACGAAGGGCCTTCGTCCCAAAATGAAGGGTGGTATTTTGGTGAAAGTGGGAAAACATGCAAAATTTGAACATTCTTAATTCTTAAGAAAGATATAGTGTAATTACGATACTGCTTTCTCTTTTTTTGAAATGCTTTAAATGAATTTTGGACATTTTTTCCCTTTTTTTTCAAGTTTTTGTAGCAGACATTCAAAAATTAAACCTGAAAAAAATTTGGCTCCTGGAAAAATTTTCACGAAATTTAAACCCCTTTTTTCTGATTTTTTCAAAAAAAATAAAACCCCCACGAAAAAAAACTTCGTATTTCTGTGTGTTTTGGGGGGTGGTGTGTGTGTGGGGGTTTTGTGTGTTTTGTGTGTGTGTGGTGTTTGTTGTTTTGGTTGTGTGTGTGTGTGTGTGTTTTGTGTGGGTGTGTGTGTGTGTGTTGTTTTTGTGGTGTGAAAAGGTGTTTTGTGTAAGTTTGTTTTGTTTTAAAGTTTTGTGTGTGTTTGTTTGTGTGTGGGGTGTGTGTTTTTTTGTGTGTGTGTGTGTTTTTGAAATTTTTGTGCGTGTGTGTGTCTGATCTTCCCCCTGAATTTTTTCCGGGCCCTTTGTTTCCGGGGCAATAAATGTACATGCGGGGCCCTTGTTTCAAGTTCCATAAAGATGGTCCAGATTTTTGGGATAGCAAGCTGTAGCTTTTTGGCCCTTTTCTTGTTTTAGGTTGTTGGTTTTTTAAACCTTCTTTTTATATATCAATAAAAACAAAACCCAAAATCTTGCTAACATTTTAAACTCCCAAACCCTCAAAAAATAACAAAAACTCCTCGCGCATGCGAAACGACGTACTCCCCAACACACAAAAAAACCCGCACGCACGCACGCACACACTCGCGCAGGGCAGCGTCGCACACACACCCCACACTACGCATGCGAAACACACAGAGAAACCCCCTACGCACACACACCCCAGACACAAAACAGGGGACCCCAGAAAAACATACACACACAAAAACCCCAAAACACAAAACACACACCCCCACAAAACACACACACAAACCCACAAAAACCAACCCCCGCGCCCACATATCTTAAAAACATACAAAAAAAGCATGCGCGCCTTTTAAAATCACACCACCCCAGGGGGGAAAAAAAATTTTTTTTGGGGCCTGGTTCCGTTTTTCTCAGCCCGGGCTTTGATTGTTAGCATGTCTGACTGTTTTAAAAAGACAGCTCATAAGGGGATTTTCCCTTTCTTTCTTTTGGGTTCTCTGCCCGGGCCAAATCTGTCTGTCTGTCTGTTTTTCTCTTTTTTTTGTCGGTGTTTCTGTGGGTTTGTGTGTGCCCTGCTGTCTGACTTTCTTTTGTCTTTGCGGGTTTTGCCTGTCGGCGTGTCTGTCTGTCGGGTTTTGGTTTGTCTTTCTCTGTCTGTCGGGCTCTGTCTTTTTTTTTGTTTGCCCTGTCCGTCTGTTTGTAAAATCGGGCCCCGTCCGCCCGGCCTCCTCTTTTTCTCTTCTTCTGTCTCTCTCTCCCCGTCTGTCTGTCGCCCTCCCCTCTCTCATTCACTCTCTCTCCCACATAAAGTTATTAAAATAATGCTACTCCCTATGAAAAAACCCTTTCCCCCCCACCCCAAACAGTTTAAAAAAACCTCCCCCGGATTTGGGGGGAAATGATCTAAATTGGTATAAAATGGAACATGGCCTTACAGATTGATTTTTTAAAAACCTTTTGTCTTAGTGGCCAAACCCTTTTAAATTTGGGATTATGTTCAAAACTCTGGGATTGGTGGTTTGAGGTAACGCCCCTTTCTTGAAAGCAAAAAAGCCCGGGGGTAGAAGTTTTGCGGGGTTCGAAACCCTTTTTGGGGGCCCGAAATTTTTCCCCCATCCTTTGGGACCATGAGTAGGGGCCCCTGGGCGGTATTCTTTCGGATGAGACGAAAAACCGAGGTTCCTTTTGTTACACAAAATTTTTTTCAGCGCATTTTTAAAAAAGAACCCAGGGCAACCAGAAAGTTGTCCCTGGCCAAAAACCCTTAGAAAAAAGCCACTCTGATAGGGAAAAACAAATACAGTTGCAGCCCCCCCCCCCCCCCAAAGGGGGCCCGCTGCTCTTTTTTGGCGAGGGGCCTTCCCCGAGGAAAAGAGCAGCCCAAATTTTCACGCAGAAAAATCTCGTGACATAGAGTAGTATAAATAAAACATAAAAATAAATAAAAAAAAAAATTTTCTATGCTATACATTTTTTTTTCCTTCGGGGAAATTTGACATTTTAAAAAAAAGTTACCACGTAACCCATAAAAAAACTGAAAATTTAAAGTTACAGTCCCTTGGGCCAAGACAGCCCTTTCGGGGGGGTCACCCCTTTCGAAATTGGCCAAGGGTTTTTTTTTTCAAAGTTTGGGTTTTTTTAAAGCTTACTTTGGGGAAAATTATGTCTGTCTGTCTCCCTGCCTGCCCGTCGTCTGCTTTTTTATCATTATCTACCCTGCTGTCTGTCTGTTTCTATTATCATTATCTATCTATCTACCTATCTATCTTTTCTCCATCAAACTTCTATCGATCAAATTTCTGTCTGTCTATCTTTTATTTTTTTCTATCAAATCTATCTAATAATCTATCAATCATCTATCAAATTTTGTTTTCCCTGTCGTCTATTTACCCTCCCTATATTTCTGCCCCCTGTCTCTGTGCCGGGGGGGGGGGGGGGGGGTTCTATCTATCTATTGTCTGTCTGTCTTTTATTGTTCTTTCCATCCATCCATCCTTCTCTTTCTCTGTATTTTATTTTATGTATGTATGTATTTCTTCTATCTTATCTTCTATCTTCTATTTTATATATAAAATTATATATATATATATATAAAAATATATATTTTTGCATGAAAGAAATATATTTATAATATATACATGTTGTGTGTGACAAAAATTGTTTAAAACATTTATTTTTTTTTTAACATACAGGGGGAAGGGGTTTGGAGAAGAGACAGGGGGAAAAGCAGAGAGAGAGAGGGGGAGGGGGGAGAGAGAGAGAGAGAAAATAAGAAAAAAACCGCCCAAAAAACAGAACAGAGACAGACACCCGAAACGGGAGGGGACGAGAGACAGAAAGAATAGACAAGAAAGAAATAAAAAACAAAAGGGAAAAGAGAAAGAGACAGAGAGAAACACACACACCCACCAACCCGACCCCCCCCCAAACCCCCAACCCCCACACAAAACACCAGGGCACACAAGCACGCACACAAGCAAAACACCCCAAAACCCCACACCAAAACACCAATCACCCAAAACACACACCCACACACACACACACACACAAAACACACACCACACACACACCAAAACATATAGCCCGCCCCAAAAATTTAATAAAAAGGAAAAAATACTGGGGCTCCTTTTTTCCCAGTCATTGATTGATCTTTTGTGTCTGGCGTTTCACTACCTCCTCTCCTCTCTCCTCGCCCTCGGGTCTCTCTGTCTCTCTCTCTTTGTCTCTCTCTCTCTGTACTGCCCTCGTGTCTTTCTCTCCCCTCTGGGGGAAAGGGAATGTAAATTTTTGAACAAAATTTTACTGTAGAAAAAAACCCCCCCTCTCCGCTCCTAAAAGAAAAAAACAAAACTCTTGAAAAAACAGTGCGGGTTTTCCCTTTAAAAAACACGCTTTGATATAATTTACCTTTTTAAGCTTTTCTTGCTTTGACTGTGCCTCGGTTTTTTAAAAAAAAAAAATTTTTTTCATTTCGAGAAAAATGGAAAAAAGCCCAAATTGTGTTTTTTTAAATCCATTCCCGGGTGTACCATTTTTTGTAAATTTTTTGTCATCTTTTCCCCACCGGAACACTACAAAAGTAAGTGGTTTTTTGGTGTTTTTAAATTTTTAATTTTTAAAAACCCATCTTCAAATAAAATATCCCCCAAATTACAGGGGTTTTTCCAAAAAATTTATATTACGTAAATCTTTCATTATGTACTGCCAAAAGGAAAAATATGGGCCCAGGAAACTATCAAAAACAAAAATTGATGCGTCTTTTAAAATTTTTTGGTTTTGTTTCGGGGCATTCTATCAAAAAAGTTTTTTTTCCCCCTTGTGCTTTTTTTCCCCTCATTTTTGGGTTTTTAGCTGGTCAAACATCTTTTCCAAAAAAGCTTTTTTAAAAAGGCTCTTGCTCAAAACTTGCACACTATTCAATCTTTTTAAATTCCACCAGGGAAATTGGGGGTTTTTCCGCATGCCCACAAAATGCTCAAATTCCCTTTTAACATTTGTCGTTTTTTTAACTTTCTATCATTGAATTTAAGTTTTTGTGTATGTAAAAAGTGCAATCACTGACATAAATCCCTTTAACCCCGCTGTAGGATTAAATAGTTGGGGTTAAAAAGGTAGTCTTTTATCTATGCTTTTTTGTTTTATTTATCTGTCTTTTTCTTTTTACTTCCCTCACTATACTTAGTTGCTTATTTTTATTTTTATTTTTTTTTTTTTTTTTTTTTTTTTTAAAAAAAAAAAAACTGGTTTTTAAATTTTTCCCCCCCCGTTTGGGTTTTTTTTTTTTTTCCCCCAAAAAAACCCCCCCAAAAAAGGGGAAAGGGTTTTTGGGGGAAAAAAAATATTTTTTTTTTTTTTTTTGGTTTTTTTTTTTTTTTTGGGGTTTTTTTTTTCCCCCCATTTTTTTTTTACATGTTTGAGTATGATACTAAATTTTTTAAAAATTTTAAAACCCAAAAAAAAATTTTTTTTAATTTTTTTTTTGTTTTCCAAAAAAGGGGTTTTTTTTTTCCCGGGAAAAAAAGGGGAAAAAAAAAACCCCCGGGGAAAAAAACCAAAAAATTTTTTTTTTTTTTTTTTAAAATTTTTTTGGTTTTAAAATTTAAAAAATTTTTTTTTTGGGGGCTCCAAAAAAAAGGGGAAAAAAAAAAAAAGGGGAAAAAAAAAATTTTTAAAAAACCCCAAAAAAATTTTTTTTTTTAAACCCCCCGGGGGAAAAAAAAAAAAAAAAGAAAAAAAAAAAAGGAAAAGGGAAAAAAAAAAAAAAAAAAGAAGAAGAAAAAAAAAAGAAGAAAAAAAAAAAAAAAAGGGAAAAAAAAAAGAAAAAAAAAAAAAAGGGAAAAAAAAAAGGGAAAAAAAAATTGGGAAAAAGAAGAAAAGAAAGGGAAAAAAAAAGAAGAAAAAAAAAAAAAAGAAGAAGGAAAAAAAAAAAAAGGAAAAAAAAAAAAAAAAAAAAAAAAAAAAAAAAAAAAAAAAGAAAAAGGGAAAAAAAAAGAAGAAAAGAAGTAAAAAAAAAAAAAATTGGGAAAAAAAAAAAGAAGAAAAAAGGAAAAAAAGGGAAAAAGGGAAAAAGAAAAGGAAAAAAAAAAAATTTCGAAGGAAAAGGGGGAAAAAAAAAAAAAAAAAAAAAGAAAAAAAAAAAAAAAAAAAAAAAAAAAGGGAAAAAAAAAAAGGAAAAAAAAAAAAAATTGGAAAAAAAAAAGGGGTTGGGGGAAAAAAAAAAAGCCGGAAAAAAAAAAAAAAAAAAAAGGAAAAAAAAAATGCAAAAAAAGGGAAAAAAAAAAGAAAAAAAATAAAAAAAAAAAAAAAAAAAAAAAAAAAGGAAAAGGGGGGGGAAAAAAAAACCGGGGGAAAATTAAAAAAAAAAAGGGGGGGGGCCCCAAAAAAAAAAAATTTTCCGGGGGGGGAAAAAAAAAAATTAAAAAATTTTTTTTTAAAAAAAAAAAAAATTTTTAAATTTTTTTCCCCCCAAAAAAAAAAACCCCAAAAAAAAAAAAAAAATTTTTTTTTAAAAAAAAAAAAATTTTTTTTTAAGGGGTTTTTTTTTTTTTTTTTTTTAAAAAATTTTTTTTGGAAAAAGGGGGCCTTGGGGTTTTTTTTTCCGGGGGGAAACAAATTTTTTTTAAAATTAAAAGGAAAAATTTTACCTTTAAAATTTCCCAAAAAAAAATTTTTTTTTTGTTTTTTTTTAAAAAAGGGTTTTTTTTTTTTAACATATCCTTTTTCCCCCCCAAAAAAAACCCTTTAAAAAAAAACCCCCAAATTTAAAAAAAACCCCCAAAAAAAAAAAATTAAAAATTAAATTTTTTTTTTTTTTTTTTTTTTTTAATTTTTTAAAAAAAAAAAAATTTTTTTTTTTTAAAAAAAATTTTTTTTTTTTTTTTAAAAAACCCCCTTTTTTTAAAAAATTTTTTTAAAAAAAAAAAAACCTGTTAGGGGTTTTTTTTTTTTTTAAAAGGGGTTTTTTTAAAAAAGGGGGCCCCTTTTAAAAAAAAAAACCCCCAAAAAAAAAAACCCCCCTTTTTTTTTTTTTTTCTTAAAAAAAAACCCCAAAAAAATTTTTTTTAAAAAAAAAAAAAATTTTTAAAAAAAGGGGGTTTTTCCCAAAAAAAAACCCTTTGAAAATTTTTTTCCCCCAAAAAAAATTCCTTTTAAAAAAGGGGTTTTGTTTTTTTTGAATTTTTTTTTTTCCCCCGGGGGGTTTTTTTTAACGGGAAAGGGTTTTTTGGGGGGGTGGGGGGGGGGTTTTTTTTTGGGGAAAAGTGGGTTTTTTTTTTTTTGGGGGGGGGGGGGTTTTTGGGGGGGGTGGTTTTTTTTTGGGGTGGGGTTGGGGTGGGGGGTGGGGGTTTTTGTGGTTTTGGGGGGGGGTTTTGGGGGGGGGGTGGGGGTTGGGGGGGGGGGGGGGGGGGTGTGGGGTGGGGGGGTGGGGGGGGGGGGGGTGGTGGGGGTTTTTTTTTTTTTTTGGGGGGGGGGTTTTTGGGGGGGTGGTTTTGGGGTGTGTGTTGGGTTTTGTGTGTTGGGAAAAGGGGTGTGATTTTGGGGGGGGGGTGGGTTTTTTTTTTTTTTTTTGTTTGGTGGTTTTTTTTGGGGGGGGGTTTTTTTTTTTTTGTTTTTTTTTTTGTAAGTTGGGGGGTTTTTTTTTTTTTTTTTTTTTTGTTAAAGTTTTTTTTTGGGGATGTTGTTTTAATTTTATGTATTATGTATGTATTTTTTTTTTTTTTTTTTTTTTTGCTTAGGGGAAAAAAAAGGGGGGGGGGGGGGGGAAAAAAAAAAAAAAAGAAAGAAAAAAGGGGGGGGGGGGGGGGAGAGGGGAGAAAAAAAAGGGGGGGGGGGAAAAAAAAAGAAAAAGGGGGGGGGGGGAGAAAGAAAGGGGAAAAAAAAAGGGGGGGGAGAGAGAGGGGGGGGGAAAAAAAAAAAAAAAAAAGGAAAAAAGGGAAAAAGGGGGGAAAAAAATTTGGGGGAAAAAAAAAAAACCCCCCCCCGCCCCCCCCAAAAAAATTTTTTTAAAAAAATTTTAAAAACCCCCCCCCCTTTTTTTTTTTCCCCCCCCCCCCCGTTGGGAAAAACTAAAATTTTTTCCCAAAATTTTCCCTCTCCAAAAAAAAAAACCCTTTTTTTTTTAAAAAAAAAAAAAAGGGGGGGGGGGGGGGGTTTTTTTTTTTTTTTTAAAAAAAAAAAAAAAAGGGGGGGGGGGGGGGAAAAAAAAAAAGGTTTAAAAAAGGGAAAAAAAAAAAACCCCCAAAAAAAAAAAAAAAAAAAAAAAAAAAATTTTTGTTATAAAGGGAAAAAATTTTTTTTGGAAAACCAAAAAAAAATTTTAAAAAAAATTTAAATTTTTTAAAAAAATTTTTTTTTAAAGGGAAAAAAAAAAAAATTTTTTTTTTTAAAAGGGAAAGGGAAAAAAGGGGGGGGAAAAAAAAAAAAAAAACAAAGGGTTTTTTTTTAAAAAAAAAAAAAAAAAACCCCCCAAAAAAAAAACCCCCCAAAAAACCAAAAAAAAAAAAAACCCCCCCCAAAAAAATTAAAAAAAAAAAATTAAAAAAAAAAAAAAGAAAAAAAAAAAAAAAAGGGGGAAAAAAAAAAAAAAAAAAAAAAAATTTTTTTTTTTTAAAAAAATTTTAAAAAAAAAAGGAATTTCCCCAAAAAAATTTTAAAAAAAAAAAAAAAAGAAAAAAAAAAAAAAAAGGGGGAAAAAAAAAAAGGGGGAAAAAAAAAAAAAAAGAAAAAGGGGGAAAAAAAAAGGGGGTTTTAAAAAGGGGTTTTTTGGGGGGGTTTTTTTTTGGGGTTTTTTTTGGGGGGGCCTTTTTTTTTTTTTTTCAAAAGGGCCCCCCAAAAAAAGGGGGGGCCCCCAAAAAAAATTTTAAAAAAAACCAAAACCCTTTTACCCCCCCAAAAAAAAAATTTTTTTTCCCTTTTTTTTTTTGGGGGGGGGTGGGGGGGAAAAAAAAAAGGGGGGTGGGGGGGTTTTTTTTTTTGTTTTTTTTTTTTGTTTTTTTTGTTGTTGGTTTTTTTTGTTTTTTGTTTTTTTGGGGGGTTTTTTTGGTTTTTTTTTATTTTTCCCCCCCCCCTTTTTTTTTTCCCCCCCCCCCCCCCCCCCCCTTTAAAAAATTGGGGAAAAGGGGGGGGGGGCCCCCCAGGGGGGAGAAAAGGGGGGGGGGGGGGGGGAAAAAAAAAAAAAAAAAAGGGGGGGGGTTTTGGGGAAAAAGGGGGGAATTAAACTCCCAACCCAACCCTGTGAAAAAATGCTGGGCTTTTTCGGGAAAGACCTGCCAAAGGCAGATGATTTCTATCAACAGCACGTCATCCGCCACACCACCACAAGACAACAGCAGAATAGAATAATGTGCCTTGTAGTGGTGGTTGTGGTGGAGGAGAGGTGTTCAACAACATTCTTATCTGGCTACTACTTTACAACACACAAGCTCTGTCTTTACTGTCTCTCTCTCCCTCTCTATCTATCTATCTATCTATCTATCTATCTATCTATCTATCTATCTATCTATCTATCTATCTCTTCTTCTCTCTCTCTCTCTCTCTCTCTCTCTCTCTCTCTCTTCCCTTTTTCTTGCTCTGTCTCTTTTTGTCTATCTCTGTGTCTGTCTCTGTGTGTCTGTATTTCTGGCTAGTGGCTGGCTGGCTGTCTGTTTGTCCCCGTCGGTCTGTCTCTGTCGCTGTCTGTCTGTCTGTCTGTCTCTCTATCATGTCTGTCTGTCTCTGTCTCTCTGTCTGTCTCTGTCTCTGTCTGTCTCTTGTTGTCTCCCTGTATCTCTATCTTGTCTATCTCTCTGTCTGTTTCTCTCTCTATCACTCTCTCTCACTCACTCTCCCCTCCAGCATCACAATATTTCTGTCATCACCTGATCCAGTGAAGCCTGTTGCTGGAGTTGTTTGTGTAGAGAAGACCTGCTAAAGACAGGTTTCCATCAACACGCCATACCTCCACACCACCACAAGACAACAGATGCCAGGGTTTTTTTGAGTGGAAGATGTTGCAGAACTATCTGCACTAGCTACCTTGCCATAGAAACAATTTGAAACAAAGGCTTTTTTGGTTGTTTCTCCTTGTCTCTATTTCTGTTGCGTGTCCATGATTATCTCTTATTGCGTCTCAGTATCTGTGTCTTTCTTTACCTGTCTATGCCTTCCACCTCTGCTTTGCCTGTATCTCTGTCTCTGTCTCTCTTTCTCTCTCTATGACATTGTCTGTGTCTGTTTACCTCTCTCTGTCTCTTTCTGCCTGGCTATCTCTCTTCGTCTGTCTGTGTTTTTGTCTCTTTCTCTCTGTCTGTGTGTCTGTCTGTATCTGTCTGTTTGCCTATGTCTCTATCACTGTCTGTCTGCCCGCCTGTCTGTCTGTCTGACTGTCTCTCTCTTTCTCTCTCCCCTCCAGCAGTACAGTATTTGTGTCATCACCCGATCTAGTGAAGCCTGTTGCTGGAGTTGTTTGTGTAGAGAAGACCTGCTAAAGACAGGTTTCCATCAACACGCCATACCTCCACACCACCACAAAACAACAGATGCCAGGTTTTTGGAGGAACGACGATGCAGAACTACCTATACTAGTTCCCTTGCCATAGAAACAATATGAAACAGAGGCTTTTTTTGGTTGTTTCTTCTTGTCTCTATTTCTGTTGCGTGTCTATGATTATCTCTTATTGCGTCTCATCTTATTGCGTATCTGTGTCTTTCTTTATCTATCTATGCCTCCCGCCTCTGCTTTGCCTGCATCTCTGTCTCTGTCTCTCCGTCTCTCTCTGACATTGTCTGTGTTTTGTTTAACTCTCTCTGACTCTTTCTGCTTGGCTATCTCTCTTCGTCTGTCTGTGTTTTTGTGATGTCTGTCTGTATCTGTCTGTTTGCCTCTCTTTGTCTATCACTGTTTGTCTGCCCGCCTGTCTGTCTGTCTGTCTGATTGTCTCTCTCTCTACCTCCCCCCCCCCCCCCCTCTCTCTCTCTCCCTCCAGCAATACAATATTTCTGTCATCACCTTATCCAGTGAAGACCTGCTAAAGACAGGTTGCCATCAACACGCCATACCTCCACATCCCCACAAGACAACAGATGCCAGGTGTTTTTTGAGTGGAAAGATGTTGCAGAACTATCTGCACTAGCTACCTTGCCATAGAAACAATATGAAACAGAGGCTTTTTTGGTTGTTTCTCCTTGTCTCTATGTCTGTTGTTTGTCTATAGATATCTAACTGAGTCTCAGTATCTGTGTCTTTCTTTGTCTATGCCTCCCACCTCTTCTTTGCCTGCATCTCTGTCTCTGTCTCTCTTTCTCTCTCTATGACATTGTCTGTGTCTGTTTACCTCTCTCTGACTCTTTTTCCTGGCTATCTCTCTTTCGTCTGTCTGTGTTTTTGTCTCTTTCTCTCTGTCTGTCTGTCTGTATCTGTCTGTTTGCCTCTGTCTCTATCACTGTCTGTCTGCCCGCCTGTCTTTCTGCTGTCTGTCTGACTGTCTCTCTCTCTCTCTCGCTCTCCCCTCCAGCAGTACAATATTTCTGTCATCACCCGATCCAGTGAAGCCTGTTGCTGGAGTTGTTTGTGTAGAGAAGACCTGCTAAAGACAGGCTTCCATCAACACTCCATACCTCCACACCACCACAAGACAACAGATGCCAGGTGTTTTTGAGGGAACGATGTTGCAGAACTACCTATACTAGCTATCTTACCATAGAAACAATATGAAAAATGTTGTTTTTTTTTCCTTGTCTATGTGTCTGTTGCGTGTCTATGATTATCTCTTATTGCGTCTCAGTATCTGTGTCTTTCTTTATCGATGCCTCCCACCTCTTCTTTGCCTGCATCTCTGTCTCTGTCTCTCTTTCTCTCTCTATGACATTGTCTGTGTCTGTTTACCTCTCTCTTGTCTCTTTCTGCCTGGCTATCTCTCTTCGTCTGTCTGTGTTTTTGTCTCTTTCTCTCTGTCTGTGTGTCTGTCTGTATCTGTCTGTTTGCCTCTGTCTCTATCACTGTCTGTCTGCCGCCTGTCTTTCTGCTGTCTGTCTGACTGTCTTTCTCTCTCTCGCTCTTCCCTCCAGCAGTGCAGTATTTATGTCATCACCCGATCCAGTTAAGCCTGTTGTTGGAGTTGCTTGTGTAGAGACCTGCTAAAGACAGGTTTCCATCAACACGCCAGACCTCCACACCCCCACCAGACAACACATGCCAGTTTTTTTTCAAGGAATGATGTTGCAGAACTATCTGCACTAGCTATATTGCCATAGAAACGACATAAACATGACTTTTTGTTCTTTTTTTCTTTGTCTCTGTGTCTGTTGTGTGTCAATAGATAACTATTTATTGTGTATCAGTATATGTCTATGAATTTCTTTATCTATACCTCTTACCTCTGTTTGTCTGTTTTTGTCTCTGTGTGTCTGTCTATCTCCCTGTGTTTCTCCGTTTCTGTTTTTGTCTCTCTCTGTTTGCTTGTCTCTGTCTCTGTCTGTCTGCCTGTCTGTGTGTCTGTCTCTGTCTCTGTCTTTCCGCCTGTCTGACTGTTTTCCTTTTTCTGTCTCAGTGTCTCTGCCTCCGTCTGTCTGTCTCTGCCTTTGTCTCTGTCTCTCTCTGTCTTTGTCTGATTATGTCTGTCTGTCTGTCTGTCTGTCTGTCTTTCTTTCTCTCTCTCTCTCTCCTCTCTCTCTCTCTCTCTCTCTCTCTCTCTCTCTCTCTCCTCTTCTCCATCTTCACAAAGACTCGTCATAGTCAAAAGGAAACAAATTCACGTAAAAAAACAACCAAAGCCAATCCCAACAACAGAAAACTTACTTTCCTCACTTTGCAACAACAAGTCCTTCATTAAGAGCAGGCCAGCCAGGCCAGGCCATCAAAATCCTCCATCTTCCCCGAACCGTCAAAATAATAACTTTCGGAAGTACCAGTCTCGGTAAAGTAGCTATTTCTTCTGAATCATTTGGGTGTTAACTCAAGTTTGTTTCTCTCTCTCTCTCTCTCTCTCTCTCTCCTCTCCTCTCTCTCTCCTCTCTCTCTCTCTCTCTCTCTCTCTCTCTCTCTCTCTCTCTCTCTCTCCTCTCTCTCTCTCTCTCTCTCTCTCTCTCCTCTCTGTGTCTCTCTCTGTGTCCCCTCTCTGTGTCTCTCTCTCTCTCTCTCTCTCTCTTCCTCTCTCCTCCTCCTTTTCTCTCTCTCTCGCTTCCAGACTTACCAGAACTTAAGCACAGCAATCAGCATTTCTTATCCGTTAGAACAAGTGATGAATACAGACACGTGTGAAAGGTCGAAGACAATCTCATCAGGATCTCTTGGCACTGTCTCCCACCTGCCTACATGGTTGTTGTTGTTTTTTTCTTTACTATGAAAGACAATGAAAACGAAAGATCACTTCCTTTTTTTATTTTTGGTTTACTTTAAATCAATTTTTGAATTGTCAATCTTTCCACTGCTGCCTTTCAAACCCCCAACCCCCCAGGTTTCTCTTTGTCGTAGGTGAACAAGTTTGATTTTTAAAAGAGATAATTATTCAAACGAAGATTATGTATGATAGAGAAGCTTGTTAGTTAATAGCAGTTCAAAATGAGACATTAAAATTATTGTTGAATTGATTCTCTCTGCTTCTGTCTCTGTCTCTGTGTGTCTGTGTCTCTGCGTCTCTGTGTCTCTGTGTCTCTCTGTGTCTCTCTCTGTCTTTCTGTCTGTCTGTATGTCTGTCTGTCTCTCATATTTCATCCCTCAGCGGTGTTTTAGGAGTTGTTTGTGCTAGGAAGACCTGCCAAAGAGAAGTTTCCTTCAACACCTAATACCCCACACCACCAGAAGACAACAGAATACGAACACGTGTGAGGTGAGGATGTTAATGAAATTAGCAGCTGGTTTCCCTGTAACAAACTCTCTCTCTCTCTCTCTCTCTCTCTCTCTCTCTCTCTTCTCTCTCTCTCTCTCTCTCTCTTCTCTCTGTCTCTCTCTCCCTCTTCTTTCTCTCTCTCTCTCTCTCTCTCTCTCTCTTCTCTTTTCTCTCTCTCTCTCTCTCTCTCTCTCTCTCTCTCTCTCTCCTTCTCTCTCTCTTTCTCTTTTCTCTCTCTCTCTCTCTCTCTCTCTCTCTCTCTCTCTCTCTCTCTCTCTCTCTCTCTCTCTCTTTCTCTCTCTCTTTCTCTAGCAATGTGTGCAATATTTAATCATTCAACGGTGTTTTAGGAGTTGTTTGTACTAGGAAAACCCGCCAAAGAGAAGTTTTCCATCAACACCTACCACCCCACACCACCAGAAGTTAACAGCATACATGTGTAGTTTCCATCAACACCTACCACCCCACACCACCAGAAGTTAACAGCATACATGTGTAGTTTCCATCAACACCTACCACCCCACACCACCAGAAGTTAACAGCATACATGTGTAGTTTCCATCAACACCTACCACCCCACACCACCAGAAGTTAACAGCATACATGTGTAGTTTCCATCAACACCTTCCACCCCACACCACCAGAAGTTAACAGCATACATGTGTAGTTTCCATCAAACACTTCACCCACACCACAGAAGTTAAACAGCATACATGTGTAGTTTCCATCAACACCTACCACCCCACACCACCAGAAGTTAACAGCATACATGTGTAGTTTCCATCAACACCTTCCACCCCACACCACCAGAAGTTAACAGCATACATGTGTAGTTTCCATCAACACCTTCCACCCCACACCACCAGAAGTTAACAGCATACATGTGTAGTTTCCATCAACACCTACCACCCCACACCACCAGAAGTTAACAGCATACATGTGTAGTTTCCATCAACACCTTCCACCCCACACCACCAGAAGACAACAAGATAGGTACATGTGAGAGGTGAGAATGTTAGAGAAATTAGCTGGCTTCCCTGCTAGAGAATCACTCTCTCTCTCTCTCTCTCTCTCTCTCTCTCTCTCTCTCTCTCTCTCTCTCTCTCTCTCTCTCTCTCTCTCTCTCTCTCTCTCTCTCTCTCTCTCTCTCTCTCTCTCTCTCTCTCTCTCTCTCTCTCTCTCTCTCTCTCCCCATGTCTCTGTCTCTAGTCTGACTGAGTGAGACACACACACACAGACACAGTAAGACACTGAAACACACACACATATATATAAACACACACATACACATATTATCCCCATACTAAAGTGGACTATAATCACGACTGGCTCTTCTTTTAGCAATCATTCATGAATGATGAATCAGTCATTTCGTTGGACGTTCTAGCAGACCAGACGACCATGGGAAAACTACTTTTGACTCTTCTTCTTTCTCAATCTTCTTCCCTTTAGTTCCAGCACAGTTTTCATTTGCTTTTCATTTTCATTTCATACCACTTGAAGTCACGGTAGATTGCGTGACATTCGGGCTGACCTCCCCAGGGAGAGAGCATCGCCACAAGATCAGCGCCACCCTTTATAAAAAATTCTTTTCCTGTCTGCAACTGTATTTGTTCCCCCCCCCCCTTTCCCACTATCAGATTGGCTTTTTTCTACATAATTTTGCCAGAAACAACTCTCTTGTTGCCGTGGGTTCTTTCACGTGCGCTAAATAATTATGTGTAACACACAAGACCTCGGTTTATCGTCTCATCCGAAAGACTAGCACCGAAACCACCATTCATGGTCTAATGTTTGGGGGAAAAGTTTTGGGCCCAAACGGGATTCGAACCACCGCACTCTTTCGACCCATACTTTTCGCTTTCTAGGCAGGCGCGTTACCTCTAGACCACCGATCCACCGATCATAATCAGTGGGGTTATCTTCTTCGTCGTCATCGGCATTGAACGTTCATACAGCAACTACTGTTGTCTTTCATTTGAGCGAAAATGCGTTGCGCTGCAGTTAAGCACCTGACAAGTCAGTCCAAAACAACATTATAACAACAGCCATTCCTAGATGTCATGTGTGATACAGAGTACATTATTCTTAATGATTCGTGGTGTCCCAGGTGGTGGAATGCACAACGACAACAACAATAACAACAACAACATGACAACAAAAACAACAACAGTAACAAAAACATGGTTGTTTTTATAATCCATTGCTACTTCAAATAAACAAACAAACAGATATACCATTGGGGCTTAGTCATAGCCTGGTAAAACCATGTATTGCTTGAAGATTTCCCTCCCCACCCACCCACCCGACTGTCGTCAAATCTATATACTTCTCAATAACAATCTCCACATTGTACCTGAATTGCTTTGTGTTGGCCATTTGTGTGTGTAAGTGTGTGTGTGTATTGAAGTGTATGTGTGTGTGCATGTATGTGTGTGTGTGTGCGCGCGCGCGTGCGTGGGTACGTGAATTGCGTGTATGTGAGCGTGCGTGCCTGCGTGTGCGTGTTTGTGTATATGTGTGTTTGCATGTATGCGTGCGTGTGTGTATGTGCGTGCGCGTAAGTGCGTGTATGTGTGTATGCGCACGCGCGCGTGTGTATGCTGAACATTATCTTAAACGTTTACAACTTTAAACCAGAGTGATGTACATACTTTTAAACACGGAGACATACCATTCCATACTTGTACCTACAGAAAAGATTAGCAGACCAAATACAAAGCATTTCATCTAAGCTCATGTGGGTGAGATGATATACATGTTTTTTTTACTCCATCTACCAACTCGCAAAACACCACTGCAATCTGTCATCGGTGACTGCTACCACCCTTAGGATTCGAAGCTTGAAGCATGTTTTCTGGCGTTGCTTTTAAACAGTTAACAGTTTTTAACAGTTGAACAGCTCGTCCATCAGAAACGCTTTGTCCTGTTGTCACGTAGTCTGCGACTCATCACTCTGAATTGTCGATGCATCTTGCTTGTGTGACCTGTCCCACTGACTTGTCTGTGAGTTCTGGATTCTGGTGGTGCAGTCTTGTTGACGTGGCTCTTTTCTTTTGGCTGGCTGTCTGTCTGTTTGTTTGTCTGTTTGTCTGTCTATCTGTTTGTATACCTTCCTGCATGCCTATCTGTCTGTCTACCTGTATATCTGTCTGTGTGTATGTGACTGTCTCTCTGTTTCTCTCAGTCTCTCCCTGTCTTTGTCTTTTTGTCTGTTTCTATATTTGTTTCTTTCTCTGTCTGTGTCTGTCTGTCTGTCTGTCTGTCCGTCCGTCTCTCTGCTTGCATCATTCTGTGTACGCATGTGTGTGTGTGTGTGTGTGTGTGCACGCGTGTGCGTACGCGCGCGCGTTCGTGCGTGTGTGTGCTTGTGTGTGTATTGAAAACATTGAAACAAACAAAACTTGTCCTAATTGAAGCCAAAGTGACTTACACACTTTTAAGCACACAGACCTATCATTCCATAGTAGTGTTTATCTACCCAAACTACGAGCAGAGCAACAGCAAAGTTTGCAGCTAAGCTCATCTGTGTGAGATGATATACATTGTTCCTCCATCTACCAACGCACAAAACCCCACTGCAATCTGTCATCGGTGTCTGCTAGCACCCTTAGGATTCGAAGCTTGAAGCAGGTGGGGTTTTTTGGCGTTGCTTTTAGCCAGTTGAACAGCTCGTCCATCAGAAACGCTTTGTGCCGTTGTCACGTAGTCTGCGACTCATCACTCTGAATTGTCGATGCATCCTGCTTGTGTGACCTGTCCCACTGACTTGTCTATGAGTTCTGGATTCTGGAGGTGCAGTCTTGTTGACGTGGATTTGTTCTTCTGTTTGTATCTATATGTCTGTCTATCTGTCTGTATGTATGTATGTGTTTGACTGTCTCTCTGACTGTTTCTCTCAGTCTCTCCCTGTGATTGTATTTTTGTCTGTTTTATATTTGTTTCTTTCTCAGTCTGTCTGTCTGTCTGCCTGAGCATCGGTCTCTCTGCCTACATCATTCTGTGTGTGTGTGTGTGTGTGTGTGTGTGTGTGTGTGTGTGTGTGTGTGTGTGTTGTGTGTGTGTGTGTGTGTGTGTGTGTGTTTGTGTGTGCGTGCGTGTGTGTAAACTTGTGTGTGTGTGTGTACTGAAAACATTGAAACAAACAAAACTTTTCCAACATGAAGCCAAAGTGACTGGCACACTTTTAAACACACAGACGTATCATTCCATAGTAGTATAGATCTACCCAAACCATGAGCAGAGCAACAGCAAGGTTTGCAGCTAAGCTCATCTGTGTGAGATGATATACATTGTTCCTCCATCTACCAACGCTCAGAACACCACTGCAATCTGTCATCGGTGACTGCTAGCACCCTTAGGATTCCAAGCTTGAAGCATGGGGTGTTTTTTTTTGCGTTGCTCTTAACCAGTTGAACAGCTCGTCCATCAGAAACGCTTTGTCCGTTGTCACGTAGTCTGCGACTCATCACTCTGAATTGTCGATGTATCTTGCTTGTGTGACCTGTCCCACTGACTTGTCTATGAGTTCTGGATTCTGGAGGTGCAGACTTGTCTATATGACTGTCTCTCTGACTGTTTCTCTCTGTCTCTCCCTGTCTTTGTCTTTTTGTCTCTTTCTATATTTGTCTCGTTCTCTGTCTGTCTGTCTGTGCGTCAGTCTCTCTTCCTACATCATTCTGTGTGTGTATGTGTGTGTGCGCGCGCTTGCGTGTGTGTGTATTAAAAACATTGAAACAAACAAAACATTTCCAACTTGAAGCCAAAGTGACTTACACACTTTTAAACACACAGACGTATCATTCCATAGTAGTATAAAGGTAAAGGTAAAGGTGTCCCATAACCTATAAGGTCGTAGGGGAGTGAGGCGTCAGAGACCTCACTTCTCTAAGGCCAGCATATTGAGGGTGGCGCCCATCTCCTCTCCCTCGCTGCTTTACCTTCCCTGACCCAAAAGAGGACAGGTATCCATTTTCAGCTGGGTGAACTGGGGGAACTGTACTGAAGCCAAGGCGCGCAAACGGTCACCCATCCAAGTGGTAACCACGCTCGACGCTGCTTAACTTGGCTGGGGGAAAGCGAGTGCTCTGACCACTGAGCTATCCCGTCCCCTATAGATCTACCCAAATCATGAGCAGAGCAACAGCAAGGTTTGCAGCTAAGCACATCTGTGTGAGATGATATACGTTGTTCCTCCATCTACCAACACACAAAACACCACTGCTATCTGTCATCGGTGACTGCTAGCACCCTTAGGATTCGAAGCTTGAAGCATGGGGTTTTTTTGCATTGCTTTTAACCAGTTGAGCAGTTCGTCCATCAGAAACGCTTTGTCCCGTTGTCACGTAGTCTGCGACTCATCACTCTGAATTGTCGATGCATCTTGCTTGTGTGACCTGTCCCACTGACTTGTCTATGAGTTCTGGATTCTGGAGGTGCAGTCATGTTGACGTGGATCTTTTCTTTTGTCTGTCTGTTTGTCTGTCTATCTGTTTGTAGGCCTTCGTGCATACCTATATGTCTGTCTATCTGTATATCTGTCTATATGTGTTTGACTGTCTTTCTGACTGTTTCTCTCAGTCTCTCTCTGTGATTGTATTTTTGTCTGTTTGTGTATTTTTCTCATTCTGTGTCTCTCTGTCCGTCTGCCTGTGTGTCTGTCTCTTTGCCTGCATCATTCTGTGTGCGTGTGTGGGTACGTGTGTACGTGCGTGAGTGAGTACATGTGTGTGTGTGTTTTATTTTTTATTTATTCTTTTATATCGAGGATAATGGAATAAGGACTCGTGTGCTTTTTTACATCCAGTTCCCGTGTGTATGCGATTTTGTAAATTTTGTCATCTGTTCCCACCGGCACACAATGGCCTACTCTTTTGAAAAGCGGAACAGGATTTAACGTGTGCGCAAGATGTTCTGCATGCGTTCGAAAAGGGGGCCTCGGTTTATAGTCTTATCCGACATTGAAACAAACAAAACTTTTCCAACTTGAAGCCAAAGTGATTTACACACTTTTAAACACACAGACCTATCATTCCATAGTAGTATAGATCTACCCAAACCATGAGCAGAGCAACAGCAAGGTTTGCAGCTAAGCTTATCTGTGTGAGATGATATAAGTTGTTACTCCATCTACCAACGCACAAAACACCACTGCAATCTGTCATCAGTGACTGCTAGCACCCTTAGGATTCGAAGCTTGAAGCCTTTGTTTTTTGTTGGCGTTGCTTGTAGCCAGTTGAACAGCTCGTCCATCAGAAACGCTTTGTCCCGTTGTCACGTAGTCTGCGACTCATCACTCTGAATTATCGATGTATCTTGCTTGTCTGACCTGTCCGACTGACTTGTCTTTGAGTTCTGGATTCTGAAGGTGCAGTCTTGTTGATGTAGCTCGTTTCTTCTGTCTGTCTGTCTGTCTGTCTGTCTGTTTGTCTGTCTATATGTACGTTTGTATGTCTTCCTGTATACCTATCTGTCTGTCTATCTCTATATCTGTCTGTCTGTATTTGACTGTGTCTCTGACTGTTTCTATCAGTCTTTCCCAGTCTTTTGTTTCTATATTTGTTTTGTTCTCTGTCTGTGTCTGTCTGTCTGTCTGCCTGCCTGTGCATCAATCTCTGTGCCTGCATCATTCTGTGTGCGTGCGTGTGTGTGTGTGTGTGTGTGTGTGTGTGTGTGTGTGTGTGTGTGTGTGTGTGTGTGTGTGTGTGTGTGTGCACGTGTGTGTGTACGTGCGTGCGTGCTTGTGTGTAAGCTTATGTGTGTGAGTGTGTGTGTACTGAAAACATTGAAACAAACACAAGTTTCCCAACTTGAAGCCAAAGTGACTTACACACTTTTAAACACACAGACGTATCATTCCATAGTGGTATAGATCTACCCAACCCATGAGCCGAGCAACAGCAAGGTTTGCAGCTAAGCTCATCTGTGTGAGATGCTATAAATTGTTCCTCCATCTACCAACACACAAAACACCACTGCAATCTGTCACTGGTGACTGCTAGCACCCTTAGGATTTGAAGCTTGAAGCATGTTGGGTTTTTCTGGCGTTGCTGGTAGCCAGTTGAACAGATCATCCATCAGAAACGCTTTGTGCCGTTGTCACGTAGTCTGCGACTCATCACTCTGAATTGTCCATGCATCTTGCTTGTGTGACCTGTCCCACTGACTTGTCTTTTAGTTCTGAGTTCTGGAGGTGCAGTCTTGTTGACGTGGCTCTTTTCTTTTGTCTGTCTGTCTGTCTGTTTGTCTGTTTGTCTGTCTATCTGTTTGTATGCCTTCCTGCATACCTATCTGTCTGTCTATCTGTATATATGTCTGTCTGTATGTTACTGTCTCTCTGGCTGTTTCTCTCAGTCTCTCCCAGTCTTTGTCTTTCTGTCTGTTTCTATATTTCTTTCTTTCACTGTCTGTGTCTGTCTGTCTGTATGTCTGTACGTCCGTCTCTCTGCGTGCATCATTACTCGTGTGTGTGTGTGTTGTGTGTGTGTGTGTGTGTGTGTGTGTGTGTGTGTGTGTGTGTGTGTGTGTGTTGTGCTTGTGTGTGTGTGTGTGTGTATTGAAAACATCGAAACAAACAAAACTTTTCCAACTTGAAGCCAAAGTGACTTACACACTTTTAAGCACACAGACGTATCATTCCATAGTAGTATAGATCTACCCAAACCACGAGCAGAGCAACAGCAAGGTTTGCAGCTAAGCTCATCTGTGTGAAATGATATAAATTGTTCCTCCATCTACCAATGCACAAAACACCACTGCAATCTGTCATTGGTGACTGCTAGCACCCTTAGGATTCGAAGTTTGAAGCATGTTGTTTTTTTTGTGCTGCTTTTAACCAGTTGAACAGCTCGTCCATCAGAAACGCTTTGTTCCGTTGTCACGTAGTCTGCGACTCATGACTCTGAATTATCGATGCATCTTGCTTGTGTGACCTGTCCCACTGACTTGTCTATGAGTTCTGAGTTCTGGAGGTGCAGTCTTGTTGACGTGGCTCTTTTCTTTTGTCTGTCGATCTGTGTGTTTGTTTGTCTGTCTATCTGTTTGTATGCCTTCCTGCATACCTATCTGTCTGTCTATCTGTATATATGTTTGTATGTGACTGCCTTTCTGACTGTTTCTCTCTGTCTCTACCTGTCTTTTTCTTTTTGTCTGTTTCTATACTTCTTCCTTTCTCTGTCTGTGTCTGTCTGTCTGTCTGTCTGCCTGTGCATCCGACTCTGTGCCTGCATCATTCTGTGTGTGCGTGTATGTGTACGTGTGTGCGTATGTGCGTGCGTGCGTGTGTGTGTGCTTGTGTGTGTGTGTGTGTGTGTGTGTGTGTGTGTGTGTGTGTGTATTGAAAACATCGAAACAAACAAAACTTTTCCAACTTGAAGCCAAAGTGACTTACACACTTTTAAGCACACAGACCTATCATTCCATAGTAGTATAGATCTACCCAAACCACGAGCAGAGCAACAGCAAGGTTTGCAGCTAAGCTCATCTGTGTGAAATGATATAAATTGTTCCTCCATCTACCAATGCACAAAACACCACTGCAATCTGTCATCGGTGACTGCTAGCACCCTTAGGATTCGAAGCTTGAAGCATGTTGTTTTTTCTGGCGTTGCTTGTAGCCAGTTGAACAGCTCGTCCATCAGAAACGCTTTGTTCCGTTGTCACGTAGTCTGCGACTCATGACTCTGAATTGTCGATGCATCTTGCTTGTGTGACCTGTCCCACTGACTTGTCTTTGAGTTCTCAGTTCTGGAGGTGCAGTCCTGTTGACGTGGCTCTTTTCTTTTGTCTGTCTGTCTGTCTGTTTGTCTGTCTATCTGTTTGTATGCCTTCCTGTATACCTATATGTCTGTCTATCTGTCCGTCTGTCTATCTGTCTGTCTGTCTGTATGTGACTGTCACTTTGACTGTTTCTCTCAGTCTCTCCAAGTCTTTGTCTTTTTGTCTGTTTCTTTACTTGTTTTGTTCTCTGTCTGTGTCTGTCTGTCTGCCTGCCTGTCCTTCCGTCTCTCTGCCTGCATCATTCTGTGTGTGAGTGTGTGTGTGCTTGTGTGTGAGTGTGTGCTTGTGTGTGTGTGTGTATTGAAAACATCGAAACAAACACAACTTTTCCAACTTGAAGCCAAAGTGACTTACACACTTTTAGACACACAGACGTATCATTCCATAGTAGTACAGATCTACCCAAACCACGAGCAGAGCAACAGCAAGGTTTGCAGCTAAGCTCATCTGTGTGAGATGTTATACATTGTTACTCCATCTATCAACACACAAAACACCACTGCAATCTGTCATCGGTGACTGCTAGCACCCTTAGGATTCGAAGCTTGAAGCACGGTTTTTCTGGCGTTGCTTGTAGCCAGTTGAACAGCTCGTCCATCAGAAACGCTTTGTTCCGTTGTCATCTAGTCTGCGACTCTTCACTCTGAATTATCGATGTATCTTGCTTGTGTGACCTGTTGACTGACTTGTCTATGAGTTCTGGATTCTGGAGGTGCAGTCTTGTTGATGTGGCTCTTTTCTTTTGTCTGTCTCTCTGTTTGCCTGTCTGTCTGTCTGGCCTTCCTGCATACCTATCTGTCTGTCTATCTGTATATCTGTCTGTCTGTATTTGACTGTCTCTCTGACTGTTTCTCTCTGTCTCTCCCTGTCATTGTCTTTTTGTCTGTTTCTATATTAGTTTTGTTCTCTGTCTGTATCTGTCTGTCTGTCTGTCTGCCTGTCCGTCCATCTCTCTGCCTGCATCATTCTGTGTGCGTGCGCGCGTGTGTGTGTGTGTGTGTTGTGTGTGTGTGGTGTGTGGTTGTGGCACGCATGTGTGTACGTGCGTGCGTGCTTGTGTGTAAGCTTGTGTGTGCGTGTGTGTGTGTGGTGTGTGTGTGTGTGTGTGTGTGTGTGTGTGCGTGTGTGTGTTTGTTGTTGTTGTTGTTGTCTTCAATTTAACGTCTGTTCACTCTTAGTGATATTAGACAAGGGATGTGGAAAATGTAGTGGAAGTTAAAACAGAGAGGGGAATGTACAGAGAAAAAACTGATTAGGTAACATGTGTGTTGGTATTTTCATGCAATTAAAGGGGTGGGGGGAATCTTAAAACATGAGTAACCATTTAAATTCAACAAATTGTTAACATGAAACAACTATAAAATAACTACAACAAATACTCTAATGGGCTGTGCAATAGACATTTAACAATGGCAAAGGCTAAGTTTGGATTTTTAAAAACAGTTTCCACAGACTGCTCACAAAATGTGGTTAAAAAAGGTTTTACAATTGGACATTCAAATATGATGTGAGAGTTGGACCTATGTTCCACAGTGGACTGACATTTTAAAAAATTTTGTTATAAATGCATTTAATTTTAATTTCTAAAATATAGTGCATTAAAACTTCTTGTGGTGCGATATTAAATGTGTTTGCGAAGGAGTCATGTAACATGACTAAGGCTTAGTCCGGAGTAATTCTTTAAAGTTGGTTCTTGAATGACTTGATTCTTCCACGTACTCAGAGTTTGTTCTAATAACGGTCTCCCTCTGTAGAGTTAATGGAACATGCAGTTACACTGGATTCAAATTTGTGTCTTGCCTTTTTTGAGCTCTGTAGACCACTCTTTGAAAAAACTCCAAGTGCGAAGGAGTTAACATAAAGTCGCAAAGGAATATTCATTAAACTTAAAAGGTGTATGACCATTATTGTTCAAAATGTTTCTGGATAGTTCCTGGAATTTGGGGATTTGGGTCGCATACTTGATACGCTTAGCATCTAACAAAGTAAGTATGGTGATGGGAAATGCAAAATAAGATATAGTACGAGCCAAGATTGCAGATATGTTGTGAAAATATTGGATGTGTTTACCCAAATAGTTGTGTCTCTGTTTTTAGAGCTGGTATGACGAATGCTGACCCAGCGTATTATTTTCTAAAATGACATTGTTTTTAATATACTTTTAAGTTGTCAGTATATTAATTTAATATGTGATTGGATTTCTGCAACCATGATATTTTGGTTTTCGTTCTTTTTTATTAGTACATTTATATAAAATTGCTTTATTAGTCAGACGGGATGGAAAGCTTCTTTTGCTTTCAAATTATAATGTTTAAAGTTCGATTTTGCAAGGTTCTGATACATAGTACCCATAGGGTTAAACAGCATATGTTAGCTTTTGGATAATTTGTTTTGCTTCGACTTTTATTTATAGAAAACAAAAGTTTTATTTGTAGTGTTGCATAAAAATATTTGGCAATGCAAGTTGTTCGGTATTCAGTAGGGGAAGTCCCCAATCGTTATAAGTTCTTGGTGGAGGTGTGGAATGGTACATAAGGGCAAGTTATATGTGATTACGTTCACATTTGGAGTTTTTTCAGTAAATATTGGGAGCACTAAAAAAGAGTTTTGTCATAAGACTGCTTGGACGTAAAGTGACGTAGCTAAGCATTTTCAGAGTGTCACATCTTGTCCCAAGGATGTTGGTAACTATTAAGAAAAAATTAATACTTTTTTTCGCTTTTGTTAGAATGTCATCCAATATGAGCTTCCAGTCAATTTGATGTAAGTAAAATGCCAAAATTGACGTATTTGTGTATAATTAGCTCCTATCTACACTGTGGTAGTGTGTGGATATCCACCATTTGCCATTGTTAAAAAGATAATGTGCGGTTTTTTTTGTTGAAAAATGTCATACATTTCAAAATATATTTATAAAAATATCTACATTTTTTGTAGATTTTTCTGGTATAATGAATATCCTTTTGTTGTTATGCGTTCATAGTGACATTATCACCATACATATATCACAGAATATTGTACTAGGATGTATTTTTAGACATTTTTGTGGGTTAGATTAATAAAAGTATATTAATCGGGAAAAGGGGCTATAAACGAAACCTGTGGTAAACATATGGCGTGATAGAGTGTGAGTTGTATCCTATTCTTGGTATATTCTGTTCATAAATAGCTTTTGATATAATAATAAACTTTCCAGATAATCCAATAGTCTTCTTTATGCAGTAATTTAGCATGCAGATTGATCGTAGTTTTCGTGGACATAACAAAAAGTTGAAGTCATTTTTTTTTCTTGCAACTGTGTTTGACTTTTGTGTTAGTTTAACTAGATTATCAATTGCAGATTGCTTTTTGAAAGGCCTGCTTGATTGATTGGAACTACTTATTTTTTGACCAATAATTCACAATCTTTTAGAATGATTCGTCTTTAGCTTACCTGTGTTGAAGACAGCGCTATGGGGTGTGTAACTAGTTTTGTCATTTTTGGCTTTTCTTGCTTTGAATGGGGAACAAAGCTGGATGCTTCCAGTTGACTGGGCAATAACATTAGTAACACTTTTTGGAAAAGGTAATGTAATAGAAAACATGAATTATTTGGTAAATGTTTTAAGCATCTCATTGGTATGGCATCTATCAAAGAAGTTTCTTATTAGGAAGGGAATGTAATACATTTTTACTTCATGTTGTTATTGGAGCATTGATGTTTCGGTGTTCTTAGAAAGTGGGTCTCTTTCTTTTTTTTGTCTTACAATGAATAATGCCTCTGAAAAATTCAAATGCTTTTGTTCCTTCAGATATCTGTATTACTGCTTTCTAAGTGAGAGACCGTCAATACGCATGATTTGAGATATTATCTGCAAAACGCACGCTTTTCTGCATTGGATGAATTGTTGTTTTTTTAGATAATGGAACTTGGTAAAGTCCACTTTTTCATTTCATGAAATTTTTTTTCCACACTTTATTTTAGATCTGTATGACTTGATATGTCATGGAACAAAAATGACGACCATATTGTTCGCTTTCCCTGAGTCTGACATGTTAGCTATCTTTTTTTTGTGTTCTGTTTTTCGTGGTTATTTTGAAGTTTATTATTTAGATTCATTTTAAACAATAAATGCTTGTTGGTCATGTTATACGCAAGCAGGTGTCCCCAACACATTCCTGAACATTTTTTGATTTTAAATGATTTTAATGATGGGAATTGTAGGTGGGGTTGAATAATGGCATTGTAAACAAGTTGGACTAAAAATTGGGTCAATATATTAGAATCTAAGTTGTTTTTATTGTAGGCGCAGGGATATTTTAAAAACTTCTCGCATCGGCTCTGTTATTTAAATTTTGGACTTATGACTTTTTCCAGTGTCAAGGGATTTGCTTTCTTTGAATGTTATTACAAATAGGTAGGTGATCATTCAATTTATTTCACTTGTGACCATGTACCTTTGGGAGACGAGAGAAGATATCAAGACAAATCTAGTGCTGCTGCTTGTGTGTGCAAGTCAGGTATTCTGTGACACTGCCATCAATAATAGGAAGGCAGAGTTATTTAGTTTTCTAAAAAACGATTGGGGGAAATGATATACTTCCTTTATCCCAAAAGGGCGTGGTGCGCATTAAATCTCTCATACAGCACTTATGAATATCTTGACCTGTGATGCAGCCTTGAATTAGAGTATTAGTCCCTTTCGGTAAATAACGATACGATATTATGATAATCATTTGTAAATTAAACACTGTGCAGACATGACTATGAATCTGATAAAATGTGCTTAGGATTGGTGAAAAAACCTTATAATGACTCTCTTGTAATATATTGTGTATTGATTTTAATCAACAGCATCTAATGTTATGTACAGGAGGCTAAGTAACTTGAAGTTTAGGTAGTTTACATTTTTTACATTAGGGACTGTAAACATACGAATGGCTATGTTATTTGAAGATGTTGAATTAAATATGGCAGATTAGTGGAAATTGATCTGCATTCACTTGCATGATTTAAGCATTTGTGATTTTTCAGAGGCTAAAAAGTTGTAAACAAAAAATGCAATAGCAAAAATAGATAACTGGTATTAATGGCACAGGTGCCAGTAAAACAAATAATACCGGTAAATATTTCAATATATCAACACAAAGAGGGAGAAACAGATACATAATAAATAAAAAAATAAATAAATAGGAAAACAAAACAAAAAACAGTTCCAAATCGGTTGAAGTGCTGTGAGGGAGATTACAGTGTCTATTATCTGTAAGCGTGGTTGCAAAGCATTGACATAAAAATGTCACCATTCCAGGTGATTGTTCAACATACGGACATTATTCTGCCGGATACATTGCCTCCACATGCGGCTGTCCTGCTGGTAGAGTACTGTCCCTGGCTGTAGTCTGGCTGTTGCTGGCGGTCTTCAAATGCGTAGGGTGGTGGCTGGTACTGATTCATGCGATGAAACCTAGTTCTGGGTTTCCTCTTCGGTGTTTCCCAAAACAAGGCATGAACGTGCCTGCCAATGTTTCTTGCCAGAATACTTGAACCATGAACCTTAGGATGAAATGAATCTTTATAATGATGATGAGTGTACATATTTTCATGTGAGACAAATGACACATTGCTTTGGTTATATAATTGTGAACACGTTATTGCATTGAAAAGTTCTCTTTTCATCTGAAGGCTGGGATTTTTCACAGGGGCAACTTTGCTTATCACAACTTTCGTATCCGGAAAAGTAGCTAAAACTTGTTTTACATTTTTAACCATGTGTTTGCTAGCTTCTTGGGGATCTGACTTTTTCAGATCATTTACCCCACAATGAACTACTACAGCGTGGGGTTTATTAATAGCAGTGGCACTACTCATAATCAGAGGAATGTCACTGATTTGATATGATTTTCTTTTCTCCACTCTGAACCCATAAGACTGTCCTAGACGTTTGCCATTAACGCTGTTTAGAACCGAGTCTTGCAGAAGGAGTACAGAGGGAAGAGCAGAATGTTCTTCTGCACTACATGGTTTGACGTCAGATGTTTTTCGCGTCAGAGTCTGGCGCCCTGTCAGATCTGGTTCTTCTTTTTTAGGCCTAGTGTTATTTGTTGTACACACTGACCTCTTTGGGGATACAGGCAGCTGAGGTTGTTTATGTCTAGGTGGAGTAGGAGCCCGTTGCTGTTGTACGGTTTCTGCATAGGTGGCAGGCCGTGATGGGGAGGCAGATAGAACGGGTTCTGTCTGGGTTCCTGTCATGGCCCTGCCAGAGTCTTCCCTTGTGGAGCCCAGTCTCTCTGTGATGGGGTTTGCAGCTAGAAGTTGCGTCTGGGTGGCAATGGTCTTTTCAAGACTGGTTATTTTTTCAACCAGTTGCAGAATGGTAGTGTGTAATTCTGCAATTGCAGAGGTGTTCTTTTTACAACCAGGATGACTGTTGTCGTTGCCACTGGTAGCATTTTGAGTTGTTGATCCAGATCTATTCTCGTTAGACTCTGCATTGTTGTCGAAATTTGTCCTTGAGAGTGCTTTATCACTGCCGTCTTCGTTACTTTTGCTCGTGGTCACGTTTGCAGGATAGCATGATGTCGATCTAGTCCGTCTTGTTTTTGTCATTTTGTAAGCTTTTGCATTTGCACTCAGCGCTAGTTTTAGAGGCTGCTTGTTTTCCCCATGTTGATGACGTGTGTATGTGTGTGTGTGTGTGTGTGTGTACTCAACATTGAAACAAACATAACTTTTCCAACTTGAAGCCAAAGTGATTTACACACTTTTAAACACACAGACGTATCATTCCATAGCAGTATAGATCTACCCAAACCATGAGAAGAGCAACAGCAAGGTTTGCAGCTAAGCTCATCTGTGTGAGATGATAGACATTGTTACTCCATCTACCAACGCACAAAACACCACTGCAATCTGTCATCAGTGACTGCTAGCACCCTTAGGATTCGAAGCTTGAAGCATGGGGTTTTTTTTTTGCGTTGCTTGTAGCCAGTTGAACAGCTCGTCCATCAGAAAGGCTTTGTTCCGTTGTCACGTAGTCTGCGACTCATCACTCTGACTTATCGATGCATCTTGCTTGTGTGACCTGTCCCACTGACTTGTCCATGAGTTCTGGATTCTGGAGGTGCAGTCCTGTTGATGTAGATTTGTTCTTTTGTTTGTCTGCCTGTCTGTTTGTCTGTTTGTCTATCTGTTTGTATGCCTTCCTGCATACCTATCCGTTTGTCTATCTGTATATCTGTCTGTATCTGACTGTCTCTCTGACTGTTTCTCTCAGTCTCTCCCTGTGATTGTATTTTTGTCTGTTTGTGTATTTGTCTTGTTCTCTGTCTGTCTGTCTATCTTCCTGTGCGCCCGTCTCTCTGCCTGTATCATTCTGTGTGTGTGTGTACGTGCGTGCGTGCTTGTGTGTAAGCTTGTGCGCGCTTGTGTGTGTATTGAAAACTTTGAAACAAAACAAAACTTTTCCCAACTTGAAGCCAAAGTGACTTACACACTTTTAAGCACACAGACGTATCATTCCATAGTAGTGTAGATCTACCCAAACCACGAGCAGAGCAACAGCAAGTTTTGCAGCTATGCTCATCTGTGTGAGATGCTATAAATTGTTCCTCCATCTACCAAGCACAAAACACCACTGCAATCTGTCATCGGTGACTACTAACACCCTTAGGATTCGAAGCTTGAAGCATGTTGGTTTTTTTCTGCGTTGCTTTTAACCAGTTGAACAGCTCGTCCATCAGAAACGCTTTGTGCCGTTGTCACGTGGTCTGCGACTCATCACTCTGAATTATCGATGCATCTTGCTTGTGTGACCTGTCCCACTGACTTGTCTATGAGTTCTGGAT
>CM054136.1:53633178-53648178 GCA_028751875.1 Rapana venosa
CGTAGAAAGAACAACCATACAAGCTTTCACACTGGAAATATATAAGAGAAGAAAAAGGCCAACAACACACAGGATTTGTTTGTTGAGGGGGGTGTTTGGGGGTGGGGGGGGGGGGGCAGAGGGTAGAAGGAACCACTCCCTCCTGCAGCTGTTGTTGAGTAACCTGATGATCCCCACACCGTTCTTACCACAAAGCATTGTCTTCTGTTGTTGTTATTGTTGCTGTCTTTTGGTGGGTGTAGGGGTAGGACCTGTTGATGAAAACTTCCCTGTGGCAGGTCTTCTTTAAACAGAAGCCTTCTCCACTCCCTCAGTAGTCATGGACTAAGAGGATTTTTAGTGGAGAGAGAGAGAGAGACAGACAGACAGACAGAGAGATAGAGAGCGACTCAAACTCAAACTCAAATAATTTAACTGCCTAGATAGAGCATATCCATTGCAATGGGAGATAACAACATTTATGGTTGTCCTGACAAGGATTCCTTGTCACGAAATATTTAGCCATAATTTTTGTCAACAAACATCAGAGAGAGAGAGAGAGAGAGAGAGAGATATGCAGATATGTAGACAGACAGACAGACAAACTGAATGACTGACAGAGACCAGGCAGAGAGACATGCCAGAAAAATAGACAAGCAGGTAGACAGATATACAGGTAGATAGAGAGTACAGCCAGACAGACAGAGACAGCCAGATAGACTGATTTAGAGACAGAACATACGTTTGGACAGAAAGAGCAAGGCTGGCAACAGACAGACAGACAAATAGAGAAATAAACACACAGAAAGAAAAAAACAGAGACAGAAAAAACACAGGCTGCCTTCGGTAGAGGAAAACAGACAGACAGACAGACACTCTGGCAGTTAGACTGGAGAGACAGAGAGAGACAGAAACAAAGACTGCATGAATAGAGACAAGCAGACAGACACTCCGGCAGTTCATTAGAGAGACAGAGAGAAACAGCAACAAAGAATGCGTGAGATAGAGACAAACAGAGCAGACAGACAAACACTCTGGCAGTTAAATCAGAGAGGCAGAAAAAAAAAACCCAACAACACACGCTCGCAGATCTGACATAAAGTGTGCCCCCTAAAACCATATAATTATTTTCTTTTTGTAATGGAATCTCTCTCTCTCTCAACCTGCTTCCTTCGTCTGTTTTTGTAAGGTAACCCGATGATTTGCGCACCATCTCCCACCATAGACCTCAGAACCATTCCTTCTGAGTGTTGTCTGTCTTTTGGTGGTGTAGGGGTATGACCTGTTTCAAGGTTTTCCTTAATCAAACGCGCACGCGCGCGCGTGCACGCACGCACGCACACACACACAGACACACACATACATACGCATGCACACACACACATACACATACACGCACGCACGCACACACACACGCGCGCACGCGCACACACACAAACACACTTCTTTCACTCCCGCAGTCTTCATGGGCTAAAAGGATGTTAATAGATTAAGAGAGAGAGAGAGAGAGAGAGAGAGAGAGAGAGAGAGAGAGAGAGAGAGAGAGGAGAGAGAGAGAGAGAGAGAGAGAGGCATACAGACAGACAGACAGAGACAGAGAAAGAGACACACACACACAGAGGAGAGACAGACAGACAGAAACAGAGACAGAGATACAGAGAGAAACAGAGACAGAGAGACAGAGTTTTCATTGACTCCACCCTATAGACCAAGGTATACACGACATAATTCTCTGACAATGCCAGAACGATTAATGGCATTGTCTCTGCTCGCTAGAAAAATCCATTCAAAATAGCCCCATACAAGAGGAACATGCTGGTCTTGACTTTGACCAGCCTTCAGAAAGACGGATGAAGAAAGATTGGGTCACTGTGGATGAAACAGGAGATTTTGAAGAAGAAGGTGATGTATGAGGGTTTCTTAGGGTCAGAGTGATTACTACGACATTTGAAAAAGATCTGGGAATTAATTGCCTGCTCTTTCAGTCTTCCCCCTCCCCCTTCACTGTCTCTATCTCTGTCTGTCTGTCTGTCTGTCTCTCTGTCTCTCTGTCTGTCTGTCTCTTTTCTCTCTCTCTCTCTCTCTCTCTCTCTCTCTCTCTCTCTCTCTCCTGGGAACCAGACCTTGTTTTTCGCGGCCAGTTGTTTCCTCCTGACAACATTTTAATAGGCATGAAGAGAGAGAAAGAGAGAGAGAGAGAGAGAGAGAGAGAGAGAGAGAGAGAGAGAGAGAGAGAGAAGACAGACAGAGACACAGACAGACAGAGACACAGAGACAGAGAGAGACAGACAGACACAGAGACAGAAATAGAGAGAGATGGGGAGAGAGAGAAAATGATAGATAAAGACAGAGAGAGAGGAGAGAGAGACAGAGACAGAGACAGAGACAGACAGAGGCAAACACACAAAGTTTTCTTTGACTCCACTTTATAGAGAACAAGATATCAATGGCATAATAAAAAAATGCCAGCATGATCAGTGACATTGTCTTTTTGATCACTAGAGAAAATATTGCAGAGAGATAGAGAGAGTGACAGACAGAAAGACAGACAGATAGACAGTACAGAGAGAGAAACAGAGAGAGAGACAGAGACAGACAGAGAGACAGAGAGAGAGACAGAGACAGACAGACAGACAGAGTGTTCTTGACTCTATGGTATTGACCATGACATGAACGGCATAATTATAATAATGATAGCACGATTAATGACATTGTCTTTGATCGCTAGACAGCAACAAAAACATGATGCCAACTAATCAATCAATTCAAAACAGCTCCATAGAAGATGAACATGTTTGTCTTGTCTTTTAGCAGCCTTCAGAAAGAAGGATGAAGAAAGATTGGGTCACTGTGGATGAAGCAGGAGAATTGAAAGAAGATGATGTATGAGGGTTTCTTAAGGTCAGAGTAATTACTACGAAATTTGAAAAAGATCTGGGAGTTAATTGTCTGCTCTTTCAGTCTGCCCCCTCCCCTTTCTCTGTCTCTCTGTCTCTCTCTGTCTGTCTGTCTGTCTGTCTGTCTGTCTGTCTGCTCTCTCTCTCTCTCTCTCTTCTCTCTCTCTCTCTCTCTCCCTCTCTCTCTCTGACTTCTTAAATCAACCAACATGTTTATTGTTTTGAAAACGTGGAAGATCTTGATTATTTCATTTTTGGTATGCCATTTCTACATTAATAAGAATGAGCTTATTTGCATTTGTAAGGGCATGTGTGTATGGTGTGTGTGCATGCATGCACATGTGTTTGTGTGTAATTATATAGGTGTGTGAGTATGTGTACGCGCGTGTGTGTGTATGTGTGTGCGTGAGGGAGAGAGAGGGAGAACGAGAGGGGAGAGAGAGAGATGAGCAGAGAGATGAGAGAGAGAGGAGAGAGAGGAGGAGATGAGAGAGAAGAGAGAGAGAGAGAGAGAGGAGGAGAGAGAGAGAGAGAGTGAATGCACATTAGACTGATCTTTACATGCAACCTTGAAATTGTTGACAAATTAATGTCAAGTGCTTTGCTTTGGTTTGTTTTGCTTCAAGATGTTCTGAACCTCATGTCATGGCCATATGGCCTGGTACATTAAATGCTCCGAGTTCCGAGTTCTCTCTCTCTCTCTCTCTCTCTCTCTCATCTCTCCTCTCTCTCTCTCTCTCTCTCTCTCTCTCTCTTCTCTCTCTCTCTCTCTCTACTGGGAACCAGACCTTGGTTTTCACGGCCAGTATTTTCCTCCTGACAACAGTTTGATCGGCATGAAGGAGCGAGAGAGAGAGAGAGAGATGAGGAGAGAAGAGAGAGAGAGGAGAGAGGAGAGAGAGAGAGAGAGAGAGAGAGAGAGAGAGACGAACAAGACAGCAGAGACAGACAGACAGACAGACAGGGAGAGAGAGACACACACACACAAAGACAGAAATAGAGAGAGAGAGGAGAGAGAGAGAGAATGATAGATAAAGACGCAGAGAGAGAGAGACAGACAGAACAGACGGACAGTACAGAAAGAGGGAAAGAGAGACAGAGAGACAGAGAGAGAGGCAGAAAAAGAGGTTTTGTTGACTCCACCTTATAGACCAAAGTATGAACGGCATAATTATAACAATGCCAGTACAATTAATTTCATTGCTAGAAATAATGCTAACTGATCAATCCATTCAAATTAGCCCCATAGAAGAGGAACATGTTAGTCTTGTCTTTGACCAGCCTTCAGAAAGACGGATGAAGAAAGATTGGGTCACTGTGGATGAAGCAGGAGAATTGAAAGAAGATGATGTATGAGGGTTTCTGAAGGTCAGAGTAATTACTATGACATTTTAAAAAGATCTGGGAGTTAATTATCAGCTCTTTCAGTCTGCCACCTCCCCTTTCTCTGTCTCTCTGTCTCTCTCTGTCTCTCTGTCTGTCTGTCTGTCTCTTCTTCTTCTCTGTCTCTCTCTCTCTCTCTCTTCTCTCTCCTCTCTCTCTCTCTCTCTCTCTCTCTCTCTCCTCTCTCTCTCTGACTTCTTAAATCAACCAACATGTTTATTGTTTTGAAAACGTGGAAGATCTTGATTATTTCATTTTTGGTATGCCATTTCTACATTAATGAGAATGAGCTTATTTGCATTTGTAAGGGCATGTGTGTATGGTGTGTGTGCATGCACATGTGTTTGTGTGTAATTATATAGGTGTGTGAGTATGTGTGCGTGCATGTGTGTGTGTGTATGTGTGTGCGTGATGGAGAGAGGGAGAAGAGGAGAGTGAGAAGAGAGAGAGAGAGAGGAGAGAGAGAGAGAGAGAGGAGAGAGAGAGAGATGAGAGAGGGAAGAGATAGAGAGAGAGAGAGGAGGAGAGAAATGCACATTAGACTGATCTTTACATGCAACTTGAAATTGTTGACAAATTAATTAATGTGAAGTGTTATGCTTTGGTTTGTTTTGCTTCAAGATGTTCTGAACCTCATGTCATGGGCATACGGCCTGGTACATTAAATGTTCCGAGTTCCGAGTTTTCTCTCTCTCTCTCTCTCTCTCTCTCTCTCTTCTCTCCTCTCTCTCTCTCTCTCTCTCTCTCTCTCTCTCTCTCTCTCTCCTGGGAACCAGACCTTGGATTTTCATGGCCAGTTGTTTCCTCCTGACAACAGTTTGATAGGCATGAAGGAGAGAGAGACACAGAGAGAGAGAGAGACAGACAGACAGACAGAGACACAGAGAGAGACAGACAGACACAGAGACAGAAATAGAGAGAGAGGGAGAGAGAGAGAATGATAGAGAAAGACAGAGAGAGAGAGACAGAGACAGACAGAGACAAGGAGACAAAGTTTTCTTTGACTCCATTTTATAGAGAATATGATATCAACGGCATAATAAAAACAATGCCAACACGATCAATGACATTATCTTTTTGATCACTAGAGAAAATAATGCAGAGAGAGAGAGATAGAGAGAGAGTGAGACATACAGAGAGACAAAGAGAAACAGACAGACAGACAGAGTGTTCCTGACTCCATGGTATTGACCAAGACATGAACGGCATAATTAAAATAATGACAGCTCGATTAATAGCATTGCCTTTGATCGTTAGAAAAAACAACAACCTGATGCCATCTGATCAATCAATGCAAAACAGCCCCATAGAAGAGGAACATGTCGGTCTTGTCTTTGACCAGCCTTCAGAAAGACGGATGAAGAAAGATCGGGTCACTGTGGATGAAGCAGGAGATTTTGAAGAAGAAGATGATGTATGAGGTTTTCTGAAGGTCAGAGTAATTACTTCGACATTTGACAAAGATCTGTGAGTTAATTGTCTGCTCTTTCAGTCTGCCCCTCACCCCCTACCCCCTTCCTGAAAACCAGACCTTGTTTTTTTCACATCCAGTTGTTTCCTCCTGACAACGTTTTAGCAGGCATGAAGAGAGAGAGAGAGACTGAGAGATAGAGAGAGAGAGAGTGAGAGAGACAGAGAGAGAGAGAAAAGAAGAGAGAGGAGAGAGAGAAGAGAGAAAGAGAGAGAGAGATAGAAAGAGAGAGATAGAGAGAAAGAGAGAGAGAGAGAGAGAGAGAGAGAGAGAGAGAGATAGAGAGAGAAAGATAGATAGAAAGAGACAGGGACAAAGACAGAGACACAGAGAGACAGAGACACAGAGAGAGACAGACAGTACAGAGAGATAGAGAAAGAGAGACAGAGGCACATAGAAATGGAAGAGAGAGAAACAGACAGACAGAGTGATAGAGAGAGAGAGACAGAGAGATCAAACAAAAAATAAATCAAACCAAACTGTTATTTCAATGATAATGAATAAGCAACCATGTGCTTTTTTACATCCAGTCCCTGCCATTAGAGAGAGAGAGAGAGAGATAGTTTGCACTGCTCACTATATTTGTTCTCCAAAATGCTGAATCCTCCAAGGAAAACCCGAAGAGATGTGACTGAAAAAGCAAAGAAGTGGATCGGTGGTCTAGAGGTAATGCGCCTGTCTAGAAAGGGAAAAGTCTGGGTCGGAAGTGTGCGGTGGTTCGAATCCTGTTTGGGCCCGAAACTTTTCCCCATCCATTAGACCAGGAGTGGTGGTCTGGACGCTAGTCTTTCGGATGAGACGATAAACCGAGGTCCCGTGTGTTACACAAAATTATTCAGCGCACGTAAAAGAACCCACGGCAACAAGAGCGTTGTCCCTGGCAAAGTTCTTAGAAAAAAGCCAGTCTGATAGGGAAACAAATACAGTTGCAAATGAACAAAAAAAAGAAAAATAGGGTGGTGCTGCTCTTGTGGTGACGTGCTCTCCCCGGGGAGAGCAGCCCGATTTTCACGCGGGTAAATCTCGTGATTTAAAATGGTATAGATAAATTTTTAAAAACCCACCAGATAACACCAGGTTAGTTCGATTACTACGATACTACTGAAATACAGGGACGGGATAGCTCAGTTGTCAGAGCACTCGCTTTCCCCAGCTAAGGTTAAGCAGCGTGGTTACCACTTGGATGGGTGACCATTTGCACGCCTTAGCTTCAGTACAGTCCCCCAGTTCACCTAGATGTAAATGGGTACCTGCCTCTTTAGGGTCAGGGAAGGTAAAGCAGCGAGGGAGAGGAGATGGGCGCCGCCCTCAATATGCTGGCCCGTTAAGAAGTTGAGGTTTCCAATGCCTCACTGCCATACGACCACTTAGGTTATGGGACACCTTTACCTTTACGTTCTTTTACAGAAACACATCGCCACAGAGACAGAAGAGTTGCAGGAATCAAATTCACGTGTCTGGAATAGTGACCAACAGCAGAGAATTATTTTTATTGTTTCTTTTTTTGTCTTTTATTGCAGTATATGTGTGAAGCAGATATAGAACACAGCCACAAGCGCAAAACCAAATTTCCATTCACTAGTTTACATAGTTAGAATAATATTTTATAGTTCATTCTAAATCTGCAACCTGCTTTTTTTCTTCTCTTTCTTTCTTTCTTTCTTTCTTTCTTTCTTTCTTTCTTTCTTTTTCTTTCTTTCTTTCTTTCTGTCTGTCTGTCTGTCTGTCTGTATGTCTGTCTTTCTTTCTTTCTAGCCTGCTCGCTCGATTGTTTGCTTTCTCTCTTTCTTTTGTATTTTCCTTTTTTCTTTCTTTCTTGCGTGCCTGCTTGCTTGCTGGATTGTTTTCTTTCTTGATTTTTTCCTTGCTGTTAATCTCTCTGTCTTTCTTTCTCCCTTTTGGAAAGACAAATAAACAGGATAATAGTTTCTCGAAATTGGAATGCAGCTAAACATTAGACACATTCGGTCGCATACACACATTCTCACCACTGCTGAGCCTCACAAGTTCAGCTAAGGAGCCAGGGGGGAAAAATCCACACGACAGAATAATTCTGCTGCCAGATATATTTTTGAAGAACTCATGAGAAGAGGTCATGGCTGCTGGAGCTAAATACATCGTCTCATCTAAATATAAGCTGACGATGCTGACACTGAAAGATAGGATTCCAGTCATTTCCATAAAGAGCCATACAGGTGGGGAAGACTGGATGACTTCGATAGAGCACGAACAAAAGAGATAAAACAAATAGAGAGAACAAAAAGAGACCTAGAAAATAGAGAAAAAATGAGCGTGGTGCTGTCTATTCATTCTCTGCCTACATCAGCACTGAGAGATCAGCCAGTGTCTGTATCAGTTTCTTCAAAAGAGGAAATTGGGGCTCACGCCACCGATAGGGCTTTCACACGCGATAATCGATATATGTTTTATAGGGTCTGTTGAGCTAAGCGTTTAGCAAAGTGGAGAAAGTGTTCGCAGAATGTAAAATACGAAAAATGATACCGTATTTATTTGATTAGCGATTGTTGAACAAGCTTTTATCAGCAAAAATGATATTATTTTGGAATAGATCCTTTTGAAGTTGTAGTTGTGTTTGTAAAAAAATACGTTTGATAACTTGTACGGATTTGGTATGGATATTTCCGATAGATAAATCAGTTACAAGAACAGTGTCTGGGGGGATGTAGGCATTACCTCCCTCCCTTCACTTTCACCTACCCTAAGTCCTGTAGCCTGTGGGGCACACGAGATTTTTGCAACCAGCTTCCTCCACTCTTGCGGCCTCTGTTTTCCCCGTAACAAATCGTTACACTCAGGATCAGTTCACTCTCGATGTTTTTTTCTCATATTTCTCGTCTGCCTTCATCCCTCTTCCTTTACTGTTCCCTGTAGGACTTTCTGTAGGATTTAAAATCTTAAACTCCTCCGGATAGCCGACCCATCTGCAATGACCAAATTTGAAAGTCCTCTGGAACGGCAAAACATCGCCTCAGCTTCAATATCAACTGATGCTTTCCCCTTTGATCAAGTCCATTTTTTTGTACGCATATGAAAAGGTGGGCCATAACAGAGACATTGAAAGAAGATACAGCATAAATGAGGTGCTTTCGCAAATTTCTTGGTATCTCATACAGTGATAATCCCCAAATGAGGAGTGAGAACCCGCTTAAAAACGCCATCGGCGTCAGGGGTAGCTCGACATCGGTGAAAAAACGCAAACTGAAGTTGGTACAGCACGTCACCGAACATCTGGATGCCAAGACTTTTCTCAGGGAACAGTGTACGAAAAGCTGGCTTTATCATTTCCCAAATATTGCTATTCTCAACTGAGCTTTAACCTTCTCTCTCTCTCTCTCTCTCTCTCTCTCCTTCCCCTCTCTCTCTCTCTCTCTCTTCTCTCTCTCTCTCTTCTCTTCTCTCCTCTCTCTCTCTTCTCCTCTCTCTTCTCTCTCTCTCTTCTCTCTCTCTCTCTTCTTCGGGGAACGGGATAGCTGGGAGTTGAACATGCGCTCGCAATCTGACCCGGGTTCAATCCCGTTCAGGGGGTTTTTTCCTTGGAGTAAAAACAGTGCAGACTCACTCTCCACGAAGTCCTTCGGATGAGACTGTTAAAACCAGGTCCCGGTGCGAACGCCGCGAACACCTTGTGCAAAACGTTAAATCCTGTTCGGTGGAAAAAGCCTCCTCTCTCTCTTCGCCAGAAACCTAGTTATGACACTTTTAACCAGTCAAGACATATTTTATTTCAAACCAAAGACTTCCCCCATCCGTTTCATATTTTACCATGTTCTATAACCTGCTAAATTTATATGGCCTCTGCGATTTTTATGGAACTTTTGAAAAAACTTTGACTATCGAAATTTTATTTCAAGATTTTGTTGCACGCACTAATTGTAAATATTGTTTGTTTAAACTTTTGATTTTTTTTACATGATTGCATGACTGTGTAAGATTAGGTTGAATGCTGCGCTTTGATTTGCCCTTTGCAAGAATAGCGTATATAGTTCCATTTATATATCATTATTATTATTATTATTATTATTATATTATTAAAGATTCAAAATTACAAAAACCGCAACAACACGGGGACAGGATGTTAAAAAAAACATAAGGGGTTTATCCACTATCCTCGATATAAAAGAATAAATTAAAAAAAATGAATCTAAACAACAAACCCACCCACGCGCGCAGACACCACAAAATACGAGGAATAGATGTACATAAAAATATGCCATGTTCAAGAAATTTTGATGACTCTCAGCAGTTCATAACATCAGTTGCGAGGTTATTTTATCTCCCGGTAAGACCTCTACGTAGATTTGTGAGAATATAAATTAAATACATAAGAGAGAGAAAGAGAAGAAAAGGGAGAGAGAGAGAGAGAGGGGAAGAGAGAGAGAGAGAGAGAGAGGAGAGAGAGAGAGAGAGAGAGAGAGAGATGTTGGTTTGAAGGGGGTGTTTTTTCCCAAGTGTGAATGGACATTAAACAAACAAACACAGAAAACACATACCACAACACCATACAGGCACCAACACAACCACACACACCACACACCCACACACACTAACTGGGACAGATGAAAACTCTGCCACGGGGAAACAAAAAAGACACTAAACCTACACATAAGGTCAATGCTCCCTGGTCAACCACCCACCTCCAAACACAAGGTAACAAGTCTGCCACGTCAACATCACTAGAAACTAGGCCAAGAAAAACCAATATTGAATCAAAACCGAAACAGGCTAACAAAATACACACGCCTCCATAAAAAAAAGCAAAATACCAACAGATAAAAAGCCAAAAAGACAAAACTACAATCTAAATCATAACTATCAATATAGTGTACCGGATAGCCTAGTGGTTAGAACATTGCGCTTGCAATCTGATAACCCGGGTTCGATTTCCGCTCAAGGGGATATTTTCCCCTGGATTTAACATCAGTGCAGACTCCACTCTCCCCAAAAGTCCTTCGGATGAGACTATAAACCGAGGTCCCGTGTACCAACGCACGCAGAACATCTTGCGCACACGTTAAATCCTGTTCCGCTTTATCGTAAGAACAGGCAATTTTGTGCCGGTGGGGACAGATGACAAAATCACAAAACCGCATACACACGAGGACAGGATGTAAAAAACACCATGAGTGCCTATTCCACTATCCTTGATATAAAAAAATAAATAAAATAAATGAATCTAAACAAACAAACACACACACGTGCACACACACCTACACCCCACACACACACACACCACATACACACGCACACACAAACACACACACTATTTGGGACAGATGAAAACGCCGCCACGGGGAAACGAAACAAAGACCACTGAACCTACCCAATAAGGTCAATGCTCCGCTGTCAACCACCCCACCTCCAAACACCAGCGTAACAAGTCTGCCACGTAAACATCACTAGAAACTAGGCCAAGAAAAACCACATTGAATCAAAACCGAACAGGCTAACAGAATACACAAGCCTCCATTAAAAAAAGCAAAATGCCAACAGAAAAAAAGCCAAAAAGACAAACTACAATCTAAATCATAACTATCAATTTAGTGTACGGGATAACATAGTGGATAGAACATTGCGCTTACAATCTGACGGCCTGGGTTCGAATCCCGTTCAAGGGGATTTTGCCCCTGGAGTTAACATCAGTGCAGACTCCACTCTCCCCAAAAGTCCTTCAGATGAGACTATAAACCGAGGTCCCGTGTGTGCGAACGCACGCAAAACATCTTGCACACACGCTAAATCCTGTTCCGTTTTTTCGTAAGAACAGGCAATTTTGTGCCGGTGGGAACAGATGACAAAATTACAAAACCGCATACACACGGTGACAGGATAAGAAAAAAACCCATGAGTGCTTATTCCACTATCCTCGATATACAAGAATAAATGAGATAAATGAATGTAAACAAATAAACACACACACACACGCACACATACACACACGCACACAGACCATAACACGCACATTCACACACTTTACACCACAATATACGCACACATACACACACACACACACACTCACACACTAACTGGGACAGATGAAAACGCTGCCACAGGAAAACAAAACAAAGACCAATAAACCTACCCAATAAGGTCAATGCTCTGCTGTCAACCACCCCGCCTCCAAACACCAAGTAACAAGTCTGCCACGTCAACATCATTAGAAACTAGGCCAAGATAAACCAACGTTGAATCAAAACCAAAACAGGCTAACAGAATACACACGCCTCCATATAAAAGCAAAATTATAACAGAAAAAAAGCCAAAGAGACAAACTACAACTAAATCATAGCTATCAATATTGTCACAATAAAAGTGACACGATAATGTCTGCCCCCACAAATGCTGCCATCCAGTTTTGTGTGTGTGTGTTTTTGTCAAACAATGACAATAACATGAATAAAATACGGATGCACCATACTCATCCTTGTGTTAGAATAACTGTTCCATATACTTCGTCGATTTCAAAGGCTGGATAAAACAACCGTCGTTGATTACAGCATCGAAATAATTGATGATTGTCATGTCAGAAAGCTTCAATCTGAAATGACAACATGCAAGAGGTATACCGTTGCGTGTGTGTGTGTGTGGGGAGGGGGGGGGCAAATCTATAATTAAGCTCAGATTCTTGCATGCTGCCTTGGAAATAAATGAGTTACGAATAACTTGTCCCTGTTTGGTAGAAATTATGTTTGTTCTATGCAATTGTATAATTTGGAACTGCACGATAAAGTTAAAATTTCTGCATCTTTCAACTGATATTACGACCAAGTATACAAATGGTGATGTTTTAGAGTTCGAAAACTTGTCATTGAGTATAGGAAGTTACAGGGTAAACAGAAACGAAAAAAAAGAAGATTTAAAAAAAAATCAGAGCTGCGACTAAACAATCAAATTGTTGTGGATATCGGACTGACTGGTACTAACATAGCTTAATGTTAATTGTAAGTAGTTTTCTGAGAGAAAGAAAGAAAGAGAGAGAGGGGAGAGAGAGAGAGAGAGAGAGAGAGAGAGAGAGGAGGGAGAGAGAGAGAGAGAGAAAAGAGAAAAAGGAGAGAGAGAGAGAGAGAGAGAGAGAGGCAGAGAGACAGGGATAGACAGCCAGACAGACAGACACACAGGCCGGCAGACAGGCAGCGGGCAGGCGGGAGAGAGGCACAAATCATAAGAAAGGTGGACAGAAAGATAGCAAAAATAAAGAAAGAAAGAAAAAGAAGAAAGAAAAGAAAAGAAAAAAGGACAGAAAGACAAATAGCAAGACATAAAAAAAGAAAAGAAAATATAAGGACGAAAGAAAGGACGAATGAAAGAACGAAATAAATAAAGAAAGAAAGAAAAAAAAGAAAGAAAAGATGAAAAAAAGAGCACGAAATAGAAAAAAAAAAAAGAAGAGCATGAAATAGAAAGAAAAAAAGAATTACAAACTAAAAGAAAAGAAAACAAAGAATAGAGAGAAAGAAAGAAAGAAAGAACGAAAAGAAAGAAAAGATGAAATAAAGAGTATGAAAAAGAAAGAAAAAAAGAAAGAAAGAAAAGAAAGGGAAAAAAAGATTACAAACAGAAGGAACAGAAAACAAAGAATAGAGAGAAAGAAAGAAAGAAAGACATAAAAGAAAAAGTTTGGGACAAACAGAAAGAACAGAAAACAAAGAATACAGAGAGAAAGAAAGAAAGAAAAAAACGAAAGAAACAAAAGCAAAGAAGAAAGTAAAAAACAACAAAAACAAAAAAACAACAAAACCATGAAGAAAAGCAATCAAGCAACCCACTACAAGACACTCACGCAAACAAAGCATCAAAAAGAAAACCAAAATAACAGAAATGGAAAAAGACATTGCTAATGGTAGGCCCCAAGAACGAGGATATCCAGAAGACAAGAAGAGATTGGACGCCATATCAGACGATGAGAAGACAAAAGAAATTGAGAAAGAAACTACACATGAGAGAGAGCGATAGACAGACAGACAGACAGACAGAGACAGAGAATCAGAGAGAGAGACAGACAGACAGAGGCAGAACAGAACAGAGACAGAGAATCAGAGAAGAGAGAGGGACAGACATACAGACAGAGACACAGACAGAACAGACAGAAACAGAGACAGAGAATCAGAGAGAGAGACAGACAGACAGACAAAAACAGACAGACAGACAGAGGGAGACAGAACAGACAGAGACAGAGACAGAGAGATGAGAATCAGAGAGAGAGAGAGAGAGAGGCAGACAGAACAGACAGAGACAGAGGGGCAGAGAATCACAGAGAGAGACAGAGACATAACAGACAGAGACAGAGGACATAACAGACAGAGACAGAGACAGAAAGATAGAGAAATCAAGACAGAGAGGCAGACGGACAGACAGATAGACAGCCAGAGACAGAGACAGGGAGACAAATAATCAGAGAGAGAGACAGGAAGACAGAATAGACAGAGACAGAGAGACAGAGAATCCGAGAGAGAGACAGAGACAAACAGACAGAGACAGAGACTTTAACAGACAGAGACAGAGACAGAAAGTAGAGAATCAGAGGACAGAGAGGCAGACAGACAGACAGATAGACACCCCATGAGCAGAGACAGAGAGACAAAAAATCAGAGAGAGGGGACAGGAGACAGAATAGACAGAGACAGAGAGACAGAGAATCACAGAGAGAGACAGCACAGACAGAGACACTGAGACAGAGAATCAGAGAGACAGACAGACAGAAAAAGGGATAGAACAGACAGGGGACAGAGAGAAGACAGAGAATCATAGAGAGAGAGAGAGGGGGAGACAGACAGAGAGACAGACATCCAGAGACAGAGACAGAGAGAGAGACAGGCAAACAGAGAGAGAGAAACAGACACACAGACAAACACAGACAGAGAGAGACAGAGAGAGAGGCAAGGAAAGAGTGACAGACAGACAGGCAAACAGACAAACAGACAGATTCAAGATTTAAAATCTGTATAGCTCAGTGGTCGGAGCACTCGCTTTCCCCCAGCCAAGTTAAGCAGCGTCGAGGGTGGTTACCAGTTGGATGGGTGACCGTTTGCGCGCTTTGGCTTCAGTACAGTTCCCCCAGTTTACCCAGCTGTAAATGGGTACCTGCCCTCTTTAGGGTCAGGGAAGGTAAAGCAGCGAGGGAGAGGAGATGGACGCCGCCCTCAATATTCTGGCCCTAGAGAAGTGAGGTCTCTGACGCCTCGCTCCCCTACGACCTTATAGGTTATGGGACTCCTTTACCCTTACCTTTACTTTATCCCCCTTTGTTGTATG